>CAHIKZ030000613.1:1422500-1562500 GCA_903632075.3 Acanthosepion pharaonis | reverse complement strand
CTGCCTCTCTCCCTACAATTTGTCATGTGAATATCAGATTTTCCAAGACTTTCGTCCTCATTATGTGCTATAGAAAACTTAACTGTATTTTCCTGATATTAAGTTTACATTTATTTCCATTTTCTCCAAAACTTCGTTGTTCACCCGTTCTGTCCATAGTATCCTCAACATCCTTCTATAGAACCATATTTCTGTTTCTTCAAGTCATTTCTTCATCTATAAGAAGATTTTCCAGCAATCAATGCAATAGAGGACTGATATCACGTAACATTTTAGTACTATTTTCTTTGTTTCTAGCGAAATATTTCTATTTCTCATTACTCTGCTTAGCTTTTGGAAGGCATCTTTGGCTATCCCAATGCGCCTTCAGCTTTCAGTGTCACACTTTCTGTTCTCTGCTACAACACTTCCCTCATATTTAAACTTTCGTATTTATTTGATTTTTGTTTCTCCAACTTGTAATTCGCATTTTGGCCTCAACATTTTGCTAACAACCATGCATTCTGTCTTCTTGCAGTTGATGTTTAATCATTTATTCTCGCATTCATCCATTACCTTCTGTAGAAGATTTCGTAGTTATCTTTCTGTGTTTGTTATCCAGACTATGTTAAGATCTTGTCCGTCAATAATGAATCCTGGCAGAACTTCTACTTCTCTCAGAATCACCTCACTGTATAGGTTGAACAAGTCAGGTGATAAGACACATTCTTGCCTTTCTATTTTTATACATCTGCTGGACTGATTTTCTATCTGTAGGCAGGCAGTATAACTTTTTGATTCTTCTAATATCGTTCCCAAATATATCAACGTTGTTTAGCAGTTCCCATAGATCTTCGTGGCGTACTTCATCGCATTCCTTTGCTTAATCTATACACACAGGTGCACGTCCTTTTGCATTTGTATTACTCTTTCTGATAACATTCTGAGCAAAAATATCGCTTTCCTTCTTCCAGTGTCTTTGACGAACCCGCACATTTCCTCTCCTATTTCCGGCCTGATACTGTTGTGAGCTCCATTCATCAGATTTCAGATGATAATTGTCCAATGAAGTCTGAACCTGTCTTCTTAGGCAATAATATGAAAATAGATACACTTAGGTATTCCGGTGTACCAGCACTGTTGTAGATTTCATTTATTATTTCTGTAAACTTGTCTATGCCGAAATCGTCCATGGATGCCAATATTTCGATTACAATTCCCTCTGGTGCAGCTATATCTTTTCAGTTTGGCCAGTGCGGATACCACTTCAGGGTTCAATATTTCTGGTCCGTCGGTATTTTTGTGTATTACCGGTTGTTCTCTTTCGTCGTTGAAGAGTTCTTCAATATATTCGTCCCATCTCTGAAATATTTTTTTTCTTTCTCTTGATGACCATATCTTTTGTCCTGTTAGTTCTGTTCATTTTTTATGCCTCTCTGCTTTACTTGTGATTCTTTCTATTACTGCACATTTTTCATTGAGCCATTCCTCTTTAGCCTGCCTTCATCTGTTCCTTATTTCTTTGTGTAATGCCCTATATGCCCCATGTCTTGGCAATGCTTTAGTCTTCTTTTTATCTGGTCGAGTATATCGTCTATCATCTGTTCATTTTTCTTCTTCGTCTAATTTTCCCTGGGATGATCCTGATTGCTGATGTTACTAAAGCTTCTCTAAAAGAATTTCCATTTTCTTTTTGTCCTTCCTATCTGCTTTCCCTACTGTGCATATATTTCTCTTTCAGATTCGGGTCGTTCAAGAGTCTGTCCTATTGCAATTTGTGTGCTGTTATGATCCTCTTCATTTTCCGTAGTTTCCCTCTAAGGTTACATAGCACCGGAAATTGGTCACTCCCGCAGTTAGGTTGTGACACAAGGTCAGTTTTTAACGTGGGGACCCGACTGTTTTCACTCGGTTCGCTGGTCTAAGCTGGTCTTAGCTGATAATAGCTGGTCTAAGCTGGTCTTAGCTGGTCATAGCTTGTCCAAGCTTGTCAGAGCTGGTCTAAGCTAATCATATCTTGTCTTGGCTTGTCATAGCTGGTCAGAGCAGGTCCAAGCTAGTCGTAGCCATTATACCACCAGCACAGGGACGGATCCCTGGGGCAGGTAAGTATCAAAAAAATGTTCCAGCAAGTCTCGCGTAGTCCGGTGCTTTACAGATAATTATGGGCAGTTGTTACTTATAATGTAGTAACACATGGGGGTGACGGGTTATTTCATTACATCACCATGACAATTAGAATTTTTTGCGATTAGCAAAGGACCTTAGAGTTGTCTAACGTAGAGTATTTTTTTTTGTTTTTCATTTTCTTCTGTAATTTGTGCCTCGGTGCATATTTATTTTAACGATAAGAAATCTTCCACATTGTTGACAATATCCCAGAAAGCATTTCTCCATTTCTTGGTCTAATATAAATCCTACACTACTTTCAGTCTTCTCTCTGCCTGCATAAAATGATTCTTTCTTTGTTACTGATAAAATATCTGCTGTTTGCCCACCGAATTACGTATACGACTAAAATATTGATATTTAATCAGCCTATTTCCTGTTTTATATTCTGTAGTTGTTCACAGGGGTTTAATTTAATCCAGAAATATACTTTGTTTGATGCAAACAGTCGCTGGATGTTGATCAGGCGACACCTGACGCTCATGTCTTCACTTAGAGAACGAAGGGTCAATCCTAAGTAGTTTGGCCCCCTTTAGGCCATTTATAGTGAATCTATAATTTGCTCTCACTATGCATCTGTTATCTTTTTCTAGACTTTATTAATTTAAGTGTAGTACTAGACTGACGTCGAGATTTCATCAACTTATAGTTGAACTGGCAAGATCTCATCGTAAATTCTATTCTGTTTCTTTTCTTGCACTTCTCGTCCTTCCGGCTCTATGCTTTCCAATCAACTTCAATCTACAAAAGTTTAAATGCAAAGTCAATCGCTATCTACTGTCCTCCTTCTTACTCTTTTTGTTGTCGCTCATTATTAATTTATCTGTTTCTAATTCTTCCAAGCCAGCAATCCCTAGTGACTTATTACTTTTACTGCCTTGTTTGGGTTGAAATCCTTTATAATATTGTCCCGTCTACACCAATTTTTATTGCTATATTGCTATATCACGTCTAAAATATCTTATTTTGCTCTGTTCTCGACTTCATATTGACTTCTGTTTTCAAAGATATTTTCCAGATATTTAAATTTTAGTACGTCTTTCATTTAGAAATCTCCATTCGCAGTTCACATCTTTTGCTGATCCTCTTTTTGAAGAGACTATATATTTTATCTTCTTATTCCTTTTTTCTCACTTTCCATTGCTTGCCTCTGGGAGTTCCTGCAGTCTCCTTTTTGTTTAGTCCAACAACTCGATGCTATGTGAATATCTTAATTTTTAGATAATGAATTTTTGTAGGACTTCTATTTCCCTCACGAAAAACCAAGTCCTGTCATCTAATGTAGGCGAACATATACGTCGACCGTATCAGCTTCGTTATGACGTATAAATGTGCCCACAGCTGTGGAAGTGTTAATAAGATTTTTAGTACATGTGATAAAAATCTCTACTATTTTAAAAAGAATTAGTAGAAATATTTCTTCTTCGATGAAAACATTGCCGCTTTTGAAATATATGAAAATACAACTTCATCAAAAGTAATAAGTTTTTTTTTAAATATCGTAAGAAATGCAATCAGTTTTCTTATGTAAAAAGTAAATTGAAAAAAATTTAAAAATGTAAGATAAAGTTTTTCAGATTTTGTTTTTAATCTCTAAAGAAATAAATTTCTTTTTTTGAAAAATAACAAATTTGTAAAATTTTAAAGAGTAAAATAAAGAATTGCTTCGTTTCGCAGCATTTTAGTTTTATTTTCTTCATTGTCGACTTTTGCAATCTAAAAAGAAGAGAGTACACGGTAAAATTTATAAATATTAAAAACCATTATACATTTTTTTTATGAATTAAAAATATTTTAAAGGACTTGTCTTGTTCTATCTGTTTTTTGGTTGAGTATAAAATAGCATTATTTAATAATAAAAAGTTTTAATAATCGTTCAGTCGAGAAATCCATAAAAATAATCGTCTGTAAATGTAATCGATTTTTGTTAATGAGAATGTAAATTTATCTTATTTGTTTTTTAGTTTTAAAATAATGAAATCATTTCATATTATATATATATATATATATATATATATATATATATATATATATATATATATATATATATATATATGTAACGTTACAATTTTACCAACAACGCCATAAAATAACTACAGATAACTGCATTAAGATCTACAAATAAACTATACGATAATTTGAAACATAGCGGTTGCCGACCATCCAATAACTGGTCGGATAATACAATAGACTTCTACCCATAATGCACCATTAACCAACATATATAGTCGAACAAAAGTACAACACATGTGACTTGAAGATTGCATTTAAACCTGAAACAGACTATCGCTGGTGGATGTTGATCTGAATGTTCGCTTTTATATTTGCATGTGCTCTATACTGTGCACTTTAACCTATAAATATAGCATATCATATTATTTTTTATATATATATATATATATATATATATATATATATATATATATATATATATATATATATATATATATATATATATATATATATATATATATTGTTAAAAATGAGCTCGGAAACGAGTAGCCGGCAATCATGTGTATGTGTGTGTGTGTGCGCGCGCGTATCCGTGCACGCACGATGCGGCTATATATTTATCGGTCATGCAACCTGATGCCATCTACCTATTAATGAGTTATTCCGCTCTTATGGTAAGATGTCTTTTTACTCATCACTAGTAAATACAATTTTTTTCAGTGAATTACATTGCAATATGTCCTACTCTAACGGCATTGATTCGTAAAATCGTCTCACAGAACGATCAGTGTGGTTAGCGAGTTCACTTTTTACTGCATCACCTCCTGACCTAACTTTAAGTTAGTATCAGACTTGCATAAATAATACATGCAATCAAAACTGGTTAGCCTTATCGAAATAGTTTTATTAAATATCAGCAAATACAAGGCACGAAAGCCACTCAAGGTAGAGTTTGCTTCCGAAATGGCAATCGTATATGTGGTGTATCATATGTATGGAAATGAACGTGATAGGAAGTGGAGATTATGGAGTTTATGAAAATAGATAAAGATTGACGCTTGCCTTGCAAATGTCAAGTTTATGGTCTATAGGAAAGCATTCACGCTGCATTTTGCTCCAGAAAATGGCAGCGTGCTTCACGGAAAAATGATTTTAACGGAAATTCTTTCTTAAATTAGAAGTACCGAGGAAATGTTTTGATTCAACTCCGAGAACGTGGAATATAATCGCCGTAAATGACTGAACTGGTGGAGAAATGAGGTCTTTTGAAAGTTAACCATGGAAATAGCTATAGAGTATATTAAAATTTGCAACGTCACGTCTGTTAGAAAGAGTCTGCAGAATGAAAAATATGTCATACGCTGCCTGATAGCCTAAACAATTTTAAATTCTCTCCAGGCTTTCTAGTGGCATCAATAATCTATTTTTGGCATAATCTGTTTCCTGTAAAGATACAACTTTAGATACGCCTGGGGCAATATACCGAACGAACCGGTTATTCAGCAATGGATTGGGGCTATGTCAAATTAATTGCATGCCATATTGGGGCTGTATGTACTTTGATTCTTAATAGGTACCCAACTGCCTTGTCAGTTTGATAAATAATTGCAATACGGTTAACTTGATAAATAATTGCAATACATCTGCTCCCATGAGATTGTGATGGTCATGATTAAATTATCCATTTCCTTATAGGAAACAATCGGTATTCATTGATGGAAAAGTTAATGTTACTGTCGGTTGTAATATATAAAATCATTTTATTAAAACAATTTTCGGGTAATTAGATTCCCCACGTCCATTGTTATTGCTCTTTTTAATACTGATGGAAGTTTCCTTCCAAACATGTTGTTTTATGTAGTGTCGAAAATTAACAGTTTGCTTATATTAGTATTTACTCTTCTAGTTTCTTTATATCTATTTTTGTACTTGAAGTATTTAGGTTATGTGGTTTTTGTTATTTGTTAAAGATATTTTCCATTTGTGCGCTATTTTGTCGAGTCTAATGAAGGATTGTCTTCTTTAAGAGCTATAGGATTTATTTAACAATGTATTGGAGCTGTGTTGAATTAATTGCACTCCATATTAGGACTGTAGTTACTCTAATTCTAAATAGGTAACCAACTGCCATGTCAGTTTGATAAATAATTGCAATAAGGTAAGCTCGATAAATGATTGTAATACCTCTTCTCCCATGAAATGATAAGGTTTATTCGTATTTATTCATTTGAAATCTTTTTAAACATTGACCTGAAAAAGAAACAGTGCTATATAGATAATAGTTTAAAATCTCTTACGGGATATGGCCTGGTGGGTAAAAGCGTTGGTGGGTGAATTTTGTGATACATTAGTTGTGTGTTCAATCATTGAATCGGGATGTGTGTACTTGCACACAATGGAAACCTGTGAGCAATAACTGAACAATACTAAATAAAACTAAAACTAGACGATATCCTTAGACATGGAGCAGTGGAACGAGAACAGTCTACCGCGTAGATTAAATGAAGTGTTCAGTTCAAAATCCCCTGTAGGTTACTGAGATCGATATATACCTGAGGAAGGCCGGAGAGCACAATGTCCGAAACGTTAAATAAGATGAAGGCAGTAGTCCGAATATAAACTGTGTAAATATTGAGTCTATAACATCTATATTAAATTTCAGATTAGAAGAGGTTATTTAAGAACATGACTATTATTTTAAGTTCAACCATATTAACGACCTTGTTTCCCATATCAATTCGGTAAGTTAGAAAGTTAATTTATACTAAGTGCTCCAATATTGCAACCGTGTGCCAATCTCAATAATACTTAGTAAATAATAATCGAAATTTTAGTTTTACCTATTGTGTGCGTATTTTTTTATTTTTTTTTTATTTTTTTAGCAGTGTCATAAACTTTTGGCAAAAATTAACTGCATGCGGCAGGTAATTTTTTAATCTTCTTTAAGAAGAAAAATTATCAGGTAAATATTTTAAGAATTTCCGTGACATGTCATAATTATTAATGCATCATTTGTGCAAATTAATAATCTCATCCTTGTTGGGAATATTTGTCCGAACAACTTGTAGAAAAATGTCAGGGTTGAAATGTTTTCAGAATAAAGCACTCTTTGACTCGTATGCGAACAAATAGAGAAAAAGAGGAGGTATTCCTAGAGCCACAAGTCCTCCTACAGGCACATACACCTAAATGAATGCACTTCTACAAAGAACTGACATTTCAATAAATAACCGAATCAAGCCTTTGTGTTTTCCTTCAAACAAGCGTTAAAGGCTTCACCTCAAGGACACGTACTCTTTACTCTAAAAGCATGTAATCCGGCTTTTGTTCTGGTTTTTGTTCTCGATTTTCTAATACTGGTTCCTTTCCTGTTGTTAATTCGTCTTTTCGTCTCGTTTCCGCTGAGATCTGGGTTCAATCCCTGGGTTAGGCATTGCAGTACAAACTCCCAGTAAGGATCCATGTAGAGAAAAAATCAACAGCAACGTGTTCTGAAATATTCAGGTTGAATACATTTCCCATTTGTGTCGTGTCAAATCAGAACATGGACGTTCAGAGCTCTCCACAACGTCCTATCCTTTTTACAACTAAGCAATGGTTGCCAGTTTACTATCGTTCCAAGTAAGTTTTTTTTTTGCCATTTATTTATACAATCCCGTTCATTTTAATCTAATCTCTGTTTTTGTCGTATTTATTAAACTGAGTTTAAGATATCTCTAGGTGGTGTAATAATAGTCAACATTAGTTTACTTCTGCTCGTCTTAACTTTAGTATGTCATTCAATCTTTGAATTCTCCAAGCAGCCTTTCCTTATTATATGTTCTAAAAATGTCAACTGTTACTTTTCTATACAATGTACAAGTGTCTTTTAATTTCCTTTTTGCTTAAAACTTTCTCGTTTCTCACATCGTCTAGCCATGGTTGTTACAGTATGCCTTTCTAAAACCAAATTTCTGTTGACTCAAGTCTCTTGTTCAATTTTTTTCTTTAAGCATTTCATCCCAAGCAAGGCAGGAGTGCCGTTAGCACGCAAGCGCTTACAGAGAGTGAGTGCAAGAGTAAAGAGTAAAGTGAGGTGTTTGAGGAAAGGATATAGAGAAGGACGGGGATCAGGATCAAGGCATCAGAAGATGTCGATTGACATTACACTTAAATATTTGGAAATTATAGCTATCGGGGAAGTAAGTAAGAGAAAAGGAGTTCCACTGGTGAGATGTGCGAGAGGAGAAGCTGTTGTAGTAGAAGAGGCGGCTACATTTAATTGTTTCGACAGTGAAAGGATGGGACCGAGATGCCACCCTTGTAGTCTGCTTAAATTCATTTAGATGGGGTATCAGCAATAGTAGCTCGTCAGAGCAGTTGCCATGAAAATATTTTAGAAAAGACAGGGGAAAGCCGGATCAAGTCTTTGTGAAAATGACTGTAGACGAAATGACAGATTAGGACCTATCATATTTCATATCCGTCTCTGAATTTTGTCTAGGACCTCGAGAATAACAGCAGGGGTGCCAAACCATATATGGCAAAATGTTCACTGCAAGGACGCTTATGAACAGTTGCCTAGTATTCACTGCAATATAGGAGAAGTGATATTCCAAAACAATTCAGCACGCTTAGATTTGTTTCTAACGAAATTTTCCTGATCCTTAATATTTTTGTTCAGCTTTTGTAAATCCTGTTTCACTATTCAAATTCGTCAAATTGTCACATTTTCATTCGTCCATTGTAATCTTTTCTATAGTAACTGTTGTGGATTCCGAGATGAATTTGGTCTCCAATGAATGACAAACGCAAGAATTAAATATAAGAAATAAAATGTATTTACACAATAATACAAAGGATAATACTGTTAGTAAATCCAGGAACGCGGTTAGTAACAATAATATATAGATATATACAGTCTCGAAGTAGGACTTCCTTAGAGTCTACGTGCTTGTAACTGACTTCTACAAGCGGTTACCTCACACTATTACTCTACCTCCAACTCAATCACAATCTCAATCTGACTGTCTAACTCTGGGTATTTAACGACAGCAGTACAAACACTTATTGGTCGAGTCCACTTGTATGAAAAAGGGGTGGACCCCATAACAGTATCATTGTGCATTCACTGATGATTTTTTAATGCAACTTAGATTCTATAATTCAAAGCATAATAAAAAGTAAGCCTGGAAAAAATATTCTTTTTCTTCTGTATACCGTGTCATTTCAGCATGTTAGCGATCATGAATCTCCAAAATGTCCTGTCCTTTCTATCTCTTAATACTTTTGTCTTTTTTCTTATTTCTCTTAACCCTGTTATGTCATCCAACAATCTTGCAAGATAGATTATATGTTTGTTTGTTTTTTGGGGGGGGGTTTCGTTTTTTTGTTTGTTTTTTTTTTTGCTATACCTATTGTCTTCAATCTGTCCTGTAAGTAGAACAAATTTCCTAGACCCACTTTCCGCATTATCTGCTCTAGAAAATCAACTGCCGCTTTCTGATGTTAAGCATAAGAATCCTTTTTGTTTCCATTTTCCCTAAAACGTCATCGTTGCTCTCATGTTCAGTCAAATGTTCAGTTTAATCTAATCTCTGTTTCTTTTGTATTCATTAAACTGGAGGTAGGACACATCAACTTGTGTAAAGGTTAACAAGCTTGTCTCACTAGAATATCTAAAGCTGGGTAGTGAGTTCACTCGTCACTGGGTGCCTCATTCTTTAGACAATGTGCCACATGAAAGTTACGCGTAGAAAATGACCATTAAACTGTGTGTAACTTTAGAGAAACATTCCAAATAAATACATCAATGTCGATTGGTGCATATGTTACCCTAGTGAGCCTTTAAGAATATTGGGGGTAGTTTATCCGGCAATAAGCATACATATAACCTTTTGTAATTTATCTTTTATTCGAATTAAAATACTCAGCTTAGTTGTTATATTCAGAACTTTTAGGCCTTTGTACTCATTAGCCTACCTTGATGCATTCGAAAAATATTTCGAAGTTTCAAATCAAACATTTTCACAGTTCACGGGAGGGATATCTTGTCATTCCACTTTGCATGTTTAGGGAGTATTTTATATATGTCAATAATACCAGACGTACGATTGTGTGTCACTTGTCCATTTCTTTCATTGAACGAGAACATGTGACGATTCAGTATTACCAAGACACAGAATTCTAAATCCCAGCTGTCAAGGAACAAAATATGGCATATGATCTGATACATTAAAACATTAGTTAAAATGTCTCTGGTTCAATAAGAGTTCAGTTCCTGTGTTTGGTAATGTTTTAGTCATTGGCCGATTACTTAAACACAAACACACATACACAGATAGATAGATAGATAGATAGATAGAGAGAGAGAGAGATAGATAGATAGATAGATAGATAGATAGATAGATAGATAGATAGATAGATAATGTCATAGATAATGCACGTCATTAAATACGTGATTAAATATACATAGATAGATAGATAGATAGATAGATAGATAGATAGATAGATAGATAGATAGATAGAGTCATCTTTATGCACGTGATTAAATATACAAGATAGATAGATAGATAGATAGATAGATAGATAGATAGATAGATAGATAGATAGATAGATAGAGTCATCTTTATGCACGTGATTAAATATACATGATAGATAGATAGATAGATAGATAGATAGATAGATAGATAGATAGATAGATAGATAGATAGATAGATAGAGTCATCTTTATGCACGTGATTAAATATACAAGATAGATAGATAGATAGATAGATAGATAGATAGATAGATAGATAGATAGATAGATAGATAGATAGATAATGTCATCTTTATGCACGTCATTAAATATACATGATAGATAGATAGATAGATAGATAGATAGATAGATAGATAGATAGATAGATAGATAGATAGAGTCATCTTTATGCACGTGATTAAATATACAAGATAGATAGATAGATAGATAGATAGATAGATAGATAGATAGATAGATAGATAGATAGATAGATAGAGTCATCTTTATGCACGTGATTAAATATACATGATAGATAGATAGATAGATAGATAGATAGATAGATAGATAATGTCATCTTTATGCACGTGATTAAATATACAAGATAGATAGATAGATAGATAGATAGATAGATAGATAGATAGATAGATAGATAGATAGATAGATAGAGTCATCTTTATGCACGTGATTAAATATACATGATAGATAGATAGATAGATAGATAGATAGATAGATAGATAGATAGATAGATAGATAGATAGATAATGTCATCTTTATGCACGTGATTAAATATACAAGATAGATAGATAGATAGATAGATAGATAGATAGATAGATAGATAGATAGATAGATACATAGATAATGCCATGTTTATGCACGTGATTAAATATACATACATTTATTGTTTGTTTAACTCCGGATTTAGTCAATTAATATCGGTGAGTGGATGTATGGATTTGGGGGATTTCTTCAAACGTGGATTCTTCTTCTTGCTAAGATGAGAAAAACTGTTTTCTTCTTTAGTTCGCCAAATTTCACTTGGTGACTAGAAGTTCATCCCGCACATTCTTACCTGAAGCTCTAGTGTAGATTAAGTGCAAAATCTATTTTAGTACCATCTGACTCAAACCCAGTGCATACACCGGCCATCGCAGATCAATCGCTCCCTGACGAAAGGTTCTTGTCTTTAAATTAGATTAAGACCATCCATTATTTCTTGGCCTGAATTCCATGCTACATCCACGTGATTTCATATATGAAAAAGTAATTGCAAAGGGCTAAAGAAAATTCCAAGATATATATTGATATCAACACGGGTTAAGGAACATACATAGGATAAGAAATATCATATAAGTGATTAAACGATAAAAATAAAGGTTGACACAATCCATAACAAAGAGAAGACAGGAGACGGAGCAAAAGGTCGCTTGATTGGTGTAGTAAGAAAAACACACGGTCGTAATGGAAGAAAGTGAGGTTTTTCGCAATGGACTGGTAATACCATCAACTATTTTTAATAATAATAATAATAATCTTAATCACACGTATTCTGATTTTGTCATGTAATAAAGCAAAGGTTAATTGACTAAATTCACGAATAAATATTTTGATTATTTCGATCCACACTAGGTTCCTTGCAGGTGTAATCATTTGCCGTGCTACACTGAGTTTAGTAAATGCAACATTTTCTTGAGTCTCTGAAAAAGTCTAAACATGAAAAGGAAAAAAAATTTGTCGTATGAAATTCGAACAAAAATGGTATTATGGACAATACACATAACTTTTTTCTAGCGAAAAATATGAAGAGATTTTAGATTTGCTCTGAAGAACAGAACATTCAAAGAATGTAATATGGGTGTGAAAAAAAACATTAAGATTTACTCAGTGCTGAAAAGAAATGCTAGGCTGGCTTAAAACTTTACTGTTATAACTGACTTTTTTAAAATTTCTATGTACTTGACAAAATAAATCACAAAATATCGATGAAAATATACCGTAAATAACGTTTCCTAGGCCTGCATGGTGGTTAAGATAGTTGCAATTTCGCTACTGGTGCCAGTGGTTGGCATATGGGCAAAGCTAAATTCCAGAATTGCGGAATTTTTTCTTGAGATTAATTTTTTTTTTCCGTTATTAATTTACTATTTTACTTGTATATTTCCATTGGATATATTTTCTTTATGATTTGTCTCGGGTCTTTATCTATAAAATTAAATCTACTGCCAAGGGTAAGAAAATAAATCAACGTATTAGCAGCATTATCTCCCCAGTTTACTAATGATATATTCATTTATTGGCGCGGGCCTCCGCTTATCAAAAAAGCGGAATATTTCTTTACTAACAAGGAAAATTCAGTTTACATAACCGTAATATACAGTGTGGTCTGAAAGTCTTGTCACTTCTACATGAATATATATATATATTTTTTTATTTCCGATGGTTGACACGAGCTCCTACAGGAAAATGATAATGTTCATACAGATATGCACGATGTCTGACAGCGTCAACGAAAGTTAATAAACTGAATCCAGTATATGTGCTTTGTATCACTGCATTACTTTTTGTTCTGTTTTTCTCACTACATTTTGGTATGGGGTGACAAGACTTTCGGGCCACCCTATATATAATATCACGTTATGTTTTATAGTATGAAAAAGAAAATCCCTTAATAGCAATTTAATTTTTTTTTTATAATTACTGGTTTTCTTGGTTCGTTCTTTGGTACAGTCTTTTTGCATTGCTTTGTTTCATTGAGACTAAGTAAAGGTAGCTATTCTTAGAAACTTATTGCACATTTACAGAGTTTTTCTAACCACGCGAATCTTGTTCATAAGATCAATCAGTTTCTTAGCATTGCTTTCGTACGGTAAAGGTTTGAAAGAATTTTTAGGTTCCCGTAATTACTGCCAGAGTGGTTGTGTTTTATTGCTGCATTCTTGAAATTGCTATATCCAAATTCATTATATTTGCAAAGTTCTTAAAATTATATTGCTGAGATGTTTTTTTCGTTTTTTACTGATTATCATGACCTTATGAAATTACTAGCCGTATTAGTCGAACCTGGCTGCGTTTCACTTATTTTTTGTAAGAATATGATGATAGATTTTAAATCATTGTGATAATTTGTGTAAAAAAAGATGCATTTCAATAGTACTCAGTGATCTTGCCGATGTCATCTCTCTCTTCTGGCTTTTTTCCTTCTATATGTCGGATAGGAGTCATTCCCTTGTTCAAATTTAAATTTAATTTAAATCAAATGGGAAATAATTCACTAGTGGTTTGTGCAAAAACAGTTTGATCTGACACCTTTGATATGTATTTGATGCAATACTTGATTAAATGAATCGATGAGATTTCAACATTGATATGACAGTTGAATTATCGGAACAAATATGTATTGTAAAGCACTACCCACTGATTGGTTGTTTCTTGCTCCACTTGACGTCCGTATTGTCTCATTTTGATCTTACCGATGTGACCTCCATCTTCTGGCTTTCCGCTTCTATCATTTGGATAGGAGTCATTCTCTTGTTCAAATTTAAATTGAATTTTAGCCAAAGGGAAAAAAGTTTTAATGACGGGGGAAACCCCTCTGGGACCCCCTGTGATCAAAATAGAATATACTTATCCAAATATATATATATATATATATATATATATATATATATATATATATATATATATATATATATATATAGATATATAGATATATATATATATATATAGAGAGAGAGAGAGATTGGAATATTTGAGAATCATTGATGCGAAAACCGTATATTAAAATCTGCTTTCTTAAGAAAACAAATGAAAATTATTTACATCTCATTTTTCTGCCATCGATAGTACGTTCCCAAAATCACCCAGCAAATTTGTTTTTGGCGTATCTGAATTTCTAAAGGCGTCGCAAAAGACGACTGTAAAATAATACATTACTAGACACTATTTCATTCAGACAACTTATTCTGTGGTCTACCGCCCCCTCTTTACTTCTCACGGTGACTTTGGTGTCCTGCAATCGTCTTAGTATTGCGAATTATTTAGTCCAGGCCTTTACAAAGAAAGAATACTGAAGAAGGCCGTCATGTACAACAACCGAATCACAGTGATTATAATAAAAAGGATAAGGAAAACCGTCCAAATATGCCACAAAAGCTGGAGAATCCAGTCGTGTTTGTCCGGCAAATACTGTGACCACATGACCGCCTACATATGGCCACCTAACTCCCTAGACTGCAATCGCCTTGATTATTATGTGTGGGGCGGAATTGAGCGAGAGATACCAAAGATGAACTGAAGGCAAGGATTATGGCATCATTCACCAAATTAAACAAGGAGACCGTCCAGAAAAGATTTAGGAGATACCCAAGCCGTATGGAGTCTGTGGTTGAAGCCAATGGCGATTTTATTCAGTAAATTCACTCTTAAGTGCTTCAAGATATTTTTTGTTTAATTTTTGTAAATACATTTGTTAAAATCAGATGTCAGTGTTATTTTCATTTTGGTGTAATTTAAAAAACATTTTATCCATCGCACCCAATGTTTACCTGATATTTTTTTCTCTGAAACCTCTACTAAAAGATTAAATGATTCCAGCTACATGTAATTAAATTTTGCCTAACTTTTATGAAACTGACACAAAAAAGACGCACACAATAGGCAAAACTAACATTTTGATTATTATTTACTAAAATTTCTTGAGATTGGCACACGGTTGTAAAATTGGGGCACTTAGAAGGAATCAAACTCTCTTCCCTACCGAACTGGTCTAGGAAACAAAGTGGTCAGCTATCACGTTCAGACCCGTTCAGGCCCATTCAGTTTTAACAAATTAGTATTGGAAACAAGGAGGTTGAAACCAAAATAACAGTAACGTTCTTAAATATCCTCTAAAAATCAAAATTGTAATATAGATGTTATACATTCATTATTTGCACTATTTATATTCGGACTATTGCCCTCGTCTTATTCAACGGCTTTCCTCAGGTATATATTAATCTCGTTAACCTACAGAGAATTTTGAACTGAACCATTTATTTAATCTACGGGGTAAAATGTTCTCTTTCCACTGTTCATGTCTTAGAATATCGTCTAGTTTCAGTTGTTATTGTCCAGTTATTGCTCACACGTTTTCACTGGATCCATGTCCATACATCGCGACCAAGTGATTGCACTCGCAAATACTATGTCACCAAATTCACAAACCAACGCTTTCACTCACCAAACCATTGTCCCGTAATGAATGTTTAAACTATTATCTATATTCCACAGTTTGTTTTTCAGGTCAATGGTTAAAAGAATTTTGAGGAGACTGTGGAGTCGTCTGATGGCCCTGGTTGAAAGCAATGACGATTTTATTGAATAAATTTACTCTTTATTATTTCAATATTTTTTCTGTAGTTTTGGTAAAAAAATCTGTTAAAATGTCAGTGTTAGTTTCATTTTTGCGTAATTTATACGACAATATATCCATCACACCCTGTATAGGTAGGCTGATATTAAATAGCATTTCATCATTCGTTTCTTTGTTTCTAGCATTTTTTTTTATTTCTGTTTCTTAATATTTTGTTCAGCTTTTGCTTATTTTGCTATTCAAGTTCACCCTTGTGTTGTCAAAGTTAGCTTTATATGCTAAAACTGCTCCCAGATATTTAAACGTCTGTATTTTTGTTTTAACATCTATTTGTCATTCGGATATTAGGCTATTTCTCTTCCTGGAAACGATTCTGTCTTCTTACAATTAATAGTTAATCCTTTCTTCACTCTTTACTTTGATACCTTGTTTCGGAGTTCCTGTCGTACAATAATGATGATTTCAACAATTTAGATACAAGTAAAGGATCACGCTTCTTATTTGGTTGTTTTGATGTTATGATTCTAATACAAGAATAGGAAAGAGCAATATACACTCATCGTTATTTCAAATCGAAAAATATTATGATTAAATATAAAAAAAATAGATATTTTAAATGGTTAAAACAAATTATTATCAATTTCCAACTGAAACTCACCAGGAGAACTAAACGCCTATTTCTATTACGTCAGATTTCTTTGAAGTATCAGGAATCCATTTCTTTGGAGTATTAAAACCAACGTATTATGTCTATCTGTCAAATTAAAATTTACTGATAAATCTAAAATCAATATCGATGCGCTGCGTTGATCCTGATTCATCCACGCACGTTTGTAGCAGTAGAGATTTATATTGTCTGCCTCCTCGCAAAGATAGTTTTCTATGAGTGAAATAAAAGCAATAGTAATATTAGCTGTTTCCATATAAGGAAACATTTAGCACTGACTGACTGAACAACCAGTGTTACTGCCGATTGAAATTTATAAAATCCTTCTCATAAAACAATTATTCAGGTAAATAGGTTTCTTAAATGCCGTAAGTGTTATGGCTCTTTCCAATATTGATGGGAGCTTCCTTCCTAAAATGTAGTTTCAAGTCGTGTAGAACATCGATATTTTGATTACGTCATTATTTTCTATGCGAATCGCATGTGCTGTCAATTTTCTTTCATGTGGTTGTTGAAACAGCACGAAACAAAAAGTCCTCAAGTGTTGCGTTTTCTTTGTGATTCAATAGCGCAGATTAACGTGATCCGAAGAAATATGGTTCTCGTTAAGACCTACAGCTTTCATTTGCTATAAGCCACCGTTTACCATCGATCTGAGAAAGCAGTAGTAGACGTCTGACGGTTGAGAACAAGTTTGGCGATATACATGACATTCATATAGAAGTTTTCATCTTACGAGGCTTTTTAAGAATATGACTATGAGGCTTAATAGAAAGAAGAAACGCTTATTTATTATTTATTTTTCTGGAATGTTCTGACATTCTGTGCTCAATGACACAACCCTATTTATTAATTCTACACCTTTTAACACTATACATTATTTTCTGGCCCGCCGTTTTTATTAAGACCCCTATTTATTGCATATCGAGAACAAGTTTACCCTCAACCAGTCATAAAGATCCTCTGTATTAAGCACATTAAAATAGAAACTAAATCCTCGTGTTTGCTTTATGAATGGACAACAAAGGAAAAATACAGTTTGAGACAACACTCTTTCGAATTTTCATACCGAATTCTCTTGCGAAATATTTTAAGAAAAAATCTTATATTCGAAATAATGAACAGTCTTAATAATCTTTCATGATATGAGGTCTATTAGTTTTATTTAGATGTTCGCATAAAAGCATCTTTCAGTTTCCTGGTTCAGTTGGGGTCTATTTCTAGAAGCTGACATTGCTGTATCTAATAGAGAATTCATAGAAACTATATACTCTGGCCAGTGCTTATACAATTCGTACGATTTTACTTTAGAAATGTTACCAAAATATCTGTAACAAAGTCCCAATTTCCTAAGCTTGAAAAAGAAAGGTAATTCATCAATAAAAAAGTGACATTTTATAATCTTCTAATCAAATAGGGTGACTGTCAGACTAAGATTAACTGAAAGTTTGTGGTAAAGACTCTCTGGTGAGTGAGGATTGCGATCTTCATTTAGTCCAAGAGATGGGTTTGATGACTATCGCGCTACGGTATGCACTAATAATGATTTACTGTAGTTAATAGCCTAATCCTTTATTCTGCTCAGTGAGAATTACAGAAACGGAAAATAACATTACATACTATTTTAAACAAAATTTCACCGAATACAAGGCTCGAGAGCCACTCAAGTTATAGGGTTTATTTAGAATGGGAATTAGGAGTGAAATTTGAGTGAAAGAGATGGTGGAAAATTTTGAGGATGAGGGCAATATATTAAGCATTGACTATTATTATATTAATAAAGTTTTCAGGGAAGCAACTGCACGAGAGTCTATTCCACAAGGAAGCAGTTCTTGAGGAAAAACTTTATATGTGGAATGATATTCTTCCCTTTCGAATACGGACGAAATGACGGTGATTCCACTGCGTGAAAGTGGCATGACTTCTCAGCCAGTAAAATCTATGTATAAACTTAGAATGTAGGACAAAAATGGAGTACTCTTGTCATATTTAGGATTGAGCTGCCCAGACCTCACTCTCCAGCCACAATGGAGTCTAAAAGCGTCTTCGAGACCTTGTGCGTGACAAATTATTCTCCACCCTCCAAATTCTCTCTCCCACAGGCTGAATGGGTCAAGCCTCTCGCTACTCTATAGCTACGTCCACGGAAGGTATTCGAACGAACTACATTCTCTGATCCCGCCAAGTCAAACCTTCACGGCCATACACATTCTCTCCGTTATTCCATTGGTGAGTAGTATTTTCCACTTGAACAGCTTCTTCCCAAGAACCACTACTCTGTTGAACACATTCCCTAGAGGATGTTTCCCCCATCACTACAATGTTAACCTTTTCAAGGCTAGGGTTAACCGTTATCTTCTACTCCTATAGACACAAATTGCCTCCTAACGTAACCTTATACCTCGAGTAACCTCAATTTAACTATACTGTGAAACAATGATGTTACAGTAATCAAGAAAAGTAGGTTCATGCTTTTTCCATATGTATTGATATTGGTAAAATATGGCCAATTTTACTTCGTATTCCAACATATCTTGTTGACTCTTGTTCTACTAAATATTGCGTTACTTCATATCTGCAACAAAGCTCTCAGACAGTCATGTCAATATTAATATACTCATCTAAGTACTCGCATTGGGGAGAAAGAATACTGAATGGATCTCACCCATTACATTTGATACACGAAGGAAATGAGGCTGATTCGACTCAGTGGAAGTGGCTTAACGTGTCCCAGCATGAAAGGTAAAATTAATCAAAATATGCATAAACATAGAATAAGGTTTTGACAAAGAATTGTCCCATTAATACTGGTGAAATAAAAGCTCATATATAATATATCAGTTATAATTTTAACACAGTCCTTTGATTTCTCTTTTGAAAATTGTTATATCACCTCGCATTTCCATCAAAGATCTCGACACTGGCCTGCCACAATAAATAATGCTGAAAGCACTAAGTTAGAGATATGTCGTAAATGAATGTCATATCTATATTCGATTGTTCCCAAATATAACTCACCAAAGTCTACATAAAAGAAGAGATCGGCTGCACCAAGCAACTACATTTGACTTCACTTCAGTAACCTCCGGTTTATAGTATCATGTAATTTAATGATAATGAAACTGTAAGGTACAATATAAGGATGCAATATACTGCATTTTCTGTCCGCATGTACAATAAAATAATGATCACTGGTATTATGAATAGGAAGTCGACGCCAGACAAAAGTGCCGGAAAGATGTCCCAATAACTTTCGATCAGCAGTAATGTAAAAACATTGTTAAAACATGCATCTTATTGAGCAGGAAATGCCGAATACGAAGTCTTCGGTTTGAGGGATCGCCGCCAACTACAATATCGCTTTTTTTTTAATCTCGTCTATGGTTATAAATATGCTCCTTTCAAAGACTATTTTACCATTGGGGAAAAAAGGCAGAAATCACAAGAAGCCTGATAAATTGGAGTGATGTGATGTTTTGCTAAAATGCACTGCACGAGGCTTTAAGAACGGAGCAGACGATAAGTTAAAAATTGTTGAACACGTTCCTGCAGACTGTAGACTTCCCAGATTCATATCGTCAAACGCCAATTTTCTTTGATTGTATATCGCTTTGCATATCGTTCGGTATCGTTCGGTATCTTTCGTACATATCGTCCGGTATCGTTCAGTATCGTTCGAGCATATCGTTCGGTATCGTACGTGCATATTGTTCGGTATCGTCCGGTATCGTTTGTGCATATCGTTCGGTATCTTTCGTACATATCGTCCGGTATCGTTCGGTATCGTTCGAGCATATCGTTCAGTATCGTTCGGCATCATTCGTGCATATCGTTCGGTATCGTCCGTGCATATCGTTCGGTATCGTTCGCTATTTCCAGATGATCAACTTCAAAACCGTAGATCATTTTCAACTTATTTTAGACAAATTAGAACTATATTCAACTATTTTTCACCGAAAACCTTTGGAATATTTTTTTTCCTTTGAATATCCAAGTTTCCAGGAAAGAAGTAAATTTAATGATCAAAAACTGCAGACACTTACTGAATAATAGCATCTCATTGATAGCAGATAACCCTTTGAGAGAGTATCTGTTCTAATTGTTTGCTAAGGTATGTCAACGCCCCGCAACCGGAAAATTAAATATATTTACAAAGATATTTGGTGTTTGGAGTGCAATATTTTTCAGTTGAAGAAGTGAATAATAATGTTCCTTCAGATTTTTAAATATCTGTCGTCGTAAATGTTGACGCCTTATTTCTCATTATTGACGCTTAGAATATGTCGGAATATTCCAAATATCCTGTAACACCGGCTTTTGAGATTAGAAGTTGGATTAACCAAGCAGAATCGAAGCGCATGCTAAATAATCCAAATATGCTGATGAACAAAAATATAATTTATTATTAATTGAATAATTAAATACTTTCGGAAAGATAACAAAAGCCTTTTTTATCTAAAAGATCTACTTATTATTTTGTGAAATTCTGGGATGATTATTCCATATACATTTATAGTCTACTCTCTTCATCTGGATTGTTTTCACATACATTTTGGGATTATAAATTCTTCTACCTTCTTCAGACGAACGTTGCATAGGTTGAAATTCAGAAGTCACTTAGTACTTTTCTTGTCGTCTTTTTCATCTCTAACGGCATAAAAATCCACACTATCAATGTCACAGTGATGTGCATTACGGTCGAACGTTAGTAATGTTTACGTGAGGATAGACGAGATTAGAAATCCTCACTCAGTTCTTATCAAGAAATCCATGCTTTTCTTTTGCATGGACTCAAGTAAAGCCGATTAATATATCGTCCGAAGTGTTGTATAAAAACAAGCAATCTGAAGACAACAGTCTGAATATATACGGAATAATAATCTTAAAATTTGTAACGGTGAAAGAAGATATTGGCTGTTATCTTCTGTCATTCATCCTAATAAAAACAATTCAAATGATAAATAAAACATACATGGATAAATTTCCGAATGAAGGTTAGTGAAGGTCAGAGAAAATTAACGATATTTTAAAAATATACAGAATGCTTAAAATACCACAATTTAGAATTTTAAACAGTATGGAAGACCGAACAATTTATCGACTGGAAAATTGTGTTAAAAATAACAAAATGAAAACAAATATACTTAAAACAAAAATATATGTTATGTTTTTGGTAGGTGATTAGACAACACGCCCAAAAGCCTGCTTAATGATCTTGATCCGTTTTGTTTAAGGTGATGTCCCTTCAGAACTGTAGTGAAAGTATCTTTCCATAGATTTATTTCTTACCTGTGAATTGCCATATATCCTTGGGAAAGATAGTGGTGTGGTTTCTTATTGACTTCTCGGTTTTGAAATCAATTTTTCTTTCTCTCAAAGTAGTTGGCATCCAAAGCTAGAAAGGCCAGTATACTCTTCAATTTAATGATTGGCGATGGGAGAGTTGGATTCATGCCTTTTACAAAAGCATTAGTGCCGAGTGGTTAGAAGGTTCGTTTTCTGACCATGAGACCCGGGTTTGAATCTCACCACGGTTGATTTCATGTTATCAGTCTGGCGGGGGATCCCAGCGTGCGTACCTTTGGAAAGTGCCTGAAAACCATACTATGTGTTGACCCAAGCCTTGTGAGTGAAATTGGGTAGAGGGAATACTGGGGGGGGGGCATCGATAGCTGTGCTAACACGAAGTCACAAGTCATCGTGACCGAGGGTTTGAGTGTGCTGGCCTTGTTCAGATTGTTGATCACGTTGGATAACGTGCTCTCTCCCAGAAACTGTAACTGAGGTTTGCTCGGCATAGTTACAGTATAAACTGCAAATAACCACTAACGTGCCTAAGCAAGCGTCTGCAACAGGGATTGGGTAACCACACTTGTAGACGGGTATCTTGGAATACGATTTGCCAGCTATTATTGTGCGAAAGTTAAAACAACAGAATAGACAGCAATTTGAATTCGCATGGTCGTTTCCACTCCAGGCACTGATATCCTTTATGATACCAGCTCATGAGTTTCTATCATACAATTGTGCTAAATTTACAACAATTCTAATAAATTGATTATCTATCTTAATCTTATTCTGGCCTGTCTTCTATGCGGAGAGAGAGAGAGAGAGAGAGAGAGAGAGACTGCTTGCAAAATAAAATTTCTAAATTCCTGCCTTTAAACCGGGTTTAAGCCGAACCAAGCAACTATCCCAGCCTATCCTTGGAACAATTTTACATAAGTCTATCTTTTTCGGTATAATACTTAACTCACCGATAGTATAATTTGATTTTCTATGTAATATATAGCGAAATATGATTCTAGAAAGCTGTCCAATGCTTCACCGTATATTGTAAATATTTATTCTTTAGGAATCTCATAAATATTTAAAGACTCTGGTATTACTCAATGGATTGTTCGCGTGAGAAATAACTTTCTTGGTTGCACACAGTCATCTCCATTGTAACATCGAAATCCACATCGTTCCGATGAGATCACTTTACAATTAATATTTCTTCAATCTCAAAACCACAAATAAAAAGGGGCGTATGTCGCGGATGCATCTTTTCAATAGATTCAGTCAACATATACAGCGAAGCAATGCTAAGTAAACTAGAATTTCTTACAAGATTTATTATTGGTGGACACACTCCTAACAACATAAGATACGCAGATAACACTGTATTGATGACGGACACAGAAGGAAAATAATAGGAAATGCTAAAAAGGGGAGTAAAGGAAAGCGAGAAGAAAGGACAATCGTAAGAAGATAGATCGTATGGTCGTTATGTCGAGTGTCAGCCTCAGCTGCGAGCTACAAATGGAAACGTTAAAATCAAGCAATTACAGATATTTAACTATCTTTTTTTTAATCATTTAAGTAATGCAATAAAACCATTAAGACGCAAGTGGTCACTTGGTGTTAGAGAATATGATAAAATTACTCTTAAAGAGAGAGAGAACAATAAAAGAACAAGACGGAGGATAACGATTGCATTACTCTTTAATTTTTGATGATCAAAGTTGGTAAGGAAGACAAGTTAGAAGTACGATAGAAGGAATTACTAGCATAGAACTTACGGTTACATCTAGCCATTCAATTGTAAAATGATTAAACCTTACCGCTAATCTAGTACTAGTTCGTAAAATTTAATTTAAGGAAAATTTAATCAGAACAATTGCTATCACAGTATTTATAGAAAAGGCACAGGGAAGCTATGTTATAGCAGTGGGAAAGTGACTGAAAACGAGATGCGAGGTCAGGTCAATTAACATTGCATATTCTTTTTATATCAAGAATCTCTAAATATATAGCAGGGACAACGGATGTGTGAAGTGTTAAAAGATATAAGATTTGCTTAGATGCCACATTCTTATGACCTTTCTGTAGGTTAAACATATCAAATCATTATTTAAAGGGCCTGCCGTAGTTTCACGCTCAACATTCTCTTCAGAACCACTTAACTTGCAAAGGTCGATCCTTAAAGCTGCTCTTATATTGCATTATACGAAATTATTTCTTAGTAATTAACAGGGCATCACTTGAAATGTTAAACAAACTAGTCTTTAAAACAAGTCCATTACTATATTAGTATCCTGATAGGATAACTAACTTAGCCTTGTACCATGCAAAATTACATATAGTCAAGAATACACCAACTGCATCTCTGTGTTGATAGGTAACACCTCCATAAAGGTGAAAACTCTTTGCTGCACCTATGAATACCTTTTGTGACCATCATGCAAACGGATAGATATCTATCTTTTCCGACTCTCAATGAAACTGTGCTTGCCTAACTTCTTTTATTCTCGTCTAAATCAAATCTATGTGTTTTTCTAATGAGAGAACTCAGCATTAAATAACCTGAAAAGTCTGATACGCCCTTAACCAAACAAAATCAAACCAAACATATGTTCACTGATGGTTACTTAGATAATCAATTCCTTTAATGAGTTATTACCTGAATTGTGACTTGTAATTTTTACTGCATGATGTTCAATTTATGTAAGTAATATTTACCATTAAATTAAAAACAAGAAAGGATATATTAAAAATATTTCTTTTTAATATTTGGTTTTTGCATCATAATGATGAAGAGTTTATTGATGTAACCTTGGTAGATTAGCAACCACTTATGTCTCTTTGAAATTGTTTTTTTTTTTTTTTTTTGAAAATTGTTAAATAATCAGTTATACTTCTGAAGTGTTTAATGTTATATTTTTCCTGTTCCTGCGTTTTAATGCTAGTCTTTGAAACGTTGCTGTCACCTTTCTATTTTCCTTTTTCCATCTCACCGTTTGTTCCTCTTCGCCCCTTTTAGATTCATTTCCATTCCATATTCCATGGAATTACCCCATTTTATTTCTTCGTGATCCATGTCAACATCTCTCTCTCTCTCTCTCTCTCTCTCTCTCTCTCTCTCTCACCCTCCCTCTCAATATGTTTGCCTCTCTTGCTTTGACCGTCATTTTTCTTTTTCGTATTGCCTTTGATGCTATCATCTTCGCTGCTGGAGAATACACATCTCTTCATGACAACGCCTTTTGCAGCATCTTGTCAGATGCAACCAAGAATGTGTTATTAGCACGAGTAACAAAAAGATACCACCCGTAAAAATATCTTTGTTAATTTCATGAAACCCTCATAAAAGATTAGCATTAATACTTGGCAATTCGAGGTGATGATCCCTGCAAATGACAGCAAACGAAGAAAAGGAAAAACAAGCAGAAAAAAGGAAAAAAAAATATTGCGGTGATAGAGAAGGACTAAGGAGTTGAAAGATGTTTCCTTTCTGCTGGAAATAAGGAATATTATTCCTTAATTTTAAATTTTCTCTTAGAAAGCCTACACGCTTATTGCTGTTTCTTTTTCTTTTCTCGATGAGAATTTAATATCGAGCGGTATGAAAAGGTTCATGTTATGTGTTCCACTTTAGTGTACTTTCATAATAAAAGGGCTAATCAGAGTAAACTGGAGATTATGCTGCACACCTGCGCACATTCGAGATAATATTTGCCTCATCCATAGATGAGAAAAGCGTTAAATATTTTGAATTTAATTATTGTTGGGATTGTGAATCTATTTTCTTCGTTTTAGAATATTTTTTCTTCAATAATTAACAAAACTCTCTTCCTAAATACACATTTCATTTACCTAGGACACTTGGCCTTTCTAATCACTGTGGATTTATCAGCTGAATGTATTCAAAAGTTCATGAATAACTAAACTGTCGGAAACACGAATTTCTGTCACACAGTTGCGTTCTGGTCACGTTAACCTTGAAGACATGTTGAATGCTGCTTCAAAATTTAAGGGAAATTTAAAATAAAATGTATAAATTAGAAAAATCATTATTAATTAAATATAAATCAGAGAAAAAAAGACAGGACTGTTACATTATAATTAAGTTTTATTAAGAAAAAATAACAAAATTAAAAAAAAGCTGATGTCACAATATTTGATAGAAATGGAGGATAAATTTAGCTTTTCCGTAACTTATCATGGGTTATACAATATAGGTTGGGAAAGATTAATAGAACCTGGCCGTCAAAAATACACTCTTATGCAAATTAATTGAAAACAAAACGAATAATTGCGTAATTATTTACTTTTTTTCGTATTTTTTAATGAAGTATGACCCCAGTGCACCTGTTAGTACTTCGTGTCCGGTTGTGGGCTTAGGGTCGCTAAGACCACAACCGGACACGTGACTAAAAATGATTATGTTGTTGATGAATCAAAATCCACAAACCTCTCTTTCCGACCCTTAACATCTAGGTGCTTGTGCAAACGGCTGTCATTCATCGAAAGTGTTGGGATTTCTTGTTTCAAAAGCTGTCTCTACCCACGGCGACTAATTAAAAATTATTCTGTAAAGAGTGGGCGTTGTTGCTTGGCAGTTGGAGGTCGCATGACCAGCCTACAGATAATGATGATGAGAAAGGAAAGTTAAGCCATCAATCATCATATATTCATATATTCTTTTCAATTACACTCCATATTTTTTTAAAAAAAAAAAGAAGACTTACGAGTAGAAAAAAAGGTAGTTACCCTATAACAACACCCATAAGAAAGTAATTTATTTGCGTCTAGTTAGATATTAATAGTGATTATTGTATAAATATATATATATGTGTGTGTATACGTGTGTGTGCGCACGCGCGTGTGTGTGTGCTCGCGTTATGTTTCTTATTACTGTAAACATCATATTTACTGTGTACATGTGTTCAAAATGACATCCTTGTTTTTAAACGGTGAAATTAATGTCTAACAGACTAGAAATCAAAAGGCTTTTTTAGGGCAATATCATTCTCGGCAAGAATCGAGCATGATTTCCCTTTTTAAATCTTTTTTTTTTTCCTTCTGAGCCTGCTATCAGCACAGTGTCAAACGTGTGCCTTGGTTTTTTTTTTATGGTCGCCGTAAATAAATCTTAAAAATTCTGTTCGCTTTCTTCAGGTCATCTTGCTCCAAGGGTTAAATAAATCTGGTGACAGATTACGCCTTGTTTGTCTATGATTGCACAACTCATCTGTTTACAAGCGGGTTGTTCACAGCGGTTTGTTCCCAACGGTTTGTTCCTGATTATCCTATCTTTGCGATATAAATTGGACTTACATAGTAGTCCAAATAAGTTTGTTTTATAACTTATCAAATGCTTTTGTGAAGCAAATTTGAAATATTAAACATTCGGTATACACATAAAAATAATTTCACTGTATTTTATTTCATTGTATTTTATTTTATTTATTTATTTATTTATTTATTTGCTTTTGGTTAAATAAATCAAGTTTTTTATCAAAGTTTTCCATTTTAGAGCTATGCAATTGAGTCTTCAATTTATGAGCGCAAACAATAAACTGGCTTAACTTGTACTTCTGCAACACATTGTATTAAAATTTCGAATTCATCCGTACGCCAACTCGTACGGAATATGACCCATGGCCGTGTTAAAATTGAGAATTCCATGCATACACTGGATTAGAAAGTAAAAACTGATCAACTCCCCTGATATTTCTCTTGTTGCATTCAGATTATTCGCCTTTTTTATTGGCCAAGCTTTCTACGACTCACGTTCAACTATCCAGTGATATTGTTACATCATATAGTATTTATGCTAACAGTAATTGTAAAATTAGACTTTTCCATACAGTAAATATTCTACATTCATTGACCGAACAATTACTGTACACGATTGGTTAAAATTTACAAAGGCTTTTCCTTCAATAATTTTCCCAGGAAATTAAATTTCTTAAGATTACAACTATTGTTTTTTCTAGGATTTTGGGGACTTTCCTTCCAAACCTTTTCTTTTTATTGATGTAGAATATTGACGGCTCTATTATATAATTATTTATTTTTTAGTTAAATATTCTTCTTTTATGTACCGTGTCCCCTGGACATAGGGGATCATGGCCCTCCACATCTTCTTGTCCCTTATAGCTCTTAATAAGTTTTGTCTTTTTGTCATTTCTCCCAAACGCTGTTCTACCATTAATTTGCTCAAGCCCATCAAGTATGTTACGCGCTGGTCTCCTCTGTCACTCTTTCCCTCAATCTGTCCTGTGAGTATCAGATTTTCTAAGCCTTCCTTCTTCATTACGCACTTCTTCCTGGCGTTAAGTATAAGTTTCCTTTTAGTTTCCATTTTCTCTAAAATATCGAAGCTGCTCACATCTTCTAACCATGATATTCTCAGTATCTTTCTGTAGAACTTGATCCCTGTTGCTTCAAGTCTCTTTATCTTTGAGGAAATTGTCTAGTATTCACTGCCATATAGAAGCACTGATATTACGTAACAGTTATTTGTTTTTATTGATAAGCAAAATGTCCCAATAGGATGGTTTTGTTAAGAATTTATTGTGCCATTCTATGTAGTGTGATGAGCGGTAGTCTTTCTTAAGATTTATAGGACCTATTCATCTCAAAAATTGTGTATAAATAATTGGATATATTTTAATGGTTTGGACACGATGCATGACATCTATATGAAAGTCTAGATATAAAAGACCATATAAGTACATGGTAATGAGTTTTCAGGTGAATATTTTGCTGTTTTTATCATCTTACATTGTAGAAAAACGTTCTCCACACAAACTATCCTGTATTCAACATCCTAATCATCTATACTAAATATTTTATAAATAATCCAAACGCCCGACGTATTTAAACTATTTAAAATTTATCAATTAAATATACTAGTATTTTATGATGGATGAAGGGGAGGTACTAATACTATTCTCATTCCAATTTCAAATCATGGCTTTAGTTTTACAAAGGTCTTATCTGAAGTACTAATCGTTGGGATTTCTTCTTTTTCTATATTCCGTTTCTCTTTCAGGCATTGGCGATCATGACTCCTCACAATTTCCTGTCCTTTGTAGCTCTTAATAAATTTCGTCATTTTTATTTCTCCTAAGACTGGTTCCACCATTTATTTAATCAAGTTCGTTTGGTAGGTTTTGTTTTGTTTTCCTCTTCCTCTCTTGTCTTGAATCTCTCCTGTGAGTTGACATTTTTTCGAATCCCTTTTCCCACATTATGTTCCCGTGAGATTTCTATTGTCTCTTCCTGGTGTTAAGTGTTAAGTGGTCTTTTTACTTATAGACTATTAGTTTTATTATCGATAAAGATAAGATAATCGACTGATTTCGTAGAATAGAAACAAGAGCAATATTTTCTGTCAGTAGATTCATTTCGGATGAGGTAATCAATAATAAAATATTAAAGTCACACATTTCTTCATATCTGTGCATATAAATGCACAAAGTATAGACAAAATGTCCCCAATTGGGCTCGAAATTTGGCTATTTTTTTTATTTCGTTAGGATCCCTACACCAAAATCTTTCACACGAAAAAAAAACCCTTTACATACGAAAAGATGAAATTTTCTTTTGCCGACAGTAGTTTATTTCTCGATAAGGCGATGAAGATGATTTAATTAAAAACGTCGAAAATGATGAGAATATTTGACACATTTTCAAGCACAAATTTCTGTTAGATAAAGCTATTTTCTCTGGAGAAAAGAAAGCGGGTAATATAGAATAGAAACTGTCACAATTCGTGTTAACAATTGAATAATAATATGAATTCCCCATAGCAACTCGAATAATGGTCGATCCTTACGTGATACGTCGCGTACGTTTGTAACTAATTTGTTGTCACGTTGAAATGGATGATGTTCCTCACGTTTCTGCATGTAGATTAAATAGCGAGGACGATATGCAATCATAAACTATTACTGAACAGGAATGTGATCCCTTCCTTCAGGAAATAAAAATAACATGCGATAGAAAATAAACAATGACAAAAGGTGAAAGTCGAGAGCAACTGAACTTGAAGGTATATATAGAAGACACTGAAGAGCTTTTTGGCAGCCAATTCTGTTTAAGTGCGAAGTGATGGATAATGAAACTTTATAATGAAAGTCCACTATTCATATATTCTTTTCAATTTCAACGATTTTTTTTCTGTTTTACTTCCTCTAATTGCTCTCAGGACACTGAAAAAGAAAGAGATCTACAAAGAGAAAACTGCCGTCTTTCCTAATAATGTGCCATAGAAACATTAACCGTCTCTTCCTGATGGTAAGTATATGTTTCCTTTTTGTTTTCATTTTCTTTAAAGCTTCGCCGTTCCTCACATGGTCTGTCCATGATATTCTCAGCATCCTTCTGTAGAAACACATTCCTGATGCTTCAATTTTCTTCGTCTTGGAGGATATTGTCCAGCACTCACTCGAATACCTCTCAGGCTTTCATTCCAGTTAAATTAGGGAGACTGGTCAGATGCATATTTGTACAGCGACCCTATGACCACACCCGGACACGGGACTAAAAATGAGGATGATGATAAATGAAAATCCACAAAGCCTCTCTTTCCGACACTCAAAATTAAAAATGTGGCATTTCATGTTTCAAAAGCTGTCTCTACTCACAAGTCAAGGTTGACTTTCTTAGTGGCGTGTAATTAAAAATTATTTTGTAAAGTGTGGACGCTGTTGCTTGGCCGTAGGAGGTCACATGACCAGCTCATATAAAATGGCGATGAGAAAGGAAAGTTAAGCCAATAATCATCATCTATTCATATATTCTTTTCAATTACACTCCGTCTATTGTTTTTTTTTTAAAGATACCGACAAATAGAAAAAGATAGTCATCCTATAACAACATCCGTAAGAAAGTGATTCTTTGCTTCTAGTTAGATATTAATCGTTATCATTATATATATATATATATATATGTGTGTGTGTGTGTGTGTGTGTGTGTGTGTGTGCCCGCGCGTTATATGATATATTACTGTAAATGTTATATTTACTGCGTACATGTGTTTAAGATGACATTCTTGCTTTTTAAAGGGTGAAATGAATGTCTACCAGAGTAGACATCGAAAAGCTTTGTTGTAATCGTAAAACACCCTCCCCGGTCGTCTAAGACTTCCAATACCGCGACTGATCGGTGCAGATTGCTTCGATCTCAGACCTGCCCTATCCGGCGTTGGGATTTAAGTTTGATCATAAGGAGGCAAAGACCGAATCGTTGCAGGTATCTTCGTGTTGGACGGTTCCAAGTAGGGCGAAGACGTACAGGAAAAAATAACACTCGAATAAATTGAACAAAAAATACATTCTGTTTATATTAGTCTTTCGTACAATAATTGGATATATAAGAATTTACATGCAATAAATATCAGCCCGAACCGCGTCTAAATCGGGAGGATTACTATCGTTGTTGACTTGGCAATGTTTAGTTTGCTGCTTTAGTAAAGTTTGGCACAAGGCTGAAGTCGGAGGCTTTCGTCGGCAGATAAACACACGTGGGCCTCTCTCCTGTCCCTGGTCTCGCCTCCGTCTCTTCTGTCTTTCTTCTGTCTTCTGCCTAATTCACTTCGCTCATTCGTATTTATGGATATTCGCACAAACTGGCAAAGTAAGAGAATTCGATAATTCTGGGGAAATCCCTTCTTCCCGTCTCTCGTATTATTACCTCTCACTATATCACCTCAGTGAGCGTGGGTGGCTTATCCAACCCTCCTGTTATTTCAACTCAACTTTCGACCAAGGGGAATCGACTTCAAATTCGTTGTTTACGAAAGATGAAATTTTCGCTTTACATCTTGCATTTGCAGCACTGTGTTAATCAACATTCTCCCCTAATTCTGGGTAACTTTTCCATTGTTCAAACTGCTGGACAAACAGTTCAAGTTGCTTATGTGTGAATCAAATCCTCAATTCTCCCAACGGCTTTTTGGTATTAATCCTTCTCGTTTCAATGTCTATCAGCACACTTTCTTTTGATAAGAAAACTTTCTTAGGTTTTATTTTACTGCGGTAACAACTTGTATCACACTGCAAGTACAATGTCATTCTCGACAAGAATCAAAATTGATTTCCTTTTTTAATCTTAGAAAACTCGCTTTAAATTCAAATTGACCCACTTAAGGAATGCACGTTGTCCATTGGAACGTTTCGAAGTGAATATCTGATAATATTGCTGATTCTTTTTTTGGATTTTTATTCAAAGCAGGGAGGAATGGTAGCCATAAATATGTAAGATAGCTGGGGAGAAAAATAGGAGAGATTTCTAGAAAGAAAAATTACCTAGCACGACATAGAGAATGAACTTCCTTAGCAACAGACCTAGCAATTGATTTAATATAATCTTTCCACTTCATGTCATCAGAAACTTATAAACCGAATAGGCGCAACGAGTCACTCTCCTGGATTTTAGCATCAATTTTGCTGATTGTAGGCAGAAAGAGGTCACTCAGATGATTAATAAAGAGCAGTTTCGTCTTGGAGGCGTTAAAACTAACAAGCCATTTCTTGTCCCAGTTAACAGCAGATTGTAGATCATTTTTAGATCAGCTGCCAATTTGACTAGCCGATCAAACTTATTACTGAGCCAGGAATAATTACATTAATCAAAAGCAAATGATATTTAAAGTTAGCCGAGCATCTTGATTCTACTTGCCCTTTAATAAATGTCACATAATGATTGTCCCATAATAGGTGTAGCAACTAACATTCGTAATGATTCATTATAATATATAGTATGCCTTTAAATTCCTTGAGGAACATCGGACGGCAAGATATCGTTGCGGTTTCTATAACAAGCCAGTTGTTTTTTAAGTCATTAGGGTACACAACCTCCAGTCTGGAGGATCAGGTTTTGAATTCAGTGTTGCCCTTCTCCTAGACCAGTTGCCAACCAATGCTATAGAACACGGCCTATCCTGATATTTACCCATAGCTGGGGGGAGAAAGCGAGGATTCGTAACTTTCCTAAGGTTATTAGCACTTTAGTGAATGTGAATGGTTCGAGTGAAATTCGAACTCGCTATCCATTAATCCACCTCGTTTTATTATGAAGTTTCCTGAAATGTTAAAAAAAATGTTACTCGATGAAAATGTAATGTTTCTTTTTATTTCATTGCTTTGGAGTTTTAACGACAATTGAAATAAAAAAGACAATTTCGATTAAGATCAGAAAAAAAAAGAAAGTTGATATTTATGAAGAAACCCAATGAAAGATAGGGCTTGGAGAATATGATACGCAAATGACAACAGAGGGTTGAAGAAAACATTGAATGGCCTACCTGTGTAAATGGATAGGAATACAGGGACTGGGTCTAGGCGGTAAGTAGGGAAAAGTTGCTTATAGCCACAAAGTATAATAAGTCCTGGATAGCCATGATCGCTGACGTACTGAATTAAATAGCACATAAGAGATGAAAAAGTTTGGGACCATTATTGGCGAGATATTTTCAACAATTTGATTTACATTGAAGTACTTTTGTCAGTAAACATAACGTCATGTTACGATGTCCTTTAAATTTTCTTGAATTAATCGTGATTTTTACTTTTAGAACGTCATTTGTCATCTGTTGGATTTGCCGCAAGTAGTCTTCTATTTCTATCTGGGATTTACATTATCTGATAAAATATATAAATTCAGATGATGTGGTTTGGAAAATGTCTATTTTTGCTTAACATTGACCAATTTACTTTAGGATGAGGAAACCTCATTATTTTTTATACTATTGCTCAACGAATAAAAGGTTCGAGCGCCAATCAAGTTAGAGGTTTATTGAATTAGATTGCTTTAAAGGTGTACAAAAGTGGGAATAAAACAGACATATTATGAGGATATGTAGGATAGACACCGGTTGACCCTAGACTTGAAGAGTTTAGGTTTGGAGTGATCCGGTAAGCCTCTTCCGGGACGCTGTTACACAATGTAACAAGTTCTGAGGAAGATGGTGTCTGAGTGAAAATTCTTCTTTTCCGAAAGAATATAAAAAGAAAAGTGGTGGTTTGACCAAATGTGCGTGGTATGGAGAGTCTCAGAAGCGTAAGACTGAAATGGTGGAACTAATAAATGAAGCCCGTTTGAACATCTGTCGCGAAAATAGCGATAGAGAAGCAACGTTTCCTCTGTGGGGAAAAAGGGGTTGTAGGGTGGAAAATAATTGATCACCTCAAAGACCGCGTCATCGCTTTTGAACTTTGACCAAAACACTCAGGCATCACTACGCCATTTCTTGTATGATTTGTTGTTTGTAGAGATAGCGCAAGCCAGATAGAGGCAGGTAATTCCTCAAGCGGTACGAGGAATCTATCATTTTCCAACACTTTTAGCATTGGATCTTATAGACGAGTTCTACTTGAAATCTGTAACGACCTTAAAACTCAGATGTTCCAGATACGTAGCCTCATTAAAAAAATAGAACCTTTCATTATGACGAGTGAAATCTCGGATTCCGCTCAGTGATACTGAATGATACAGTCAGAGGATAGACTCTTGTTATAGAGAAAAACCTGGTAAAACCGACATGTACATGAACTGTCACATCAATAGGAAAACGATAAGACGATCCCTGAACTCAATCCTACAATTGGACTGGTCATCAAGCGTTCTACTTATTACAAAGCACTCTAATTCGATTCCCAGCTACGAAAATGCATTCATGCCGCCTATGGACCTTTACTTCAGAATTCCTCTTATTATTATGAAGATGAAGCTTTATCAGTAGAATGTGTTAAATAATTCTTTCGAAAGTTTCAGATAATCTAATTACGTACTTATTTCTGTCAAGTGATAAAAATTAATAGCACAGATGATAAAATATTAATCAAAATTATAAACCTTTTTCATTAAAAATATTAAATTAGCTTGAAAGAAATACTTGAGGTTTAAAGTCGATAACGAAGTTTTGTGATTATGTTCCTTCATGAGAACGTGCCAGAATAAAAAGCAAAATCTTCAAATTAACAGTAAAGGAAAAAGTTAATCATCCGATTGGTGATGTGAATGCAACATGTTGCATTTGACGCAAATTTGATTTTAAGTAAAAAGTAGAAATATCGATCGATACTTCTAAAATTTAATGCCAATCAATTCCGGATCTGCCTTAATCCTACTCAAGATTTTCTCTAACAAAAAACAATATTTGGGAAAACAATTTGACACTAAGTCAAATTGATGAAAATCAGATGCTTTTCCGTGGACTGGTCAATTTGCACCTTTTAAATCTTTCGTCTGCGAATGTGACAAAGATCATAAATGATTCGCTTGCCTTTCTTCCATAATTATCATGTTTACCTCCAGTAACGCTGTGATTTCAATTGACAGTAGGTTCTTAATGTGTTAGTATGTACGTCTTAGCAGAAATGATATGAAGACAAATATAAATAAAAATTTTAACTTGTACTTATAAGTGTAATCACCTTTCTTTTTCAAAGAGTGCAGCAGAAAACAAATTTTAGATTTCATGTTTAAATCATTTGGATTATACACCTAAAGATTTTAAAGACTATTTTCAAATTCTTTGTTTCTGAATGTTGTGCCATTATTTGCTAGTCAGGAAATTAAAAAGAAAATCATTAGGTGCTGAATCTGGTGTGTATAGAACTACAAATATTACTTATATTTTTTGTTTTTTTTGTTTTTACATTGGTTGTTTTGCAGAGTTTGCTTTTGCTGTTATGCTGAAGAATCATACATTTTCTTTTTACTCAAGCAGAACAATTCTGACGTAATGTTTCATTTACCCAAGTTACTGATCAAGTTACTAGCAATGTAATTGTTCAGTGAAGATCCTTCCATGTTCCAATAGTTCGTAATGGACGACACTTTACATATTCCAACAAGAGAGAAACGACTTATGTAAATGGACTAATGGCTTTGGTGTTGTCACTGGTTTCCCATTTTGTGTTAACTATTGTTTTTTTATTTTTAAATTTTCTGTTAAAATGTAAAACTCATTATTCATCTTCTTTAATGTGACACAAAAGAGAAAAAAATGAAAGACTACAAATGGTGGAACATTGTGTCCATTTTGTAGGGAAACCTCATTGGGGATCGAAATTCCTTGAAGTAGATTATGATATTCTCTATAAATGACAAATCATCGGATAGAAGAGATGAACTATTTCTAGATGCAGTTTCTTACCATTCAACTATGGCTATGTCGTGGTTGTCTGGCGTAAATCATAGCGCTGAAATACGTAAGTGTGTCGTGGTTGTCTGGCGTAAATCATAGCGCTGAAATACGTAAGTACTTTCGGAAAAGTCTAAGATAAAATTATTGTATCGTTAACTGTTCTCCGTAATTTGATAATGAGCAGAGACAAATTGTACCCTAACTTGCTAATGAAAAGAGGGTTTGAAAAATTTAAGACTCACAAGACATGGGAGGAAAGATTGAAACATTGAGTAATCTACCTAATAAGTTTGTGTGTACGAATAGCAGAATAGGGACAAAGAAATATAGAGGTAAATGTTGCTTAGAATTATAAGGAAGAAAAAGCTGTAGAGACTCATGATCGGTTACTTCTGGAATGGACAAGGCACGTAACAGAAGAAGTATGTATAAGAATCACGTTAGACGGTTCACATCTGTGATCGTCTTTAAGACTAATGAAACATTATTATCTATAAGGCGCAGTGTTAGTAAGCAACAAACTAGGGCAATTTTTAGTGACTTACCTAATTAGTTTGAGACGAAAAGATAGAATAAAGAACCAATTGTTAGTTAGAGTTCAAAGTGACAGGAAGTTGTTGAAAGCTACGGTTGCTCATGTTCTAAATGTGACCGAGAAACACACACACACACACATATATATATATATATAAGACGTCGGAAGTTGAGGGGCTGGGGAGAAAATGTTAGATAAATGAAACAAAAATAAGAGAAGTATATATTTTAATCGCACGGATTGCTTCATTTTTGCGAATCCCTATAAAACTAAAATATAGGTAAAAATTAACCTACCACCACAGTGTTTAACAATCAGTATGTGAATATAACGTTTATAATCAATTGATTTCTACCTTCCTAGGGCTCTGTAAGCCTATGTTTATTAATAATAATCACAGTGAAAAGGGTGAAACCTCGTCCTTTTAACGAGTTTATAAACCCACAAAAGTTATGTGACTAATGAAAACGAGATTAAAATGCATTTATAAACTAAAAACACGTGTATAAATTTTATAATGTGACATAACTGCCATTTTGTAGACATTAACACAGTGCAATGTAAATAGCGGGGATCGTTACGAACCTCGTGTAATAAGTTCAACCTTCACTGGTGAACTCACTACTGTAACTGTAGCAGAATAAATTATGCTTAGTAAATTAGCCTACTTTGTATATTATAAAATTTTTCAGGACTGATTAAAAGCAAGGCCCTCCCCATTGGAAATAATGTTTCTACACAATCATCATCTATTTGTTGGATTTATATTCTGTTAAGCTAAGCATACTCGGATCAATGATTAAAAAAGGCTTCCAGTGAATGAATCATCTAGATCTTAAAAAAGATAATCCTTAATCAGATCTTATAAAATAGCTCTACATAATCACAAAGAAAGAGCTTTACCAAATAATATAGAAAAACAAATATGACTTGAAAACTTTGAGAATCAACAGCAACAGGTACATTTAACAGCATATGTAGATGAGTAAATAAAGATATAATCAAAATGGCCACGTTCCGCACTAGTTTAAAAAAATGTTCGGAAGGAAACATCCGTCAATATTAAAAACCAGTTAGTGAACTTGAGAAGTATATTTCACTGAACAACTATTTGTAGAGAAAGATTTTATAAATTTCATCCGACATTAACACTGTTTCGTCAATAAATACCACATAATTTCACCATTACGGTTGCTCAATATGAAAAGCTACTTGGTAGCTCTTTCAGATGCTTATTTCTTAACGCTGGCGGCGACCGATTTTTGAACTCACACAAAGGTCAGGAATGGGGATATTTAATTTTAATAGACTCTCTCCACCAGGAATATTGATACAACACAATCTTGCTTCATCACTACTTTCCATTATGACGTGCCTTGCTGCTAATTGAAGAAGATTACTTTGTTCAGATAATTAAATTCATTTGAAGACAGAATGAAAGAAGGCGTGAGAGTGTTTTCCAAATTAAAATCCTAATCTTCTCACCTGTACAGCGTACAACTGAAAGACGACAATAACTAAACGTACAAATCAAAAACTAACGATTGTTGAATTACAGTTGAAGAAAGTAAAAATAAGCAAAATGAAATCGATCAAAGCATCTACGTGTCGGGGTAAATGGTGAGGAAATGGAAATTAGCGTCCTGCCTTCAACGTTCTACCGGAGCTGTTGCATTCACTTTCACACAAATGCCCTTGCAGTATTATGAATGCATTCATCCCCTCTTCTTCTAGGGTTTAATGGCCGAATAGACTGGGCTTCCAAACTTTGGTAGGCAATGATTTTAGAAGAAAATCAAATCTAACTTCAAACCTGTTAAATCATAATTTTTACAAAAATCACAGGAGTAAAACATGGTCTCTTGAATCTGTTGTCCTAAATATACAACATAAATGTTTCAATAGTTATAATACATACGCGAATCGAAAAGTTTATAACCTGACTAGGAAAGTGATGGTAGAAGAAAGAAATATTATGTGCCTTAATTTCAACTTTTCTTATTAATAACTGCAGGTGTTTATCTCCTTGTAACTGATATCTGATTGTTCGAAGAAAACTTCAAAAGTAAATGGTAGCGACTTTTCTTGAAAATGAGCAAAAAGTATTTGGAAAATCATGGTTTAGCCACCAAGGATATTCATTTTGACATGGTTACTCCAGCTTTATCAATAATGAAGAAGTGGCCAACTGAATTTGGGAGAGGAAAGAAAGAAACTCGAAGGTGAACTATTATTCTCTTTCTTGCAACTGCCACCACCGACGAAAAACATTGATTGTTTTCACCATAATTTGATGGATGAGAAGTGATTGACTATAAATCAAACAGCCAACTCTATTATGATATCCCATGAGACATTTGATAATATTCAGCACAATGAACTTGCCCTAATGATTGTTTCTGATCGGTGAATGCCACGTCTTCTGACACCTGATCAGAAGGACATTACACTGATCATATTACGGGAAAATCTGACATTGTTTCATGCAGATGCAGATCCAGCTGATTTCCTTAAACGTGTCCTACCACAAGACGAATGTTGGTTTCATCACATTGAGTCAGAGACAAAGAGACAATCCATGCAGTGGAAACCCCCTTCTTCACCTGCTCCAAAGTAGGCCAAGATTTGGGATCTGCAGTGAAGGTGATGGCCCGATTTTTTTCTTTATACAAAATACAATTGACAATTTATTGACTATCTTCAAAGGAGACGCACTATTAATAGAGTGTGCTATGCTAACTTCATGAGGCAGTTACAAAAGGCTATCAAGATCAAATGCCCAGAAAAACAGACGAAAGAGGCCTTGTTTCATCAGGACAATTCTTGTTACAATCTTGTTTCATCCGTACAATTAAAGATCAGCATTCATGAAATCTGCTCTGAGAAAAAAGTAGCTAAAACAGCTACCAAGTAGCTTTTGATATTTAGTAACCATAATGATGAAATTATCCGTTTCCATACACGAAACTTCCGGCATTCATTAACGAAAGTACTAATGTCGGGTGAAATTTATAAAATGTTTTTCTTCAAATAGTTGTTCATTAAAATAAGCTTTTCAAGTTCCTTATTTTCTTTTTAGTATTGATTAGCGTTTACTTGATTTCAGTAGCTGATATGAGTGGCTGTGGATTTGATCACCCTCCCTATTCTCCTGATTTGACTATCATCTGTTCCCCAACATGAAAACTCTTGACTGAAAACCAGCATCGCAATGATGATGACGTCATATCTGCTGTTGATAACTCTTGACAAACTTGGATGAACAGTCTTCTTTGAACAATCAGATGTTAGTTTAACTGGAGATAAAAAAAAAAATGCATTTATTACTAAGAAGAGTTGAACTGAAGGAGTGTAAGATTTCACAACACTATTCATAGTCAGCCTACGAACTTTTCAGTCTTACATGCATATATCGTGCGTAAAAATAGATATTACACTTAAACTAGGCAGAAGTCCGGAAGAAACGCGTTGAAATCAAAGAGAAGCAGAGATCACAAATAGACACATCTTGAAGTGGAGAGAATCAACAAGCTAATTCTTGGGGAAGAGATCACATATATGATAATCCTAAGCAGAATTAGTAAGAAGCTGCATCTTAAAGTTTGGAGCAGAGATCACAAATATACTGATCCTACGCGAAAGTGCGGAGAAGTAATTCGTTGATCCTTGGAGCAGAGATCAAAAAACGCAGATCCTACAAGATGTACCAAGAAGCAACACTTTGATCCTTGGAGAAGACGTATCTAATACATTGATCTAAGGCAGATTTGTGGGATGCAACACGTTTATCCTTAGAGCAGAGAATATATACTGAGCTTAGACAGAAGTGCTATGAAGCGACAGAGACCTCAAATAAACTGATCCTAGGCATAACTAGTGTGAAGATCCAAGATAGCTAGGCCAGGAAACAGCACATTATTTCGTAAAGAACAGGTACACTGATCCTATGTCCAAGTGATAGGAAGAAACATTTTGATCTTTGGCGAATACTCAAAGATATACCAATCCTAGGTAGGAGTCCGGACCGACACGCAAATTTTCCAAATAATTTAACAAATTATTTTTCCAGGTATTATCCGAGCAAATAATTCATGTAAGGAATTCTAACATTAAAACTAATATTATAAGAGATTTTAAGCAAATCTGACGGCGTTTCTGAATTAACAGGGAAAAATTAATATTAATATATAAACAATATTTATTTTATAAATCTATATATTTTCCTCTTCGCAAAGGCTTGGTAAGCGATAGTCGTTGCTATTCGAGTAAAAATATTATGTAGCCATTTTATTTCATCTTCTTAGGCAATCTTGAGAAAAATTGTGAAATTCTTTCTGTTCGACTTTTTCTCAGAGGGAATTATCGTAAGTCTTCAAGTTTGAATCTCAAGAAAGCCTTTTCATGTCCGATTCATATCTAAACGCAATCCCATGAAAATATTCATTCGGGAATCCTCTTATTCGTCTAGCAAGGTGTGCTTATACATCCTCAGCTTTTGGAAGAATTGCTAACGCCTACAGCTTTCTCATGGCCAGCTGTGGATTGAACCATACCTGGAACATTGTCGAGTAATCACTGTGACTAACACTTGAGGTAAAAAATATGTGAAGATGCGAAAAATTCCAGACACCAGAAATAAACACTCAATTACTCAGCTAAAGCATTCAATGATCCGTAATGAAACCATGTTTTCTTTTTAAATAATTAAAAATCTCGGTTAAATTGCTTTCCAAGAGACTGAATGTCTATTCATATCATACAACAGATTAACAGCTAAATGTTGGCTTAATTGAGGTTAATCCCAAATTTAGAATTTTATTCAACCCAGAAAAATGATTTTTCAGTTAACGTGAAACAAAATATTTTGCTGACTACTCATAATATTTTTGACGATCAAGATATTTTAAGTTAACAATACTTTGAGTGAAAAATATTTTTCCCTCGGAAAAAGCATTCCCTCTGGAACAATCAATTTGGATTTCTGCGAATATCATTGTCTAAAGATGGATATATTTTCTTAATCATTCCCCTCCCAAGCAAGAAAATAAAGGCAGTACAGCGCGATATGAGAAAAGGAAAAATCTTAAGATGGAACAATAAAAAGACAGGAATTGAGAAGCAAGAAGATAGAAGAGAGTTCCAAAGGCGGGAGCAAAGAAAAAACCTGTTAGCATAGAACTTACGGTTATATATAACCATTTCAATCGTAAAATGATATGACAGATATTAATCTAGTACTATGTTTAAATCCGTACATTCGAGATAGAAAGAGGAAATCACATCAACAATTACCATGAAAATATTTATAGAAAAAACTACAGGTTACTTACATTACAGCGGTGGGACTGTGACACAAGCGGTGGGACTGTGACACAAGCGGTGGGACTGTGACAAGCCGGGATGTCAGATCAGGATCAATGACATTTTAGATTCTTCATTGGATTTTATCAAAAATCGCTAAATACATAAGAGAAGCATCAGACGAGATGTGACAGTAATATTTAATATACAGACGAAATACACTTATGTGTAATATAGATTCTGTCAAAATAAATTGTATATTACAACAGTGTAAAATAATTTTCCTAGCAGCAGACCTACCAACTGATACAAGATAATCTTTCTTTTCAGCGTAAAACGTGATTTGGAGAAGGTTCAAGGAGTCACCGTCTTGAATGTTAGCAGCAGACATGCTGATGGAAGGAAAAGGTTCCCTATTAAGATGAAAAGAGAACAGTCTTGTTTTGGGGGCGTTAAAATTAACAAGCCATTTCTTGCCGAAGTTAAGAGATCGTTAGTCATTTTTTTTTTTTTAAATAGCGCCAGTTTGAACTTATCGAACTCATGTGACTTATTAAGACGATGAATAGCTGTGTCATCAATATATAGAGAAATGAACTTGCGAAGGTCGATGATCAAAATTAGGAGCAACGTAGGTTCAAATATAGAACTCTGGGTGACACTTGCATTAATGCAAAAATGCATCATAAACTATACCCTTTCAACCTGTGAAGAACACCGGCATGCCTAACTATCAAATGCCATCGAGATATCTAAAGCAACAAGCTGAGCTTCACCATTTTTATATTAATGGACCTTTTCAACAATAACGGAAAGAGAAGCGAAAGTGATATTGCTTGTCTGAAAGTGACCCTGCGTGGAGGGATGCTTAATCAATTCGGAGTTAATGAGTATCTCTAGGACTTTGCCAAAAAATGAGGTAGAAGAGATATTAAGTCGGTAGTTTGAAGATTCGCTTGAATTCTTAAAAACTGGAACTTCAGAAAAGGATAACCAAGCAGTAGGAAATCAAGAAGCAGCAAGACATTTATTGAAGAGTTTAGAGAGAACGGGAGCCAGCTCAGCAGCCCATTTCATAGGGGCCTCTGCAAGGATACAACCAAGTTCACATGATTTGTGTGGATCTAGTTTAGAGATGATAAAAAACTATGGACAGAATGATATGCATATCACACAGTAAAAACTCAATTCTAAGTGGAAAGCCAGGCAAAGATAACCCAGGTAAGTCAAAAGTAGAATTGGATGCGACATTACGAGCAAAACATCCCGATTTATCAGCAGTAGACAATAACGCCTCAAGTTGAGTAAAGAGGGATAGATTACTCTTATTTAATACACCATTACAGAACCACTAGTAACCAAACTTTTTCGACGTTATACGTGTCTAGTTTTGTCAACGAACAAAGTCTTAGCCTCTTTGCGAACACGTTTACAATTATTACGGAGACACACAAATGTTGTGATCGTATCTATACTGTTGGTGATTCCCGGAGGCTATAGCGGCTGAAAAGGCAGGTGTGAACGAATGAGAAGATGGTTTCTTCACCTGCTACTTGCGAGAAGGAACAGAACCACTAACTCTGGCTTTTACCCATGAAGAAATATCAGTGACACAATTCTCAATAGGAACGTTAAAAATTTCACTCCAAGGATCGTCGCGAAGAAAAATCGCGAAATAAAGCCCATTCGGTTCGCTGCTAACAGAAAGAAATCTTGTGAATAGGACGTTCCAGTCTAATAGACCACTCGATAAAAATATCAACAGATGCCACAGCATGATCCGAATTGCTAAGTGGACAGACTTGCGAGGATTCATGATAGGAGGTAAAGAACAAATAAAGTAAAGAATCATGCTGATTTGATTTATTAGGGAGACAAGTAAGGAAACACTATTCGAGTAAAAGACTGAGAAACGAAAAAATTGCAAGTCTGAATAATGGCAACATCTGTAACATTAGAATCATTAAACCACTTGACATGATGCGTATTAATCTCACCAAACAAAGATTTTTACAGGTGAATGTATAGAAAGAGAGAGAGACATTTCTATATTGTGATATATTTTGTCTAATATGTTGCAGTCTTGAGAAGAAGACGAATGAAAAAGGACAAAAGAGATAGTTAACAGAATGTAATACAGAAATACAAAATCACATGAATCCTCCGATACGATTCTCTTGTCGTTGGAAGATTTTTCTGGATGTGAACACCAAGGCCATGCATATGTATCCGAGAATTTTTTCTACATAGAGAAACGTAGCCTGGAAGAGAGAATTCATTGGATGCGATAGTAAAGTGGTTTCGAAAAATCTAGAAAACGTTCCAAGAGAAAATATTCTACATTACAGAAATTGGTACGAATACTAAGAATAGTAGAAACAAAAGAACTATGTGAATTTTAATTTATTGGTTTACTCATATTTCTTTTAATTATAATTCATGTGTATATTATTTTCATTTTGAAGGATAGAAAGACTAAAATAATTATCACTGTCCATCGTTTATGCCAATACAAACTAGACAGAACGTTGCTAAGACGAAAGCAGGATTACCTACCGGAAGTACAAGCGGAGAGACCTTATCCATGTGCGACATGACACTACAAATACCCCGATAATATGAGACTGGTGGCAAGAGCAGACAATCTAAGCGCTACCAAATAGTTTGGGTCCCTGACTTGCAGTCGGGATACAGTAACCAAAGAAAATACCAAAAATAATTTTTAAAAATGAAAATTCGAAGCCATAGATTTTTACGACAGTTTAAATCATTAAGATCAAGGAAGAAAGGAACTGGAAACCCCCATCCAAGACAGAAAACAAGGGATAAACCGCTACTCCTGCCCAATAAACATGGAATGAATACGGGTCGGGAGATAGGCGAACCTATTTACATTAAACAGGTAGGCATTCGTTAGCTTAGTAAAACGAAAGTAGACTAGAGTATTAATTTTATCATGTAGTTGTTCACTTGATAGAGTTCGAAAGCGGTTCGAGCTTTTGAAGGTAAATACATAAAGTCTACTCGGTAGCTAATATACCGCTATTTCCATGGCAAATGTTCAGCTAAGCTTCATTCTTTCGTTCCTCTTGTTCAGACCTTTACAGCTATGAGATACCATACCAATCCCACGGACTTGAATAATCTGATTTCCACCATATTCCAAATGTAAGCAAAAACTTACACTCAGGCAGTTTTTACTCAACATCTGTCACTTAGTGTAACAGACTCCAATCGTGACCACTTCAACTGCAAGGGTCAATAGCCATCTTTCATTTTTTTTTCTTTAATTATCACTACCTTCTCTTTCATTCACATCGCACACCTTATGCAGTATTTATATTTTATCCGTAACCCACTACCTTGCGGGGCTCTTGAACCTTGAATTTGTTGGACTATTACAAAAACACTCGTGTGCTGCAGCCAGTGAAGATGAAACATAGCTGTCATGATTTTCAATATTAGTTGCATTTCGAAAATCCACGGTCACATCAACTGTATTTTCTGTAATATAGATATTAGTATCAGCTATAAATTAATTATATCTGTAAAGCTCAGATTCTAATCTATCCTTTCTCGGTCAGGATTAAATAATTGCTATATGTCTTCCTCCTATAATACTAACGATATTAATAGCTACGATTTTAATTAAGTCTGAGAAAGGCTTACAAAATAAATCTAAGAAGAAACCTAACATTTAGTCCAAATTCCTTGCTATAATCTGTCTGCACAATTATCAGTTTTTAATATTGTCAAAGTCATCTTTATTCAAAATTAGAACTATCTATCCTCAAAAAAAAAATTACTTCAAGAAGCAAATAAAATTAAGAATTATTGAAATTTTACTAATTTGATATTTAGAGTCGGGTATCGGAAAGGTACACAGTATCAAAATTCGGTCACGACTGACTGCTTTTAGGAAAATTATGAATCATTTCTTTCCATCGCTATGTAAAATAATCCATGCAGGCTAGGATTTGTAGACTTTCATTGCAATCATTCTAGGAAATGAACACTTCTAAATGTAGCACTTAAAACAGACTTAGTAATCTATCACATTTCTGGCAATATTTTCATTCAAAAAACGCTAATTGAGACTTCTCAGCCTCCAGTGTAACAAAATACCTTGGAGACCATGAGATTCGGATCGTCCCTATACAAAACCCTCTTATTTACAAAAAGAGAATCATGCATAGGTTAATGTCACTTGTACAGTTACTACATCATTATCAAACAAAAATATTGATTCGGCATATTATCAGACCAATCACTTACATTCTTCATAAATTCTAAAACGATTTATTTTACGAAACGCAATTTTGACGGGTTTGAGAAGTTTTTACTCACACTAATGCGGAAAGATTTCAAGAAAAAACAATGTCATTTACTGAAGTATTTTGCTATGAAGGACTTTACAAATATGAAAATTCATTTTACATTTTGAATACCCAAGATTTGATGACAGTTAAGGATCATCATCGTTGAAGATAAGATCAGCTGTAATGTTTGAATCAGCCCAGTTGGCCTCAGTGTAAGTTCGCCTTTGCCAAAACGAATGTGAATGATATGAAAGAATGCATAATGGTCACTGAAATGGAGTTGTCCACTAGAAGCACCTTCACATCAATAAGATTTGCGATTAGTTCATAGAGAAACTAAGCAGAGCAGGAAACATGCCAACAACGCCTGGAGCAGGCGACCGAGCGATTATGGAAACTGCTCTAAACTGTTTCACTACCGGGCGAAGTTTCGATTTTATAACACCGGTCAAATTGCTTTATGTGGCTAGTTAACTTTTCGGAAGTAGATTTTCGTAGTTTGCCCCGTGGCTATCTCGATTGTCTTTAAATCTTAAGCATTCATTAGTTTCGACGAACATCCTTAAGTAACTGGGCGTCAGCTGTCGTGCAATATCTAGATGGATAAGTCTTAGAGAAATTTCACCAAAAGAACAGCTATTATCGTCAATGGGTGCCCTTATATTCTGACCTTGTGGTACACTAGTTTTTACTTAACAATAATGTACACTAATTTTGAGGTTTTATGATTATTGCTAACCTCCAGGAAAGTGACTAGTTACACCTTCTCGGGCTAATGTTCTCAGCTAAGATGAAGTGGAAAGACTATATTGAATCGATTGCTAGGTCAGATGCTAAGAAAACCAATTCACTGTATCGTGCGAGACAATTTTTCTCTCCAGAATCTATCATACATATCTATAAGATTACCATTGGTTCATGCTTATAATATTGCTGTGACATATGGTCCGGAACACCTGCGACTTACCTTGAGCTCCTTGATAAAAATCCAAAGACGAACAAGCAATATTTTCTGATGTCCTGATCTGGCAGCTCGTCTTCAGTCACTTTCCCATCGCTGTAAGGTTACCTTTCTGTGGCTTTTTATAAATACTTCCATTGTAACTATTCGGATGCGCTGTTCGCTATGGTATCTAGACCTTTTTTTTTATTTCAGCGCAATACTAGACTAGCGTTGAGGTCTCATCAATTTACAGTTGATTTGGCTATGTTAACAGTTTCTTTTCACGCACTTATCGCTTGTGGATCTCCCTTCTTCCTGTATGCTATCCAGCCAACTTTAATCTGCAAAAGTTTACACGCAATGCCAACCGCTATCTACTGCTCTCCTGATTACTCTTTCCGCTCATTATAAATGTTTTTGTTCCTAATTCTTCCACATATTGTAACCTCTTGTGTTTTAGTGGTATTACTTCCTTACTTGGTTTGATATCGATTTTTAAAAAATCCTTTTGTTGTTAGTCCTCTTTTTTCTAAAAATTACATTGTGTTTCTATGATACCATTGTCAGGAAGACGGGACAGAACAAAACACGTTGTTGGTGTGACGGCGTACGTTGCGTACTAACGGGAGAATAAGGAAGAGGTCAATAGCGACAACTCATTTGGTAGAGCGGAGAACTGGGAAGAAAGCAAGCACTTTAATCAATTTCAGTCCGTGCAAACGACGGGCGAACTGAATTACCCACAACCATCTTCATTATTGCGATATTTTTATACAAACACCCTACGACCTTCATTGATGGTCTAGTGATTAACGAGGTAATCTATATGACCACTACTACTCTGCGGTGATGTTAATTGTTAGTAAGTGCTAAACTGTGAGGATTATTATATTTATATTATTGTATAAAAAAGTGCATTTAGATAACAAAATCCGAAAAAAATGGAAAAGCAATAAGAGTGTTCCGAAAGTAATGCGGGTAGGACCAGGTGTTGACCTGGAGTCACACTCGGACGATTACTGAAGAAGCTCATAAACTCACACCTGCATTCGGTATTGTAAGCGCGAGAGCAACAATAATGTACAGATATTTATATGAAAAGCAGCTCTAAGCTGTTTCGGGGAGTATCTCAGACACGACAAACGTAGAATGTGAAGTATTTTCTGGGGTTGAAGATAGGGGCCCCATCAAACAGGCTGATTGACGAAATACTGTAATTAATAAAAAGTTAAGCAATGAAGATTGAAATAGTAAAGAGCAAATTTATTAAATAACGTCGCTATTGGTTTCAACCAGGACTTGCAGACGACTTCGGAATCTCCTGCGACTCTTCTGAACGGTCTCCTTGTTTAAGTTGGTGAATGATGCCATAATCTTTGCATTCTGCTCATCTTTGGTGTTAAAGAAGTTTTGTTGGTCTCTCTCTCAAATACGCGCCCCACATATAGAAATCAAGTCTTGGGAGTTAGCTGACCAGATGTAAGGGATGATGTGATGGAAGAATCTGTATGACACCCATGACTGGGTCCTCCTTCTTGTGTGGCATGGTGCAGAATCATGTTGCCAGACATAGGTTCTTCCATCAGTCACCCTCTTCACCCTAGGAAGCACTATCTTCTCAAGGCAATTCATATAGCCCTCTGTGTTTAGTCTTAGGCCCTGTGGGAAGATGAATAGAAGCATAACTTCGCCATCACTAGTAATCACTCCAAACACATTCGTAATCCCTATAATACTCATCCAACTATTTCCGAATGCTTTGCACTGGAGTGGGAACTTAGTATAGGAAATATATTTTTTTTTTTGTATTATACGAAATGGCCGAAGGAAAAGTGGGAAAAGTTTGGTCTACACTGGCTACCATAGTCAATCACAATCACGACCCACTTATTCATTGCAATGCACTCAATCACCACTAAAACTCGTCCATCACCTCGTAATCTTATATATACCAAAATACCAATTGAAGGGGGACCTACGAAACAACCAATGATATAAAAATTTACAAATGTTCAAAAGTCTCTTTTTGGTTTGTTTTTCCCCCTTGTTTAAGAAAATTATATAGAACTTTTTATGAAATGGTAGGGGAGAATATGAACTCAAAAACGAAACTAAATATAGAGCAAAATATTCAAACTAAAACAAAACAGATGTTAGTATGACCTGTCCACACCTCAAAATAATAAGAATGGCCGCTGGATCAAGAAACACTACTGCAGTGAAAACTTATCCACCCCACTCAAAAAAAAACAAAAAAAAAGTTTGTGAAAATCATTATAAATTAATAACCTCATGTTACGGCATTTTCTTTTTTTTAAAAGCAAAATAAATCTGCAAACTGATTAACGGTGCTGTAAGTACATAAATTCTCTTATCGTTTTAATCGATTTCATTTCTTTGTGCTTTTCAAATGTATATGTTAAAATTTTCTTTATTAACACCGAAATATTAAATAAGTAAAATATATCTATTTTTCTAAACCTTATTTAGTTTTCCCGTTCCTTTTGTCTTTCACTCGACGACCCTTATTTAGTGTTAAACATTATTCCCACCATATAAGAATATCTTATATTTTTATACCGTAATAAAGTGTAACTTCTGAACACTAACTTAAACAAATCCAAAATAGTTTTACTAGAGATCACGATGCATCATAAAGTCCTTGTAGTTAAATAAATGTTGATACGATAAGGGGGAATCTATGCTTACCGTAATCTGATCTGTATATTACGACCCGCTGTCTCTCAAGCTAAAAAAAGGGAAAAAATTAGATCCTTGAGTAAAATACGACCCAGTAGTAAAGCGAGCCCATTGTAATTTTTTTTTTTTTGCTGTAAAGTTAACCATATTATTGATAATATAAATGTCGTACATGTATTTCATTAAAATATTCGCGATATTAAAGAATAGAAATGAATCTGATGTTTAATCATTGCGTGTTTTTTCTCATTTCCGTTTCAAACCTTATTTTGATGGAAATGTGCTAACTAGACATACCCAGTAATACATTTTAAGTTGTTAATCTGTCATACTTTTGTTTGGTATAACTTTTGTATATATATATATATATCTTCATTAAAAATGAAGACATATTGCCGACGTATCGAATACCTTGTTATAAACACCTGATTACTTTCTGTATGTCTGTTGTGCTAAATAATATATTTGCAATCTGTTTCAAATAAGCTGAGTGAAACTTTCCGAAAACGTGTACTTGTGAATAATGTGATTCATTTGTATAATTTCTCGTATTATGTACAAGAATATACGGTAGACAAAATATGTACTATTTTGAGACGATGACTTTTAATATAGAATTTAGTTAAATTCATTAGTATTCTTGCAATATCTACATGAATATTGGGGGGATGAAATTTACCTTATAACCAATAACTAAATTGTGAATATTGTAAAATGTCTAATTTTTAATACATCTGGTTCATAATTTAGGCTTATTTCGTACAATAAGGGTGGCATAAGTATAGAACAATCGTATTATACAGAATGTTTTCTTGGAATTTATTTTTTGAGTTTCGGATATTTTTTCTAAATATTAATTCACACCAAAATAAAAATAATTTTTATTTACTAAAACGTACATTCTCTTAAAGCGAGGCTCGTAGTTTCCAGGTTGGGTGATATATGGAATCACCCTAAATGTGGGCGACTCAGGTGCGCTATTTTTAAGTGTTGGGTTGTCTACGTTCGTACTCGTCTCGATAAACAAAAATACAGATTTTTTTTCTTTTAAATTGTAAAAAATTCCTTGTAAGTACCTCGAATATCATTTACACTTACGAAATGTCAATATCTCCCTGATTTTCGGTTATTTTTCATTCTGAGAGTTGCACTTATAGGTAGGTAAGCTAAACAAACTTTCATTTAAAATTTATTTCTTGAGGTGAATTACTATTTGCTATAAGTAACGTTACATTATTTGGGGGTGAATTAACAGAAACAATGCGAAGTTTCCAAACAATATTGTGTAGTGCCAAAGAAGGCATTGACTCTCCCTCTGGGAAAAAGATCCGTTAAAATTATCAATCATTGTATAATGAGGCTGCAATAACTTAGTTCCTAAGTAAGCTCTTAAAAAATCAAAAGGCATCAAAATGTTCGTTTATATACGTCAATCACTTCACTTAGCGTCGATTTTCACGTTTTGAAAAAATTTATTTAACAAATGCGATAATAATCTAAGTTTAGAAATTGTAATATTAATATATTTAACTCTCGATCAAGCGATATCTACTTAATCTAACACGTAACATGTGATAAAAATGGCGGGTTAGCTTAGTGAATTTAATAGTTGTAAACTTCAAGTTTTTAAACTTTCCACTATTTCCAATATTTTTTCATGCTAATTTTTATTTATCTGTACATTTACGTTAGCAAGATAGAATTTATACAAACAAAGGCGTCATATAATTATAGGATATTAATCCTTAGATTATTTTTTTTAAGTCCCTTTATTTTTCCTTTTTTTTTTTTTTAAAGGCATACATTTTCTCGTAACTACCTCCGTCACTTGACAAAACATCACATTTTTATTTGTGTCAAAAAATAGAAAAAGCTAAGCCACTATTTTTCGAAAAACATTTTTCTGGAAACTTTAACAATGTAAACTGGTACTTGAGATATTATCATAATGTATACTTCAAAGCATTCATTGCAAGTTTATTGACGTAAGAATAATGTAACACGTTTAGAATAACTGCAAACGAAAAACCATTTTTTTGTTTTATTTCAATGAAAAATGTCTTAAGTGTCATAAACATTATCATTTAGCAATGAAAGTAATGAAGGTCCGAAGCATTTATGGCTCAAAGTATACATTCTCCAGAAGTTGCTACTAAAATCTTTTAAAACGGGCCTTCTGTACAAAATTAACCGCCAATCTACATGCCGTATTTTCTACCTATTACTAACAATGGATCTTTACTAAACTTTAGCACAAAGAAGGGGAGGCAAGAGATGGTATTACACCAATATTGAAAATGAAAGCATTTAAAGCTGGTACTTAAAATCTTGTATTTTATTTGGCATCTAACACAAACGCTTGATGTTTGTGTGTAGTAAATACGAACCCATCTGCTCTTTACTGTGCCCGCTTAGGAAAAAAACAATCGCAATTTAGCGACCGTTTACTAAGCGAATGATCTAGGTGTCCCTATACCTTTCTGACATAGACTTTTATGGCTCTCCACAACTTCCTTATCCTCCTGGCCCCTTAGTTTTTCCCCCCCCATTTGCTAAGGATCCTGCATTCTGTTTCGAAGTCAACTCACACAATCTGTCTCAGATTGTTTTCCGGGCCCTTCTTTCTCAATAAGCGTCTAAGTAATTTCAGTTGTCTTTTCCTGACTCTGGTCAGTTATTTTCTTTGACTTCATAGTTGTTTACTCGCTCCATCCATGGAATTTTCACTGACCTATAGAATCCCATTGCTACTGCCTACAGTTTTCTCCTCATCCCTGGTAAACTCACTGTCATAAAAGAGGATGGATATCACATAGCATATCATTGTTTCTAAAGATTCCCTGCCCCTCGTTTCTGAATACATTACTTAACGTTTCAAGTGCTTCTTTCGCTAGATTAATACATGTTCGAATCACGGTCTTGTATTTTCCATTCTGTTAAAATATTTCCCAGTTAAACCTCTGCATCTGTGTGATGTTTATATCACGAATTCTTGGGCTTTTTCGCTTGCTCATGACTATATCACGAATTCTTGGGCTTTTTTCGCTTGCTCATGACTATCACGTTCTTGGGCTTTTTTTCGGTCTTGACTTTTCCATTCTTGGGCTTTTTTCGTTAAACTACATTTCTTGGGCTTTTTCGTTAAACCTCTGCATGACTATATCACGAATTCTTGTTTTTTTCGCTTGCTCATATATATCACGAATTCTTGGGCTTTTTTCGCTTGCTCATGACTATATCACGAATTCTTGGGCTTTTTCGCTTGCTCATGACTATATCACGAATTCTTGGGCTTTTTTCGCTTGCTCATGACTATATCACGAATTCTTGGGCTTTTTTCGCTTGCTCATGACTATATCACGAATTCTTGGGCTTTTTTCGCTTGCTCATGACTATATCACGAATTCTTGGGCTTTTTTCGCTTGCTCATGACTATATCACGAATTCTTGGGCTTTTTTCGCTTGCTCATGACTATATCACGAATTCTTGGGCTTTTTTTTCGCTTTTTTGGGCTTTTTTCGCTTGCTCATGACTTATCACGAATTCTTGGGCTTTTTCGCTTGCTCATGACTATATATCTTTTTCGCTTGCTCATGACTATATCACGAATTCTTGGGCTTTTTTCGCTTGCTCATGACTATATCACGAATTCTTTTTTTCGGGACTTTTTCTTGGGCTTTTTTTCGCTTGCTCATGACTATATCACGAATTCTTGGGCTTTTTCGCTTGCTCATGACTATATCACGAATTCTTGGGCTTTTTTCATGACTTGGGCTATATCACGAATTCTTGGGCTTTTTCGCTTGCTCATGACTATATCACGAATTCTTGGGCTTTTTTTCGCTTGCTCATGACTATATCACGAATTCTTGACTATTTTTCGCTTGCTTGCTCATGACTATCACGAATTCTTGGGCTTTTTTGCTCATGACTATATCACGAATTCTTGGGCTTTTTTCATGACTATATCACGAATTCTTGGGCTTTTTTCGCTTGCTCATGACTATATCACGACTATATCTATATCACGAATTCTTGGGCTTTTTTTCGCTTGCTCATTATCTTGGGGCTTTTTCGCTTGCTCATGACTATATCACGAATTCTTGGGCTTTTTTTTTCTTGCTCATGACTATATCACGAATTCTTGGGCTTTTTCGCTTGCTCATGAATTTCTTGGGCTTTTTTCTTGCTCATGACTATATCACGAATTCTTTTTTTCGCTTGCTCATGACTATATCACGAATTCTTGGGCTTTTTCGCTTGCTCATGACTATATCACGGGGCTTTTTTCGCTTGCTCATGACTATATCACGAATTTTTGGGCTATATCACGAATTCTTGGGCTTTTTCGCTTGCTCATGACTATATCACGAATTTTGTCTTTTTTCGAACTATATCACGAATTCTTGGGCTTTTTTCGCTTGCTCATGACTATATCACGAATTCTTGGGCTTTTTTCGCTGGTTATCACGAATTCTTGGGCTTTTTTTCGCTTGCTCAAATATCACGAATTTTTTTTTTTTCGCTTGCTCATGACTATATCACGAATTCTTTTTTTCCTTGCTCATGACACTATCTCGGAGCTTGCTCATGACTAATTTTTTTCGCTTTTTCATGACTATACTTTGTCTTTTTTTGAAGGCCAAATCTTTTTTCTTGCTTTGTCCTTCTACACTATCTCGAGAGCCTGTAATTTTCTTTTCGAGTCTCAGCACAGTGTCACCTGCTCATATTATATTTGATTACGTCTACCTTTACTAAATCCTGGTAAGGTCTCCAGTTCTATTAGGAGAGCATTGTTGTAGAGATTGAATAAATCTGGAGAGAATATATGTCCCTGTCTCACGCCTCTTTATATATATATATATATATATATATATATATATATATAATCACTTTCTATCTACATAGAGGCTGTTTCCTTTTAGTATAAGTTCTGGTTTATTCTGACATTTTCCAAATAGATCCTTGCGCCATAATTTTTCATCTGCTTTTGCGCAATCTATAATCTTTCTGCCTTTTTTATTGCTCTCTCTGATATTCTAATTTTAATGTTGCATTTTTTGCTCTAGTGCCCTTGAGAAAGCTTCACTGTTGTCCTACTTCCGGTTTATTTCTCTCGCGCCTGTCCTATTAATCAGGATTCGTTTCATTAGTTTGGTTATGTACATCATTAAACTAATAGACTGCCTGAGCTCGCATTCATTTACACCTAGTCTCTTAGGTAATGTTACGAAGATAAATTTAGTGAGATATCCGGCGGGGTATGTCACTACTTTTTTCCTTTCTTTTATAGAAACAATTGAATTAAATTTCCTAAACAATAAAATATAATCTCGAGGAAAAAAAAACTAACAGTCCCATAAGATATTTGATTCAATACTTTCGTTTTAAAAATAGTTACTTAGCGGCGATGAATCGCTAACTTTTCTTTTCAAGTGTGTACGGAAATCGAGCCAAAGTACGTAACTAACTCAGCCACCAGGTACACACAACTAATTGCTTAGCATTCTATTATTAAATTTTGGTAGGTGTAGCGTTAGATTCCTGACAGTCGTGGTCAGCCAGCTATCGCCTACGACGTGTTCTAGTGACCTTGTTTAGTAACGGTGTCATTATAGAGAAGCTATTGTATTCTTTTTGTATTGCTCAGGCCTCGAGTGAATGAAGTCGTGCTTGTCCAGGAAATAAATAATCACGGATAATTGCTAAGGTTTTTCCTGAATCTACAAGGTTTTTTGTCTTATTGTCTCCATCTTCAAAGGGCCTTAGAGATTTCTTTTTCTTGGTGTATATTGCAATATCACGGAGAATCTTTGTCAATCCTGTTTTTACTTTCTTTTCTACAGACGAAATAGGGCTGGACCAAAAATAATCTTGGAATTTCTTTCACAAGTGTTATGTATTTCCGACAGTCTGATCCTACCGGATCAATTTTCGCTCTGTATTATCATGGATTAAAGCGCTACATTTGCGGATTAAATACATTCACTCTTATGTATTACATATTTAAGATAGGAAGGGCATTGCCGACGCGTTCTAATGGTTATGAAGCTTGTCCCGCTAGAACAATGACGACTAAGTAGTGAGTTCGATCTTCACTTTTGGCCTTGTGACACATCTATGCTACGCTTGACAAAATCACCATATTTTCGGCATGAATAATATGGTATTTATTTTTAATACTAAAATATTTTCGTATCTGTCTATATTTCTGAGATTAGGTAATGTACTCTATTTACATTATTCGTATTATTGTTCTCAATCGTTGTCGCCATATAAATATGGCGACAAGGATAAGAACAATAGTCCGAATAATATAAATATTTTCGTATAGCATTGGTAGCATATTGACTATTTTGTGACTGAATAAAGTGTTATTAAAAATGATTATATTAAACCTCGTATTACATTTGTCCTCAGATTTCTTGAACGATTCTCATTTTAAGCTTTCCTTGGATGTGAAAAGTCATTAACTAGAAATAAATCTGGAATCGCCGTTCGAAATTGAATATATTTTAATATTTTCCATAAAAGAAAGAAATATCACTGTAAAATATATAATTAAATAAGGACTGGTATTCAAAGCCAGTCAACTCATACAGAGTGAAAATGTTGGTTTTTGAACTCCATGTCTGTTTTTTTTTCCTTTATGTGCATGGTTCTTGTGGTTTGTTAGAGAATCTCAAAGAACTGTAACAAATAACAGCGACAACTAAAATGAATAGCATCGATAACTAGAGGAGAAAATGACATAATCACAATGTTGACGTTCCACAGTACTTCAAATAAAAGGTGAAAATGGAAACTCCCATCAACCGTAGAAAGAGAAATAGCAGCAACTGTACTTGAGAAAACGATTTTCATGAAAAATATATGATTTTATAAATTTAAACCAATATTAGCATTGACTGATCGGTAAATGAATGCTTAATATTTTCTTATAAAGGAACAGCTAATATTATCATTACTGTGGGATCAAGAAAATTGGTCGAAGGAACACTCATCTAAAAAATTTTCGTCTAGAGTATTATGGTCTATGTGGGTTTTATAAATGTAAAAACAACGCATGCCAACAAATGCTTACAGACCATATGTATCTTCAGTAATTAATGTTACTATAAGTCTTCAATATTATTCTGTAATATAGTGAATATCAATAAAATTGAGTATTTTGTAAATAAATAAATTGCTAGTAAAAATTATTATAGGTTAATGGACTTTAGAAGGATATTTCACTGACCAATGGACCTTAGAGGGATATTTCACTGACCAATGGAACTTATACGAGTATTCTTTAGACGCATGTTCCTAAATCATTTTTCGGTTTTGTAGCATGGCTCAGAATAAAAGGTTATTTAAAGAAATATATGTAATTTATTTGTTATGCGAAGATTTTGAAAGTAAAACCGATACCCTATATATCAATATTTACTGTGGATAATTATGTATGGCTCAAGTTTAAATAGTCAAGAAACAAGGCTGGTAGATTATAGCAATCTTCCAAGAACTTATTTCTTGATTTGCTAAAAGTTGCATTTAAAATTATCTGGCACTTGAAGAAATAGGTAAAAATGTTTAACCGAAAAACAAGATTTTTTTTCTTTCTTTTTCTAAGACATTAGCACAAATCTAATATGTAACGGATTACTTACAGTATTTAAGGATTTATCAATTGGTTCAAATGCTACAGATAAGGTAACTTTAATTAAAAAAACTCGTAAAAACGTTCTCGGCTAATATTACAATGTTCTACTAAGATTTCGGTTCAGTTTGCTCTTGTGTACTTATTTCTGTACTGGAATCTCTTGAGAGCGTTAGAGAACCGCTATTGAAGAACTTTTGCATTTCAAATTTTGAGTTTCTTTTACATAAGATATGAGACTAACTTCTGAAAATATAAACATGCATTAATGCACATAATCAAAACCTCGTTTCATAAACTTTTTTTTTTTGGCGATAACAAACTTGCATCATCTTAGAACTCTAGTTTATGATTATTTTTATTGAACCCGCAAAAACGTATAAACCGTGACACTTAACGAGATTTTAGACATGTCGAAAATATACTTTATAACTGAAGATGCTGATTTAGAAGGAAACTTTCCAATTTTATGTGATATTTATGTGAAGTTAAGCAGAAATCATTTAGTGCGTAAGAACTTTATACATATTCTATGTATATGTTATCCAGCAAGAAACGTAAATTTATATCGTGCAAGAAAATGAGTTTTACATAAAAATACCCGTCAATATATCGATAGCAATTAAAATCAAATATCTCTTCCGTTTCCCTTTTAGAGGTATTCCGTCTACACCAAAACGTAATACCTATAATTTCAAAATACGGAAATCTTACAATGAAAAAATTATCTTTTCTCTCTTGCATAAAAAGACCATAGATAAGGTTTTCTTTCTTCGTCCGTGAACCAGTGCTTTAACTTGATATGGCTGTAAGTATCCAAATATTAAGCTGTTTAAATCTTCAGAATGTATTTCTTTCTCGAGGATGTTTATGCATACTCAGTTGCTTTCATGCGTTAACTTTTTCAATATCCGCTTTTGGCACAATATGCGGGCCACTAAATATCAGTTTTTGATAAAACTTCTCTTGTATCTATCAGAAAATCACAATGACAACTTCTTTTTCTGTTTTACGGGTGTGAATACATTTCTGGTAGTAACCCTACCACCCACCAAATTTCTGGTAGTAACCCTACCCACCCACCAAATGAATGAAATACAATTTTGGTACTTTGATTTTGTTTAGCGGCATATGAACATGTATGGGTTATTTAATGTCAAAATTTAAATATTTTGAATTCAATTGTAAGCCTTCAAATATAGATAAAATGTATTGTTGGTAATATTGATTTAAATAGGTATAGTTGGTTGGATGAATTTGTTTTAAGGCATATCAACATCTATGGATTCTTTAATGACGAAATTTAAACATCCCGCACGCAATTTTATGTATTCAACTACAGATGATTTGTACATAATTTTAAAATTTCACGGTCAAGGTATATATTTTTTTTTTTTTTTTTTTTTTTTTTTTTTTTTTTAGATACATAGTTTGATCATAAAATACATTGTTAATTTTACTATAAAAATATATTGTTGGTAATTATAAAAATACACTGTTAATTTGTGTTGACTATTTACCCATAACTGAGATCGCAACCAGTGCAATCATTCTGGGTCAGGATCTATCTAGAAACAACAGTAGTTAAGAGGTGGTTCCATGCCAAACCCAAGACGCAAATGCGTTTTTTAAGCTCTATTTACATTATTCGGACTATTTTCCTCATCTTTGTCGCCATGTTTATCCCAACGTTTCGGCCGTTGTATGGTCCGGCTTTCTTTACGTGGTTGGAATGTCGAACTGAACCCTTTATTTCGCTCACTGAGGCAAGATTGTTCTAGTTGCACGTGCCATGTCTAATGGATGTCATTTATCTCCTGTTAATTCTTCTCTGAAAGTTCTCCATTGCCTTAACCAGGTTCTAGTGATAGGACCCAAAGAGTGTGAATTCAATACTCAATAATGTAATAGTGTCCATAATACGTCATCTCAGAAATTTAGACAGATGCGTTTTTAAGCTCTTATAGGAAATTTGCTCTCTTCACAGCAGACCAGAGCTAAACGTTTACTCTCGCCCACACAAAAATTTTATATATATATATATAGGAATGTTATAATTGTAAGGCGCTTCCTAATATGTATAGCTTATAATTAACTAATTACTGGATATTAGAGCTTTCTTACTAAAAATTTTATTTTATTATTTAGTAATAGAGAAGGTCTCTAGATGTCTGCCAGCAATTGTGAACCTCTGTTTACGGAGTAAATTTCGATAGCGCTGGACATGGCTAGATGTTTATGCCCTATTACAATAACTTTGTAAATGTATACAGAACCCAGCAGATTCGGAAAGTATCAAGTGATGCCGAACAACATATCGTTTCAACGGCAATAAGAACTTCATAGACAATGGAAACTACAAGCAATAAAACTAACTCGCGAAAAGGATCAATATTTATCTTCCTATAGAAATTTCTATCACTTCTAACGATGCAGACAAAACAAAGAAACAGTTTTGTTTTTTTCTCAAATTGTACGGAGCGAAAGGTTTGTTACACAATCCAGATGCGATGTAAATACAATGTCTAAAGCATTAGCAAGCGCCATGTTTACTTTAGTTCGTCTTCTAACCTCTGCAGCATTCTTACTGATAGTGTGTACAAGTTTATCAGTGATTGGATCGATATTTACTATCCATTTGGAATTCGGGAATACAAGTGGGTTTCAAAAAGCAGGAATGACGTAATTCTCGGCCACCAGTTGAACAGTGGTAGAGAAAATGACTTAATACACAGCCATCGTTTAAACGGTGAGTAAATACTTGTAACTATTTTTATAGCTACCGGGAAACATTACATACCAACTATTTGGGAATTTTGACTCCGTATCTCGGGCAGAAGGGTTAACATTTTTCACGAACGTTGGGCTCAAAGGATTAAATGCTGCTCAAATTTTATTGAATATTCTTAAATTTTGATTGTAAAATTGTAGAATTTTTCCTAATACAAAACAGAAAAATATTGACGATCGAACTGATTAGCAAAGTCACTCGTTCGATATGTCAATTGCGACGTAAAACTTCCAAAAGCAACTATTGCATTTCAGTCACGAAAAAAGTATCTCGAAACTTTTAATATTTTTCTTTACTATATTAAGGACATTGTGAAAACGCCCGCTAAAACTAGTTCATAAAGATGAAAATATCTTTGTCATATTGGAAATTGTCTGCTAGTCATAATGTGATAATGTAATAAAGATCTAAGCATACTTGATACTATAAATGACAAATGAAAAATTTTCTAAAATATATAATGCCAAATTTAAGGATTTGACTGATGTGTATCTTGGACACCATCTTGGAAATGTTTCTGGTAGCATCTTTGTCATGAATATTTGATGTTACTAATCCTAATTAATCTTACTAAAAACAAGTGTAGGATAAGTTAACGAATTACTAACATTTTTTAGAATTTGGTGACCGCCTTGGACGTCATAGTGAAAAACAAATGAAAACTTTGACTTAATTTTTCTGCATTAGAAAACTATATAAACATGTTTCCAACATTTATTTTTGAGTTAAATGCTAATCCCTTTGGACTATGATAACAAAAGTGTGAATGACTTTCTCCCACAAATAATTAGTATTTAGTAACAAATGATGTTTTCTGTTACCAAACCATGTTATTTCATCAGTTTGAGTCTCAGAAAAGACATCGCCTTGATATTCTTTCTGAACAGAAGCAAGAAGCTTCACTATTTCTACCAGATGGCATGCAAAATTTGATAATAAACCAGGAAACGTAGTTTGTAATTCCACATTAAAAGCTGATTTTCAAATTTGGCAGGCTATTTACAAATCGAAATATATCAAAATCTCCTTCTACTCGATTTTGAATTTTAAAGCAGTGGTGATTAAATACCGATTTACTAAACTTAGCTTAGATGAGACACAAGACAGTAACTATGGGGACATTCAGTGAGGACCGTACTCACTACCCGGTCTTAATTTAGCCTGACAAGTTTTCTAACAATTGAACATCGAAGTGCCCAAGTGATTTACAAAGCACAGCTTAGATATCGCACAAAGCAATAATTATGGGGCACATAGTGAGAATCGATCTCACTACTCTGTTATAATTGACATCTCCAGACCAGCTTTCTAACAATCTAAATTCTATTTCAACTTTATGCTTCTAACCTAAACTGAAATTTTTACAATTTATTTTTCCACAATAGGATTTGACAGGTTCACCTATCATCCGGTTCGCACTTCTCCCGGCCTTTTGACCATGAGTAACATTTTCTATGTTTCCTGTTTAGGATGGTGTTTTCAGTTCGTCATAAATTCGGTTTCAGCTCTTCATTTCTAACGTCTCCACCTAAGCTCTGAAATGTATATTATTGGGTTTCCGTTCCTTTCTAAAATCATTTTCTTCCTTCACTTCCGGTAGCCTCTTAGTGGCGTTATTGCTTTGCTTGGAGTGAATTGGTTAAAAATACATTACACCACGACAATGTTCCCCATCATGCTGAGTAAATATAATCTTCCCGGATTATTTCATGGTTGAAATAATTTACCCACTATTGGTCGATTCTCGAACCGAGTTAAAAGGCGAGATTTAAAATGTGCAATTATGATTTTCCAGGCAGGCAAACTATTTCCGGTTGAAAGAGTGTCTAGATTCCGTTTTCCTACGCCTCCGGCACAATGTTTCCTGTCTTTGCTGTGCAAGGTCAACCTTGAAAATCTTTGCTAAGATAATTAACTAACATTTAGAACGTATGGTAATTTTTCTGTGAATTTAATTTCAATCTTTAACCTCACCTAATTCTGTCGCCGTTGTTAAGGAAAATATCGAATTTTCTTAAAATTGTACTTTAATTTTCTGAACGTCGTAATTTTTCTTATTTTAGATCCACAAAGACAAACTAATAAATAAAAGAAGAATTTAAAGAACTTTTAACAAAATTTGCTCAAACTTTCACATTTTAGAAATGAAACTTTTTTTTTCTTAGCTCGGTAAACTGACACTTTATTTCATTAAGATTCGTTAGTGTTAAAGAAGGCGTGTAAATCTTTCAAGACCAATCATGCTGACGAGCCATTAGAACAGAGAAAACTTAACAAAATAAGGACTGGCACGAAAGTTCACTCTCAAGACCACTAATCTAGATGTGGAAAAGTTTGTAAAGTGCATTATCAGCGGCAAAGGAGTGCGTTCTACCGAGTAATATTTTGTTTAATGCATAGCTGAAATTAAACTCTAAAATTTTCTAGATTAACACTAATCAGTGTGTTAACTTCGGAGAAAGTTGAGCTACTATTGATCCGGGTCGACCCGTTGGAACAACGTATGGAACAATAATTCGATTTGGGAGAGACTTGATATGCATTGACATTATATAACGCGTATAGTTCTGTAGTGGGAAGGGGTGAGATCCCATCAAAATGTCACTCCAATGAAATGTAGTTCGTACAGGATTCTAAATCCATTTCTGAATTTAATCTGGCTAGCGCGCAGAGGTTACTTGGGGTAGTGGCGGAAGGCTTATGGCTAAATGTTTGGTAAGTCAACGTGAAATAAAATTGACAAGAGCGACTTCAGATAAGGTCAGCAAAATTGGGAGGTCAATCTATATGACCCGAGATCAGTTAGATTCAACTTAAATCATTCAAAATTTGTAGGATCTGTGTATGTCTCTGTGTATGTACATTAATTTTGAAATTTGCTATGAGGGCGTACTGAAAATTCTCAGTCAAGCCCACTTCCAAAAATCTAATCGAATGACCAGACTGTTAAAATGCTTTCTGGTCAGGCAGAGAATTTTTCAGAACTCTTTTTGTGTATGTATGTGTGTGTGAGAGAGAGAGATAGGAGAGAGATTCGGGCACCTGAATGTCTGTGTCATTTAATGGTGTGTAGAAAAGGAAAAATCAATACCGAAAGTCGATGTAATAAAATCGATGGATCTCAGTAAAAATGCGTCATCGAAAATTACTGAGTTTTCTAATTATCGGATGGAGTAAATATAACTCCATTATCTATAATTTATATTTATACATCCCGGGTATTTTCTAATTTTTTCCTAAAACAAATTCCTCAAATGAAGCAAATTGTTAATTCATTTGATTAACTTTTGTATTTTTGCTCATTGCTTAAACCCAGAAAATATTTTATAAATTGTAAGAATTTTATTTTTTTTATATAATGATTTATGGATACAAGTTTGACTCTTTATCCCATAACGCGGGGAAAAGAGGTGTATTCATACCTTTCATAAGGGTATTAGCGTGTAAGTGAATATAATGATCTCAGCTAAAATTGGAACTCTGAACTCAATTAGCATTTTGGATTGCATTACACCAGCTGCACACTCAAACATACAGCATCTGTCATTTCCGAGTGATCCGCATCGGTTTACATTCGGTGTTTGTACACGAACCTTTGTTTCAACGTAACATGACCGCAAGCTCTTTGTTTATTTAAAAACAAACTAACATTTTAATCAACAATCGTTAACTTTAACGTCAGCACTTGTTGTGCACACGAATGGGAGGATGGTTGTTGACAATAGAAAAAGTATTTTTCCAGATATTAAAATATATTTTATATTTCATGCGTCGGGTATATAAACTGTCTAATGTAGTTATAAATCTATAGTTTTTCACAAACCTAAACTAGGAATGTGTATGAGTGTGTGAGTGTGAGTGTGTATGAGTGTGTGTGTGTGTATGAGTGTGTGTATGAGTGTGTGTGTGTATGAGTGTGTGTGTGTGTATGTATGAGTGTGTGAGTATGAATGTATGTGTGTATGTATGTATGTATATGTCTTTGTGTATGAGTGTTGGATGCGATGCCTGCTACTGTATGCAATGTTTTTATTTGACTTTCTCGGTGATTATTTTACGTTACCAACAGGGAAAAGTTTGTTCAAAGCATCAAAGATAGTAGTTGTCTGTCGGATTGACAATGACATCTTTGTCCAGGGATTAACTCGAACGTAAATGTAGAGACTATTGCAGGAAACCCAATGGACTCTACAGATAAATGATAATTCACTATTAAAGCTACATAGAAACCTCATCAGACTGATGTATATACAAAATCCGACATTAGTGCGGTTCCTTCTACAGATCTAATTTTACTTACTAAAGTTTGTCTATTTTCTCATCCTAGACTCTATTGACTTCCCTGTTTATTATACTCCACGCTTAGCCGATCATATGACCTTTAACGGCCGGTCAGTGTAGCCCAGTCTGTCTTTTGCGGAGACGATATGAAGAGAAAATGTTTATCAAACGCTGTGAACAAAACACAGCCTCTTGCAAAATGTCGTGACTGGCTTGTGATTAATGACAGATTTTGCCAAAATCGCTAGATTTCCTTTTCTGGGTCGGCGTAAAACCTAACTTTTCTGCATGTGTTAGCAGTTTCTTTTTCTAGAAAATAAAACCTACATCTACGTTCTTTAGGCTTCCCTCTGGCCTATTTCTTTAATTATAAATATTTTGGTAAATGTCAACACTTACAACATGTATTACTAACTCCGTTCATATACGTTTGCTAAATCTAACACTTATGTGTAATTCTGAATATCAATGACGTGGAAATGATTTCCAAGCATTAAATATTACTTTGAAACAATATTCAATATACTTATAAATAGCTACTAATGTTAAAACCAGTATTGGTTAGTAAGCCTACATTCAACCGAGTTAGTATTTAGTATCAATTACAGCTGGGTACACATTGACTGTATGATTTGATGCTTTACAAATGTAATGTACAACAGTAATATAGGTACGGTTGTTGTAAATTGATTTGTTATATTCGTGGGAATATGAGATGAGAGAACGAGTTTAGTGGATAGAGAAAAACAAAAGGAGTCCGACAAATATTTTCTTTTTACTGGACGGAACCTATACAGCGGTACGATCCGTAAGACCTAGCAGTTTCTGGGGCTATTACCTCAAGATATGCTACGCAGATAACAATATAATCAAGAGCTAGAAGAAAGGACTATATTAGAGATGATGGCTGTCTACCAAAGACTTCCTAAGGTGAGAGTTACGTATCCGGGACGGCAAAATCAAGAAGATACAAAATTGATTTTGGGTAGAGTAGTAACAGACACTGTAAAGTTTTTAGCAAAGTAAAATTACTGCAAACGTAAGTTTAATGTAGCAGTGATCTGGGGTTTGTGAATTCAGACAAGTTGGCAATCAAGGCTAAAGAGTCTAGTCTGCCATAATGTTTAACTGGTATCTGGAGGATAGAAGAAATATATTTATACAATTTCCCGTCGGTATTTGCGCAAACCTCAACTAGATTTCGAAATTAGGGCTCGCAGATTTCTCGTTTCGGGCCGCAAACCATTAGATCACCTGCGCATGTCAACCAAATCTACGGGATATAGAAATAAGGATATATATATATATATATATATATATATATATATTTATTTCAATAAAGGTGCAATTAATTTACAAATTCATGAATTATTCATACAAAAACCAAATACAAAGGTTAATGATTTAATTGGCGAGAAATCCATCGTCGCGAACAATTCAAATAATATACAAAAACCCCGAGCCTGTTTATGAATGAAAAGATCCTTGTTTCTATAAATTTCTGTTGCATGAGTTCTTATTATTTTTACAAGCTTTCGTCTGTTTCTACAGACATCCTCAGGTATGGAATAGATTTTGTTCTTGTTTTTACTCTCAGTAATAAGAGGACAACGAAAATATATGTATTGTTGTAATCCGAAAAATGCTATTAGAAATGAGTTACTGTTTTTGGAGCGTGCTGTTCATAAACAGATTCGGGGCTTTTGTATATTATTTGAATTGTTCGCGACGATGGATTTCTTGCCAATTAAATCATTAACCTTTTGTATTTGTTTTTTGTATGAATAATTCATGAATATATATATATATATATTCCAGTTATGCAGTGAAATTTCATCACGGATGAAAAAATTTCTTGGCGTACCGACAAATATTGAGCATCAGGAAGAGTATATGAGAAACGAAGGAATTTTTAATAAGTATCTAAGTATCTGCAAGTTTGGGAACACATGTTAAAAGAACATTTAAATTTGCCACTTACATCTAACACTCATAGGTTATATTGAATTAAAGAGAATCCGGGGTAAACAAGAGACAATTTCCGTAAACTTATATCAGAACAAAAGCATAGTTGGTAAAGACTAGTTTGGGAGAACCATAGCTGTCCATGTCTTGAAAAGATGTCGCACATCGAAATATGATTAAAACGATTAAACCGGCACTCAAAAACCTCTTATATAAGGGACGACATAAAAGATAGACCTCAAATTTTGTCTGTCATAAAGGTCAAAATAAAGCATGAAAACGTGTAAAATTTAGTTTCAAAGCTTTCATAATCCCTGATCATGTCCTTGGACAGGCGAAACAGTCCTAAAAATGTCTGAGTCTGGGAACTACGTTAAGTGGACAAAGATTCAGCGCCTGCTAGTATCGAGACCTCGTTCTCGTGTTAAAAATGTGCGTTAGCTCTTAAATGCAAATTTTTAATTAAACCATTCTAGTTGTGTTTTGGTGTTAAAAACTGGATGCTAATTTGGGCGTTCGAGTGTGTTATCGTCGGTCTAAATCGTCCGTTCGCAAATCAGACCGTGCGTGTTTCCGTCGTTCAATCGTTCGTTCTCACATGAGATCGTTGATTCCGCCTTCCGTCCGCTCAACCCGTTGATGCCCGTTCGATCGTCCTTGCCTGTTCTGCTCTTTTCGTCGTCGGAATTAGAACGTATCTCTGCATAAATGTACAAACCTCGCACGCATTGTTGGACTCTTCTCCAGAAAACCCCCTTGGCTTGTTCCCTCTGTTTAGAAAGCCCTTTAAGTAATCGCGTTTGGCAGGAAGAGGTGAGAACTTTTATTTGGTACTAAAGAGCGTTATAATATCTAGAAAGTTATCTGATGCAAGGAATAACTTACTAGTTTCTTACTAGTTCTAAATAAGTAGCAACCACCTTAACTTAATGTACTAGGTAATCTGAAAGTCTTGTCACTCCTACATAACATAATTTTCTATTTCAAATGGATGACACGAGCACCTACTGTTTGGAAGAGATGTAAGGGTGACAAGATTTTCCGACCAGTTGATGCCGTCCGACATACAGCAAAATGGCAGTATGGCAGTTAAAATAAATCTAATTTTTTTCTTAACTGAGGGTGAAGTATTGCCTTTATATAAGGGTGGCTCTGGAAAATAACTTTTTTTTTATTATTGAAAATACTAGCTTCGATATTCATTGAGGCTTATTGAACTTTTAGACCAAGCAGTAAATGAGTGTAAATGTGGTGGCTCATGAGTTTCGGCCGTGTTGATGTCTATGACAAGCAAAATTCCCGGTGAATTAGCCCAGCTGTCAACCCACGAAATGGTTATAATTGGCTAAAATTCATCACCAATGCTGATAACTATGAAAAAAAATGTTTTGTATTTGAAAAATGTCCTATATCTAAACGTGTTACTATGCTTTCTATGTCACTTCGAGTTTCCATGGGGAAAATATTTACGGTTTCATTTAGAAATTCCAACTTTAAAATACTGAGACTAAACTGCCAGTCTGGTACTGCGTTTATGTTTGTAAAGCCGATTTATCAAAGTGTAAAGCTCATCTGAAAATTAACATGAAAATATTTATATAAAAGGTTCGGGGAAATCTACGTTATGGCAGTGGGATAGTGACTGAATCCGAGATGTCACGTCAGGACCGATAACATTGCAGATTGTTTGATTTTTATCAAAAACCTCTAAATACATTGAAGCACCAAGCAAATGTGACAGCAATATTCAATTCCTGGGTGAATGGTATGATGTAAGAGATTCTGGCGAGAAAAAGTGCCTAGCATGAGATGGTGAACCAATTTTCCTAGTAGCAGGCATAGCAGTTGATTCAGTATGTTTCCACTTTGTTATTGGAAAGCATTTCCCTGAGGAGGCCCAAAGAGACACTTTACTTGTTGATGGAAGCCAATAAAGACGATTAAAAGAAGTTTTGTTTTGGAGACCTTGAAATCGGATAGAAAACAGATTGTAGTTCGTTGTTGTTGTTGTTTATTTTTTGTATATATATATTTTTTTATCAGTTGCTAATTTGAACATATCGTACTAATCAGAGTTACCATTAAGTAACCATAACTTGATGGACTTTTAGGAATACGGAGGGCGCTTATTCCCCGTAAGTGGAACATAAATCCAGCGGCAAGATGACTACCGCTTCGTGACCTCTCTCCAGAGAGTGACCCAAAGCGGGAGCTGATTTTCAGTTGATGAATAGCAACCAAACGAGAATGTTGCTTTATTCTCCCCCCGGGCCTTTGGCCAATTCTGGCACTCCAGCTCACATGCGTAAATTTGGTGTCCTTAAAATGGCTTCTCAATGTCAGGAATATCTTCAAATTATATGTAAGGGACTCCCCCCCCCACTTTTTTTGTTCCACTTTATATTCTACTTTGTAGTTGGAGGTATATATATATATATATATATATATATATATATATATATGTGTGTGTGTGTTGTGCATGTCATAGTATATAAAAGTCTGAAGAAAAAAAAAATTTTATTCTTTTTTTTTCCTTTCGGCCATTCCGTTCCGTCTTGTCCATGAGCTACGGTGTTGTATCACGGATATACAATCCTCATTTTACACTTATAACTAATATTTTTTAAAATCTGGCATTATTTATTATGGCTAAAAACGTTATATTTAGTGGCTACATGTGTCAGTAGACATCCCTGTTTTTAACAGTGAAACTTTTTTTTTTAATTTTTTTCACATTGTCTGCCAAACCAGTTGTACCCACTAAATATAAGGTTTATATTCCTAAACTAATTTTTAGAGATCAATAATATGTTAAAATGGCAATCTAAAGTATTTCTCTTAACAAGCTTACCTCTGATGTAGATTTACGGAGATGGTTTTTAATAAATTTTATTTTTTACTGTGCAAGAATAACTTTGATGTCTCGATAGAGGAAACATCCTTGGGTGCAACCCGAATTAACAACACACACAATGCAGGTTTTCTTTATCTCCTAAAGCTTCAATGACCAGGATTGGAACCTCTTGCTACTCTTTCAGATCTGCATCGATCTGTTTTCTATCTCATAAGGAAATGTCACTTATTCAAAACAATGTTAAGTAAAGAGTATTTCATTAAGACGGATCAAAGTTAGCGTAAATAAATCGGTGTTATTGGTGAAAAATTATTTATTTCTCTACTGGATCCTGTTATTTAAGTCATGGCAATAATGTGTGAAAAATGATATCGCCCAAATTCCCGCCAAATCTAAAAGAAAAATCATTAAACGCTTAAATTCACATTTAAATCTGTCCAAGTTATTGGAACATCTAGTATTTGTAAAGTTATTTCAAAACTAAAATTTGCCTGAATTCAGTATTTTTTGTAACTAATAATTCTCGCTCATTAAGAGATATATAAGTTCAAAAATTTTAAACGAATTTTCAGTCTTAATTTGATTGCAAACTAATATATGAAATTGTGCTCGCTCTCAACACCGGAAATAAAAGTTTTGCATGCACAGATATTACGTATAACTGACATCAAATCTCTTATAAATCCTGGCTACCGTGATGACTTGTTTAGGAGATAATTTTTAATTGAAAAACTAGCATAGAATTCTTTATTACGAATTATACATGTTCGTGTGCACATATATAAGCGATCATTTTGCAAGATTTTATAACTTACTTAACCAATGCCTATCCGGAAAGTGCTAACGACCTTAACATTCGAATCAAAATTTAAGAGTAGAGCAGTAAGTAATGTTGATATTGCAGACATGCCTGCATCCTCCAGACAGTTTTCACTGACTAGCTTTTGGTCCACACCGTACTTCGACTTTCCTTTGCGCCGGAGTAAACAAAACTGGTATAGGCTGAGTGTTTTCTCAAAGGAAATGAAGACGCGGTATCTCTGGAGAAATTTCAAATACGACCATCTTGTCATAACACTTTGGTTAGAAAGAAGTATGTTCGTTCAGATAAACGGGGTTCTTTATTCATGGATCATTTCGCCTAGCAATGTGGTTGGTAGGTAAATCACACTTGGGACATTGCTGCTAATTATGTCTTCTCTTATGAGATCATATCTAACGGACCATAACTTCCCTTTGGCCAGAGAGAACGTTTCTGTCTCTTTTTATTCTAACCATGGCTGACTTTATCTAGAACGCGGCCTGATTATATAAGCTCATAACTTGAATTCTCCCTCTTCCAGGTCATTTGATCTTTATTTTTTTTTATTTATTTATTCATATATTTTTTTTTCATTTTTTTACCTTATGGATAGAATGGTCATTTTGAAAGTTTCTTTTACTGGCAACACACTTGACTGTCATAACTGCAGGTCATTCTAGATAAAATCATTTGCAGTGCACTTGACACATCGAGTGCCTTAACCTATCGAACAGGGACCCAATGTTTTAATAGCCTAAGAGATATCTAACAAATATACGTACTATCACATGTTGTACATAACCTAAATGAATAGAATATTTATATATCCCGAATTGTGTAAATCAGAATAATTCTACAAATAACATTGTAAGAATTATGCAAATTTCAAAAGAAATAACTGCGTAAAAGTGTTTGGCGACGATAATCACTAAAATCTTAAAATTTAATGGTCTAAATTGATCTGACAGCTTCAGTTTAATGACAATTTTTTTTTTTAACTCATTTCACTTCAAGCAAGGCAACAAAGATACTAACACGCAGGGGCTTTGCGAGTGTGAAAGAATATAAGAAAAACATTAAGAAAAATAAAAGAACAAAATTTAAGATAACGGAAGATAACGATTGAATTTTCAAATAAATTTTTGAAGATAAAACTTGACTGGAAAGCAAGAAGCCGGGAGAGATTCACAAGCGAGAAGTGTGATTAAAAACTGTTAGCATAGAACTTGGTTGCATCAAATTGTAAAATAAGATTTTGCTGCCAATCTAGTACTTTACTTAAATTCATAGTTTAGGTACCATAGAGGAGAGTTCGCCAGAACAATTACCATGAAAGTATTTATAGAAAAGGCAGTGAATCTGCATCAGAACGGTGGCAGAATGACTGAAGTCGAGATGCCAAGTCAGGACCATGATATTGCAGATTTTTTTTTTGATTTTTTTTTTATAAAGGATCTCTAAATATATAGCAGGAGCGCCATATTAGGAGGCATGGATGACAGGTAAACTTATAAATATGTAAGATAGATTCTGCGAGGAAAAATTGTCTAGCACTACACAGAGAACCAACTTTCCTAGCAACATTAACCTATTCGATATAATCTGGTGTCAGGCACAAATTGTTCTCTCTCAAAGAATCAATAGAGTAGTTTCATTTTAGTCACGTTAAAAATAACAAACCATTCTTTGCCCCAATTAACGACATGCAAGTCATATGAGATCAGCTGCCAATTGACCTTATCGAACCGATCCGGCTCATTATTATTTTATGTGTAAGTGATCCAAGTAAAAGAACACTAAGGTTATTTATTTACATTTATATTGGGACAACTGTCCCCATCTTTGATTTATTCCTGTACGCGAACAGTCTGGCCACGTAGTTAAATAATGGATTCCGTTCAGAAACTAGGCTGCACAAATCATTACACACCTGATAAAGCCGTGGAACAGTACGACTGAAACGTTGTCGTAAAGGCAAAGATAAAGACTATAGTTTGCATATACATAAAGGAGGTACGGATTGAGGAATCGGAGAGACGAGTTCGAATTCCAGTCGTGCTATTACCTTTGGAAAATATATGAATCCTCTTCTTATGGGTAAATAACAGGACAGACTTGGGTGGCAACCGGTCTAGAAGAAAAATCTATGAATCCCAAACTGCCCTCGGTGAGTTGGCTATCTTGCCCAAGAAACACCACTGCGGCAGCAGTACATGTGGGGGTTGTGATAATGCAAATAACTTCAGACTAAAACTGACAAGGTTCTTTCGTTTGTTTTGTTTTTCTTTTGTTTCTAATCGACTTCATTTTTTATCGTGATTTTTTTTTTTTTCCGTTAACTTTTCTTAAAAAGATTATTCGAGAAAAATCCATACGATCTAAGAAAACTTTTGTTTTTGCGTATTTAGTGCAAGTTGTATATTTAAATGTACGTTTCTAGAGTAGGCATTAATCCTGGGTATGAAAATAAACTACATCCAGCAGCAAAGCCTCTGATCTGGCGATTGGCTGGTTTTGAAGAGAGTAAAACCATTTCTTAATTGCTGCATTCCCGGGTTCATCTTGACCCGAGGTGGTAGTACTTGTTAGGGCGAAGAACAGAACAATGTTATGAAAGTATAAAATTACGTTTTTATATAACAGAATTACCACCAGTACCTAAACATTAACATTATTACCTATTTCTAGCAAAATTAGCAATGCAGTTTATAGCAAAATGACCAACAACAAATTTTATCCTTAGTTAAATGCATACAATTTACGTTCAAATTATGTTTAGCTAAAGCCATAAAATTGTTCAAAATTATTTATATTTCGGCATTAAATACCCCATGGAGATTGATATGCCGTAAGCAAAATCGATCGATCAATATAAATTTAATTATCAATAGAAAAATGAATGACAGAGCTATTGAGGTATTATTTTTGTCTAGTATATTTAACCAAATATAAACTTGATTTTATTTATTTTTCAGAGGTCAATTTATCATTGAAAAATAAACAATTTTAAACATGCTATTTCGCTTTAAAACTGATGTAACTGATTATTGCAATTTGACTTAATGCCATGATTTATTAAATACTTGTCAATGATTACCTTACATTCCTTAAAATCAAATCACGATATAACAGAATTTTATTGCGATTTCATGCAAAGGTGGGTAAAATATTTACCTAAATAGATTTAGGTAAATATTGTATAACCACCGCATGAAATCACAATAAATATCCTATTTTGATTTTACGGAATTTAAAATAATTATGGTAAAAAAGTATTGCGTTATGGTAAAAAAAAAAGTATCGCGTATCGCGTTATAGTAAAAAAAAAAGTATCGCGTATCGCAAAAAAAATATCACGTATCGCGTTATGGTAAACATATCATATTTATAAGAAAAAAGACCTTGTAATACATTTTTTATAGCAAAATGACAATCAGTACAAACTATATTTAAAAAACTATACGTTTGCCCTGAAAATATGTACAAAATATCTGTAATTGAAGCAATAAAATTACGAACAAAATATTTATATTTTGTCATTACATAACCCATAAGTGTTGATGTGGCGATAAGCAAAAACAACCAAAGCAAACCGCGTCATTGTATTTATATATAAATCACATTACCTTTATCTGACCAAGTAACATTGACGTGTATCAAGCCGTTGAAAATGTTACATGGCACATGAAATAATTTTCACGTTTTTCAGAATTGTTTGAAGACTACAGAGAGCAGAAGATAAACATGGAATTACCCGGTGTTAAAAAAAAAATAAGCACAGCAAACAGCTAAGACTTAATGTTACAACTGCTGAAAAATAAAAGCCCATCATATAGTCTGGATGATGTAAAGTCAATTGAAATCAATAGTCACTCTACGAAGTACATGTAATATGAAGTCCGTTCAAAATGGACTGCAGATCGAGCGGAGGCTTTGAATGTTTTATAACTGTCTTGCTCGATTGATTCTTTGTAATAGAACGTATGTTCGCGTCTATAAACTTACAAATAACCAATGAGCAGCGCGCGTAGTTTGAATCATTAAGAAATTAACCAGTCAACCGTGGTCGAAGGCGTCTACAAGTCTCCTCATTCGATAAACGCTCACCACTGGCACAGCAGTTTTCACGAATCAATATTTGTGCTAACGTAACACAGATATGCGAAATTTCACAGCATCATTTATATACCCTTGGTTTTCAAAAACCTGCCTGCGGTACGTCGGTAAGTCTGCAGGCATCAGGACACTACTGACCCTTCATTTGAGAGCGACAGTAAAGGCAACGAGTTCAATCGAACAATATGCCACTCTATCATGGATCTTAAATTCGGTGTTGCAGCTAAAAGAGAGGGCAGATTAATTTTAAGCTATTTTCTGGGTGGGTGTGGTTGTTTCATAAATTTGATTATCCTCTAAGTTGTCAAACCATTTGAGACCTGACCACCGCTTTACTGGTGGTAGAGAAAAATGAGTTAATGACCAGATACCAGTTGAACGGTGGGTAAACACTTGTTTTATAGCTAACCTAACAATTATTTCTGCATTTTGACTCAGGAGGGTTACATTTGTTCAGGAACGCAGAGTTCAGATAGTTAAACTTGGTTTAAGATGTCTCATATATATATATATATATATATATATATATATATATATATATATATATATATATATATATATATATATATATATATTTTAAATTATTTTTAAATAGCAATTTTATCCAGACTTCGAAGTTTCTTAGTAAAATTTCCAGTTTTCAGAGATTGATTTAAACGGTAAATCCTGTTTTTTACTTTGTTCCGCGTCTTTTTCAATTGGCTTTTTATTCCATTTTCTACACATGCGTATTCATGAATTTAACGACGTTCTTTTATACGCGCGAACGCTCAAGAAATGTTGCTTTTATTTACATTTTTTTTTTTTTTTTTTTTAGCTGCAGATTTTTCGTTCAGTCGTAATTTTTTCTTCGAAATAAAATTTATTTTTAATATAGAAGTTATGTTATTAATTAAATTGTAAAATTTATTTTTTATTAAATTGTTTTAGTTAATATTTTAATTGATTATTATTAAAGTAATATATATATATATATATATATATATATATATATGATGGATTCTCCTGTCGAATTCTATATATGAGTTTCCCACGAACTAATTATCTGCATGCCTATGACAGGCATGACTTTTGAGACCGCTCGTGAATTGCACAAACAGTACAGGAGAATATATTGTATCCAAGTGCAGCAGGAACACTGCTAGCTGTCTTATTTTGCTTTCTCGTTTCATGTAGTCGGCTGACGGTCACTTCTCAGTGCAGCTATATCAATGTTGTATTTCTTTAGCTCCAATGCGGTCAGAGCTGGGGTTTTTTTTGGTTTTTTGGTTTTTTTTTCTGGTGCTGAATTGTTGTCCTGGAGAGTTCGTACATTCCAAGTGTCAAGATGAAGTTGATGTTTCCTAGCGTTTTTCGCCGGATATGTGTAGAAATAATTTGATGTAGTTGTCAGAAAACCAACACAATGATTTGCTTCAAGTGGTGAAGGCTTGTGTCGGAACATCCACAATTTTGGATCTGTCGATAAAAATGTAACGGTGCAAAAGTCTTGCCACGGAAACTCCGAACAACGGTCCTCATGTGTTCCCGCGGAGTTTAACCTCTCCGGACCACAGTCAATATTAGCTAGTACTCGCCTCTCGGCAGACACATGCAATATAATGACCGGGTTAAGCTGTCATGAATTTTCCTTCCCATCTGAAATCTTTTTATCGTGAAACCAACACTAAAACGATTGCTAACCAAACCTCAGTCTCCTTTCACCCTCATCAAGGGCAGCTTGCCGGTGCCAGTTCTCAACCTGGTAGTTAGATATAGATATATAGATAGAGATCCTTGTCTATCTAAACTTAAAGTGTGCTTTGGAAATAAAAACGTTATTTTTATATTAATGATCACCCAATAAAAGCCCAGTGCTGATTAATGTTGAGGATCATTGTCTAGTGTTGTATCAGCGTAAGAAAAAACAACAATGGAAGTTCATCGTGTTATATACAAAAGATAACGGTTAACTCTAGACTTAAAGAGATCAAGATTATATTGATTATGAAAGCATGGTGCCCAGGGGTCTCGGGAAGAAGCTGTCATAGTAAAACTTACTAAGAGAATATAAAAGGAATAAGGCTCTCTTTTGTTTGCTCGGCATAGCGGGTCTCGGGTGTAATGGTCAGGTTTGGAGGAATTACGGAACTCGTAAAACACGTCTCATGGAAATAGCGATAGTGCAGTAAGAGGCTCGCGACGTTTCGTTTGTGGTAAAATGTTTGTAAAGTGGAAAATAATTCCTCGCTCACAAGTCCGAAGTTTTTGAACTCCAAGACAGGCAAGTGAGTACTTGGGAGCCCCAGCCTAGATATGGTAGTAATAATCCATTTTTTGTTGTCTAATATAGATGTTGTAAACAGAGTATAACAGTGGGTGACAGATACTGGAGCGGTATAATTAAATTGCCATTTTTCCAATATCTTTAGCAAACATCCGATATATGAATGCTACTTGGGGTCTGTGCAGAGCATGACGTCTAATAGATTTCAAGGCAATGAGTCTCCTTGAGAGAACACCCATCCATCATGATAACTGAAAGTTCAGGATCAGGCCAGTGCTGTTGGAACGTTACTCGTTTGGTTTTGGTCGTATGGAATTTTAAAATCCAGTCATTTTCTCCCATTGAGTCACTTGGGCTAGGTTTGAAGATAGACGTGATAACAGGTTCTGGTCATCTAGATTTTGGAGGTGCACCTATAAACTGTTCTATCATCGGTATAGATTAATTAATTCTCGGAGTATGTTCTTAGGAAAATCAGTAATATTCAGTAGAAATAGGGTAGGACCGAGGTGAAAACCCTTAGGGACGTTTATTGACTGCCCGTCAATAAGGATTTTCAGATATTTCCTTGTTAAGGATTTGATAATTGCAGAGGTATGGTAATGGATTGTGGCTCCTATTGAAGCGGAAGGCAAAGTACGAATTCTACTTAAGTTCATTACATTCACCTACGTGCTAATAGTCTTGGGAAAGGTATGAATCCATCTTTTCTTCCTCTAGCTATGGGTAAATAGCCGAACAAACTGGATTCTATAACATTGGCTGGCTAGGAGATGGAAAACACGGAATTGAAAACTTTACATAGCCCTGGTGAAGCACATACTATTCAATTAAGGAAATGATCATTCGCATTGACTCTGTGATCCCGATTACGGTTGACTCCTTTTGATAAATGAGAGAGAGACCTTCCAGAGATTCCACAGAGTATGCAGCAACCTCTGATGTCTCAACTTTGATATATCTAGGGCAATGGTCTTCGTGATAAATTTATTGTCTACGGTTTTGCTGGTTCTTTGAGTAAACACATCTGCTGTGGAACTCTCAGGGCGAAATCCATACGGGTTATCATTCAGTAAGTTGTTACTGTTGAGGTGTTCAACAACGCTCTTGTTCATTATAAATTCGAAGAATTGCTGATGACATTAAGGAGGCCAATGGGTCAATATTCTGATGAGCATGAATGCTCACTTGCATTCTTGAAAATAGTGCTCACTGTTGACATACATCTTATTCTTGGGAAGCATTTTCCCTTTAGAAAGCAGTTGAACAATTTGCTGAATTTGCCAGATAACTCTGGGTTGATATTCTTAAAAACAGCCACTTGAATTTTGTCCGAATTGGTGTTTCTTCTTAGAGTCAAGGCCTTTGATAAGTCTGGAAATTTCCCGCCCTATGATAGAGGTATTACAAAGTTTGTATCTCCCGAAGAGGAGAAAGGCGAGTAAAGTATGGCCCTTATCGTTTAACGTAGATTTAGAGGCGAAATTAAAACTGCCTTGCGATTTTATATAATGTAATAACTTAAAGGCCATTTATTGTAGCTGACAAAGATGTTATTCCTCTATTGAGAATTTTATTCGTGATTTTTTTTTTCCAGAAAGCGCAGGAACCAAGACTTCTATTTTCAACCTTAGCTTGCGTAGTTTCTCTCTGCGATTCCTGGAACACTCTTGCAATGATTGAGAATAGTTCGGAATGCCGATTTCGAAATTTAGTTTTTTTTTTTGTTTTTCTTTTTTTAACCACAACGTAAACTGCAATAAATCGTTTTCTGAAGTTCTCTTTCTCGATATTTACTTAGCTAGATATCGGTATTGGAGCACAAATACAAAGTATTCAGAGTAAAATCTCGAAATTAGAAGAGCTTTCTTCCCTTGAAAATCAACATTGTTAAGCCTCATTCTTATGCACTAATATCGATATTTGGCATAAGTAATCAGCAGCTATTTCCCCTAGAAAGCGTATGTATAGATATTCATTAAATTTAACCTATTTACACTATATTGAAATATATGGGAACGATTGTAAAGCACCAGGGAGAGGACTTGTTCAGTATTTTAATTGGGTGGGAACAATGAAATCGATTATTCATTAAGTAGGCTTCTTTGATTTTCTCCATATAGAAGCGACCTTAAATTGAAGAAAAAATAGTCGTCAATACCAAACTCATTACATAGACAAAAGTCTGAAAAATATTATAGAGAAATTGAGTGTATTCACGAAAAATTGTAGGCAAACATCCTAGACTTGTGAGTAGGGATGGCTCAATTTTGTTGCATGACAATACACGGCCGCCGACTTCTCAATCAACTGTTCAAAAGCTGCATAGCCTGAGTAATGAAATTTTGCTTCATCCTCCATATTCACCTGATATCTCTTCTACTGCTTATCACTTAAGCATTTTCATATTTATGCATTTCATTTGCGATAAAATCTTCAATGAGGAAGAGGTAATCGAAGCATTTGAAATGTTTATCACATTTTTTTTAAAGATGGCATCAAGAATTTAAAGGTACGTTGGAGAACAATCATTTATGAACATGGTGCCTATTTCGAATATATAAATTAGTCACTTCCTATAAAGTGTGTTATTTCATGTGTAGCAACTTATATATATATATATATATATATATTAGAAATAACTCTGCTATAAATTATTTTATACTCAATATCGAGAGAAGTACTAACTTATTAACAATTGCTTTATATCGATAATATATATATATATATATATATGCGATTGTACTAAAATAACATTAAGACCTGCCAATATTCATAGTAATTACTGTTTTTACGGGAACTGTTGGTTTCTCTATTTTTGTGAATAGGATTTGAGGTTGTTATAATTCTAATATGATGGAAGCCGAGTGTACTTGTTAAATTCTATTCCCATATTCTAAGAGAAAGTTTTAATCTCCACTCAAGTTAAACACTATTCTCTTTTCATTATTTATATGCAGTGTTCCTTCAGCAGCTCTAATTAGACATCCATCTTTGTCCCTATTCTGCCATCCATTTATAGAGATACACGAATAATTTGTTCCCTGTTTACACCTAGTATTTTTCTTTCAACACGCCCTGATATTGTTAGGTGTTTTCAAGCTAGTCATCGCTCTTAGGAATTTAGAAATAGATTTAAACTTAAAGGATAAACTATGGAAAAGCCTGTACAATTATTAACGAATAAACCCATTCCAAAAATGTAGTTGCTTCTCAGCGCAAAATCTATTTAAAATGTTACCAATTATTAGAATAAAAAACATATTCTCGGAATGGGAATTTCTCAGCACACTGACATGATGTATATTTTTGAAAAGAATTTAAAATATTAGCGGATTTTTCTTGAAACTAATCTATGAATTAATTCCAGATTAAGAGGTAATGATCTTTGCTTTGATTAAGTTTTAATGTACACCTCACCGTGGAGCAATGATTAGCAATCGAATCCTACCAGTAATTCAAAATGGGAATTGGATTGTCAATGGGGGCCACATTTCTAAAAATCCATGCAGGCCGAAGTTATAAACGTTTGGTGAAACGTCGTAAAGAAAATAATCCGTCTGCCCTTGACACCTGCAAATAAATGTTCTTTTATACACATTTGATAAACTTAGGTCGATCTTAACATGAATCAACACGAAACAATCTAGCAATAATATCCAGGACTAATCTCAATGGAAAACGCCAAAATGATCCCTTAACCTGACCCAAGAATATATAACCAAGTTCTTAGTATAATTACGAGCGTCTTTCCCTTGTCAATATATGCTCGGTGTGGGGGGGGGGCGACTAAGCTTACTTTATGTGCAGACGTGACGTGCATTTTTTTATCTACTTCTCGTACCGTGTCATGTTTGACCACTTATGCAAATACTACTTACTAACAAATGAAAAGAAAAAGACTCTCAATGAATTCAGATTTAAATAAAAAAAATATTCTAGCATCCCTCGTTCGTGCGCATGTGTATTCCTACCAACATAAATTGATTTCAACTAAGTCCTGAAGCCTGAAGGACGAAACGCATCACAAGTAAAGTTTTCCACATTGTCATACAATTTTCCCATAGTATTAAGTCAAATTTCCATGTTTAGTCAAGTAATAAGGAGTTTCTAGTTTACGTAATAATATTTCTCAATTACAAGCAGTATCAGTATAGGACTGCGAAAAGATATAAAGTACTGTGAATTAGTATTAATGAATTTTTTACAGATTTTTTTAAAAATTCGTTTAATTATACAATAAGCTATAATATATTATGTAGATAATTCTGTAAAAAAAAAACTGATTTTTTTCCTTTCAATATAGATTCAATACAATTTCAATATAGAGCCACATACGATGATATCCATTTTTTTTAATATTGGATTTTAATGATTTTTCAAAAACCTGTTTATCCCCTTTTGTATTGTACCTATAAAGAACACAATAAAATTACATTAAGATATAAAGTAAATATCTGTAATATTTGAATAAAGCGTTTAAAAAGCCCCACTTTACTAATACCGTGACAACCCATATTACTGAAGGAAGTTTAATAATAATAGCCACTCGTATCCGAAGATGACTCTCTACTAGGGCTGCTATCCAATCCCTCTTGTAGACACCTGCTCGGACACATTTGTATATGTTCAACACCTATGGATCTTACCTGTGTTTTATACTGCAATCATGCTGAACAAGTTCAGCACGCTAGAACCATCGGTCACGATGACTTGTAAATTCGTTCTAGCACAACCATCAACGACTCCCAAATAGATCCGTCTACTCAATTTCTTTCACAAAGGTTATATCAACCAGTGGTATGGTTTTCAGGCACTCCCCCAGAACAATAGCATCAAAAATTCACCTTCCTGACAAAATCGGCTATGGTGAGACACGAACGTTTGAACCACTCAGCCGCGTGCCCATAAATTATTAGGAATATTAGCAATATCAAATTGTTCATGAGATACGATTTTTTTTCGCACTACCATGAATTGTTCATTGCGTATAATATCAGAGCGGAAACAGTGGATATTAAAAATGAAGCAAATCATAGCTAATTTAATACTTCATTTCCGCGCCCGATGCTAAATGGTTTCACCTTTTGTGACCGCCACAATGAATAACATAAATAAGTCCAGACAAGCTAGATCAGTGATTTACACTCTCGATTCTAATCAACTCGTCTCAACTGATATTCTTATAAACTTGAATATTAGAATGTTCTCTGATCAGCTGAACAAGCTCATTGAGGAGAATTTTAGACTGAAGATATGAATGTCACTTGGCGCAATTCCTTTTCACTGTTGAAATCAGTTGGTACTTTAGAATGTTGTGGTACAAAACTGACTATTCTAGTACGACAGTAATAGTAGCTGTACTAATTGCAAATTTAAGCATGTTAAATATGCATCTTGAATTTTATCGTTAAGTTGGTTGGAAGTTTGTTTTGTTTTTGTTTTTTTTTGTTTTTGTTTTTTTGGTGGTGGTGGGGGGTCAGAATCGGTGATGAACAGTAGACCTAGCATAAATATGAACACCATTTGGGAACCTCTGATTAAGAAAGAAAATTCGCATGTCGCTAGTTGGGTAAATATTGTTTAAAAATTCAAAATTACACGAACTTTTCCAAGGGACTGATAGCTTAGTTCACTAAACCATTTTGTTCCCTGGCAGTTGAGTTAAATCCGTACGTCTGATTTTGCGGAAATTCATATTCTGGTTCAATGGAGATATTTGGTGAGACGGTAATAATAGCACAAGTGAAAAACAGACTTAAACAGCTTAAAATTAAGCACCAATATCTGTTTATTTTTCAGCTATTTAAATTTAAACTTCTAATCAGAAGACAGTTGTTTATTTACTTCTGGTTCAGTTGTTCGGGAAGGGTCAAGTACACACCTCAGGGGCTCTAACACAGCCCAATCATGGAAGTCATTAAGTAATAAAGGAAAAAATTTGCTTCCAATTATACATGTATGCCAAACAAGTTGTAAAATCAACTACTATCAGATAGTCCCCTATTTTTTTCACGGGTGTTGTTAGTATTGCCTAAATTCGATATACAGAGCAACCTCTGTTCTCGAACGTCTCTCATGTCGAACAAATCTGTTTTCGAACAGAAAATTCGAGATTAAAATGCCTCGGTTATCGAACAAAATTTCGGTTCTCGAACCGTGTTAACCCGAACGTAATCATTTCTGACTCGACCGCCATGTTGTATACATTCGTATGTTGTGCTTTTCTTTTCCAATTTTATTGTATTTTCCCGTTTTTGTTTTTTTTTTGTTTTGTTTTTTCTTATCTTTATTAGCCCTGGTTAGACAGATACAAAGAAGGCTAGCAGTGATACTGTTAAAAGATAGAAATGTTGAGAGAAAAACAATTGTTGATGATATTGTCTCTTCTTACTCAGCATGGCAAAATCAACGATCTATACTATTATAAATCATATCTTTCCTTCGCCGTATTGGGTTTTATTTTTTCTTAGATTTTATGATAGACCAGTGTGCGAAATAAAGGGTTCGATTCGACATTCCAACCACCTGAAGAAGGCCGGATCGTACAACGGCCGAAACGTAATAAATATAGCGACAAAGATGAAGACAATAGTCCGAATAATGTAAATAATGTACAAAATGCCTCAGCTCAGAAATATAGACATGGAGATAGTATCTTAAAGTGTATATAAAATACTTAATACGTGTGCACAGCAAAAAAAAAAATACGTATAAATGTTACATGAAAATTTACCGGTGCATTCCAGCTCCATGGGACCATTTTATAAATCAGTTTCGACTAATTTAAAATCGATGTTCGTCCAAAAATACCTGTATGCGGTCATCAAAATATTGTCTTACTGTCATTATCCAATTCTTGATAAAGACTGAGATGATAGAATGTACTTGAACGAAAGCACAAATAAATATGAACTGGAGATATTTTACCTACAATTTGATCCCGGTTTAAGTCATATATATATATATATATATATATATATATATATATATATATATATATATATAACGAGTGGATACTTCCACATATTATTATAATGAATTGATTTTCATTGCTTTTCGATGTTAAACATTCTCTTTTTTTGTGTAGTAGTGACACAGGTGTCTCTCTTGGACTGGCAGTGTGAAAGTTCTGTTTGAAGGCTAATAAAACAATTAAGATTGGTCCGAGAAAGGATGAGGAAAGATGCCTGTATTATCTTTTAATGACCACTGTGTGTTCTTATATCTATTTCCATTTTTTGTATTGTGCGTTATATATATATATATATATATATATATATATATGTGTGTGTGTGTTGAGTGCTCGCGCACATGCCTTTTCGTTTCGTTTCTGTATATTATTTTATCGGATCACCGATATTAAATGTTCAAATTTTCTGCAAATTGGTGCAGTTGAAACAGACCCGACTCCAATCCTCCGAAACAAATTTGTCACTTAATTCCCAATTTCTCTTGGGACTGTTGTTTCTGACGAGCGTAGATATGGACAGAAGTGGAGAGCACAATCACCATCAATCTCGCGTTACTTCCCTCTGGAATCAGATAAGGTTAGGTAAATATAAATGGCAGGGGGATTTCAATTCGTTCCTTTCTAAAGATTAGTACAAATTTAATAGAGCGGTTAGGAATCTCATTTTCGACCGATTTTGTACGTATCATTTTCTGGCATCCTATCTTCTGGGAACAGAAGCTCACGAATAGAAATATGCAACTCATGGCAACCACGCCTATAAGTAAGGGGTAGATGTCTTCTCTCGGACCATAACAAACGTTTAGTTCAATACCTCTGTTAGCGACCTTATGCAAAGGTAAAAATAGTTTCAGAAAATTGTCACTGATATTTGAGATTAAATTAGCTTGTACAAAATTACTAGGACTGATAAGTTATGTTAAAGTGCATCTGTCCATGGACTATTTTCAGTGCTTTCTTTTTCTTTGTTTTAAAACCGTATTGAATTTAAATTTTCTACTCTTGTAACAGTTAAATTTAACCGTCACTTCTAGTCCAGCAGCTTCTTTTCTCGCACTTCCCGACAATGGAACTCCCTTCCTCTAAATTGTTTCTTTGGTAGCTATAATCTTCAAATATTCAAATGTAATGTCAATTGACATCTTCTGGTGCCTTGATCCCTGTCCTTCTTTTTATCCTTTCCCCACACATTCCTCTTTCCCCTTGCTCTCACTCTCTGTAACCCCTTGCGTACTAGTGCCACTCCCGCGTAACTTGGGGGTGATATGCTTAAAAAAAAAAATTTAGAAAAATGAAACTAATTTAGACAACGAGAATGGAAAAAATGATTTTTAAGGTTATTTAATTTCCTTTGTCTGTTTGGTGTCTTCAAACCTTGTAAAATCTTCACTTTAAAAAGTATTTGTTCCAATAAATATGGTTATTTTCCAATCTGATATTTATGGTGTCACTTTATTTTCTTTTTTTTTTTTTCTTTTCTTTTTCTTCACACTTTCCCCACACAACACTGCACTTTTCTTGAGTCCCCCATCACACCTGCGAAATACAAAATATCGCTTTTTCCTCTTTCCCACCACTACCAACCACACACTGAACGTCACGTTATTTTTTTTTTTTTTGGAGGGGGTGGCACACACGAGTGTTCTTTTCGTTGCCATCTACAACTACACTATTTAGGTCTCCACACGCACAAGAACGCTATTTGAGTTCCCCACAATACCTCTCTTCTCTTCGCGCCTGTCCCCAGCACTACTAGTCCTATATTCTCCTTTAGCTGGTATATCTCTTCCCCATTATTAATTCCTTTTCTGCAAATTCCTCTTGCTCTTTTCCTCATTAATACCATGCCCAAAGACTTCTAGACCTATTTCTACTACCCTTACATCCACTGTTGCGCTACACACACTTGCTTGCTTTTAGCTATTATCGTACGCGGTAACTTCCTTTACCACTATAATATATATATATATATATATATATATATATATATATATATGATTTGGTCAGAATGACTTTTAGCAGAATTTTTACAAGATACTGAAAATGTTATCAAGCGGGGGTGAAAAAACATTCTGATGCGTTTGAAGTTTTGACCTCCGACACAAAACAACTTTTCTGCGCCCTCGCAATTCTAGTTGTCCAAATTCCAGTTTAACATTTCAAATGGAACTTTTTCTTACTGATAACTACCACTGCAAGTATACATCACTGCAACTACTAGAGTTTTATTGACAGGTAATACGGCGTTGTGTATTGCAATCAGCTTGTATCGATCCCCAAGTGGTTAAAATCAGCTATTTCTTCTTGCAGCTGTTACAACAATAAGAGAAAAATTTATCTTTACTTACTTTAATAAAATAGTGACTGTCGACGAAGAGTCACTGAGGTTTGTTACCACAATCTATATCTAAAATTAGCAATCATTTAGTTTTTGTCAACATAGTTGATTCAGCCGTCGTGACTTTTCATCACCTTCAGTAGTCGAAGTTCGAACCTTAATTAAAGCCAGTAATGTCAAAACTGCTGCCCCTCAATTAACCTTTGACCTTGTTTTGTTGTGTAGTTAGTCCTACCATTTTGAATAATTTCTATAAAAATGCCATTGATATTTCTGCAATTCTAAAATTATCGATTTTTCCGAGACTGATGGATCTTTCTGAAATATTCATAGTATTTTAGTTATGCGATAAGTCAGCAAGTTATAGAGAGATAGAAAAAAATACATCCTGGACGCCTACGTTAAAGGAATTCGCATTAAACTCCTAATTCTCAACTCTTCACCAGGATATCTGAGTTAAGATTTGATTAAAACTACTGAGTGGAAAAGCGTAACAGTGGATTTGCTTTAAGAAAAAAATTACGCGTGATAAATGATTTTAGAACTGATTTTGATCACCACAGGGTGGCTTTGTGGCCAAGCCGCACTATAAAAGCTTTAAATTCTATTTCTATGTCTAATGTAGCAATAATTTAGAGCATTTATTTTCAACTGTATCGCTTTGTAAATCGAGAACTAAATGAAGCGGAATTTATCTTGGCTATTTATTCTGAACAAGACAAGAAACGCATAAAAATGTCCAGTTGATTTTATTCAAGATATTTTACAGATTTTGTAACAAACATTTCATTTATCAGAAAATAAAATGACCGTGGATAAACACTGATAGGACTGCAAATCCTCTTGAATAAAGCTTTCCATAAATGTATAACTAAATTTCTAAGATGAGGCATGGCGAACTAGTACTATACAGCCCTATATCGCTGAATTCTAACAGGTCGATGTAATGTAAACAAAACAAATGTGAATGACCACTTATAAAAATGGTAATCTAAAATGGAGGTAACTTTAAAAATTGAATTTTTAGAACGTAAATTAACAACGTACAATTAAATAGAATTTATCAGACATTATTTCAATTCTCTAGACATGTTTCCAATACTAAAATAGATATTTACAGTTGTGTGGTGCTTTTTTTTTTTTTTTTTAAGTAATCCACGAATTTGCAAATGAAAGCCATTAGGTAAATTTTCTACTTCATAGTCCATTTAAAGATAAAATTATGAAGTTTGTGATATTTTGTTTAACAAAAAATGGTTAACAAACGTGTTGTATTTGACTTTTCTAGTGGATATGTTACTAACAGTGAAAAAGTATCGACATCTTTTCCTGTTGGAAAATCTGACCTTGTAGAAAAATGGATCCAATTCGTATAATCGTAGTGATTGGTTTCCTACAAAAAATTCAGTTTTCTGTATGAAACATTTTGAAGAGAAATCTACTTTGAAAGGAAAAGGAAACGCACTGAATTGGGATTTACATCCAATATATCCAGAATAAATAAGAAAATCGTCTCTTTTGCAGAATACAAGGGAATTCAGAAAGCCTGCAAAACAACTACTGGTCCAAACTGATAAGTTACATGATTTTATTTCAGCTGATACAATAAAGTATTTTAATTGGAAGAAAAGTGCTATCTTTTAACGGTTTTGAATTTAAAAGGCAGATTATATTCTAATTTATATAATATTGATTCTGAAATACATCTTCCATCTATAAAAGAATGTATTCGCATTGAACAAAAGCTTAACGTTCAGCTCCAGTGTGATGGAACCCCTATACCATTACCACAGTGGTTTATACATGGACATAATGCTAAACACACAATTTTAGCATGTTAGTAAATTTTCAAAACTACATACAAAACGTAGTTGAAGAATTAAATGAATTGCACAAAAACAAAAGACATTACCAAGCAAGAGTTCTTCATTTTCTGCAGAATTGTTATTCTTTATTACTGCGATATATGCATCTCAACAAGCCTACAAATTACTTCTAGAGAAAATTCCATTACTATCTTTTCCTTTTATTAGAGAAAATTCAAAAAAATTAAATGTTTTCAATATGAAATGTGTTCCCTGTTCATACTAAACAATGATAGTGATGATGCTACAAAGAAGCAGTACTTTGACTTTCTCATGGAGATCTTACGGTTCCATCTAGCCAAATGGCAGATTTCGTTTGTACTTGTTTTGCCTATTCTCCAAACTGTTTTTACTTGTGAACGACACACTAAAAAAGGAATTCACTTTGCAACAAGAATTGTGAATGTTTTACAACAAACGAAGGTTTTCATAGGATGAAGTCCAAAAAAATATTGTAGCCTATTTTAAAACCAGCAAAGGTCAAAAGGAAATATAGATACACTGTTGGTAAGCTTTTTTTCTTTTGTATTAATGCTTACTTCTTTAACGTTTTTTTTTTTTTAATCTTTTATTGTATCTTTTCTGTTTAAAGGGAGAAAAGAAACAAGCTGTTTATGTATTTTGGGACGTTTTTAACGTATTTTAGATAACATATAAAGTGACTATAAACCAAATAGGCCTGTTAGAAATTAGCCTGAAATGTGATATAGTGGGCTGTGGATGAGAAGTTATCAATATTTGCACTTCTGATTTTCAAAGCAAACCTGATATTCTTCTACGGAAAACGGTGCAACAAAATTGAAATAGGCGTTCCATATTTATTTTTACTTTATTCTGAATATTACGTTTATCGGTCCGTGCACTCGAGAAATCTCAAAGAATATGTCCTCTCCTGCAGGAATCGAATCTACGACCGCTTTTGTAGGAGAAATCGCCATTTAATCTGGTGAGCTTCACCGCTTTACGAACATCACAGTACCACAAGGCTCTATTTTTTCCCTTTCAAGCAGAGCACTCCCTCCTCACTAAGATATATTTTCTCAAAATACCATATCTGTTCAGTTTCGTATCAGAAACGTGAAGTAATTTCTAAAGAATTAATGGATTTATTTTTAAGCTTACCTAATTTCAAGCGTTATAGTTGATACAGGTATTTGAAATACGAGAATACCCTATAATAACGTTTAAAATAATAATAATGTAGGATTAAAAATAAATACATAAATATTTTATATATGCTACAGTTTAAAAGTTTGAAGCCATCCCTAAAATTAACATGGCGTGATCTTGACAGAAGAGTGAAACATTTCCATCCAAATAATGAAAAAGAGCTCTTGGTCACTGAAAAAAGGAATGGAATCAATAATGAAACATACTTTGAGAAACTTTTATAACGAATGCCAAAAATGTGTGCTGCAGTAATCAAGGTTAAAGGGGGATATTTTGACGAGAGCAAAATTTAATTATAAAATGCTTCATTTTTTTTCTTTTTTTCATAATACAACGTATAATAAAAATCATATCTCGCTCTTAAAGTACAAAATTAGTTTTAAGGCCAATTTTTAAAAAATTGCCAGTAGTGGCTTCAAACTTTTGAACTTATATATATTAGTGTGTGTGCGTTTGGTGAAAACACAAGTTAAGAATTTAATTTCCTATGCCATTCTATTTTCCTATATTCGTTTGTCTTGAACGAATTTTGTATAAATTAAAACTGTTTGCCTGTTACATTTATTTGTGTAACAGCAACTGTTAATCCGTGTCAAGATGTTGATCAAATATCGGAAGAAATTCATAAAAGATATAAATGATTATTTTTTTTATTTTGCTACTTCAAACGGTTACATTTAAGATTTAGTGAGTTTCAATGCCATCATTTTTTTTTACATTCGCCCGATAATATCCACAACTGTTTACCATATTCTGATTTATACACACTGTTACACGTGAGATATTCCCAGTCTTTTTTCTCAATTCATTATAGGCTCATTTCGTTGTAACATTGTGAATCTGTGTGAAACTAATATTGATTTTGAACATTATATATAGTGTGAAGAACTAATTTACAATTTATGTCAGGCTCTGGATATAACGATACAGTACATCCGGCATCAAGGTCTATGATTGAGAGGTTTTGAGGAGCCTGGGACCACCTTTCAATTGCTGCCGTTTCCCGGTCCACCTTGACCCGTGTTGGTAGCACATGTTAAGGTCTCAACTATGAACAAATAGTAAATCTCAAACTGGTTCAAAACACTATGAAAGTATTAAAAGTACATTTTTATATTAAAAATTACCAACAATACATCTTTGTAAAAGAAATTAATAATGCTCCCAAGAAAAGAAAAAAAACTAAATTTCAGCATTAAATTATCCATAAGGAGTTAATATGCCATTAGGCAAACAAGTTATTTCAGGGCTTACTTGATTCCCTTGTTCGGCATATCCTACAGATTTTTTATGCTTAATATGTGATTTGGCTGGAAAGTATAAAAACATTTTGAACCTCTCGTGAATAGGTTGCACGGTTTTGATGTAATTTCATAAGCAATCCTTTTGAACCTTATCGCATATGCCTGAGCACTCTCACAAGATCGTTCAATCAGTAAGCAGATGTCATTGACTGAGTTAGGGCATGCGCAGTGAATACGTATCAAGTTTCCATTAAAAGTTAAATAGCCGTCCAGAATCTCTTTCAGTAATAAAAGTGGCTTCTAGTGAATGATTCAATAAAATTTTAGATGCCGACGCTACAAACTTAGTAGGGAATCCGTTAAAACGTATTCATGTTCTGAAAGACCTTTAACAATGAAAATATTCAAAAATGTTAAATAACTGCTGGTTTCAATGAAAAGAAATTGATCATTGACTGTACGAAAATTAGAATAACTTGGGATTCTACGGGTTATTAAAAAATGATTCGGCCATTTTGAGTAGTTTGACCGATCATTCTTCATCCTGTTTAAGTACATTTTTATTTTGGCTTTCACCCAACACTGAAATCATAGTTGAAACGGTAAATGTTTCAAACCGTAAGTGAAAATAAAGAGAAGACAAAAGCGATAAAGGCGATTCCTAAAGTAGAAAATCAGACGGTTTTGAAAAGTGTAAGTAATACGAACAAAAATGCGAGACTATTTTTTAAAGGTCTAATACGCTATAGCTAAACATTTGCAACCATTTCCGGAGAGTTTTATAAATATATAAAACCTCGATTTACATTTTCTTCTGCGAATGAAATCGCGTTATAACGAAGCTAAGTTTTGCAGTAACTTAACAGTCAAATTATGAAGGAAATGAATAAACAAACTCTGATTGTCCAGCGGCATTTCTCCAAGTTTTTTCGTTCACACAACGAAGCACCACTGTATCCATTTTTTTTTTTTTATAACAATATGACATGTATAAAATCCTCAGTGTAATAAGTTTCTCTTGAGTGACGTTTAGAAAACGAACTGAATTTTAATATAAAACTGAAATGTAAAAGTAGTCGCGCTGAATTTTGAGGAATTTAAAAATACGTAAGGCGGCAAAATATCTATCAGTAGTATCAGATCTTTCATTTGTTTTTGATTTGGGGGTGGGATTTTTATACATTGCAAAAGCAAAGTGTAGATTTTTTTTGAAATGTATAGAAAATTTTTTTAAATATTTTAAAGATTTTTCTATACATTTAACCCTTCGCTTTCAATAAAATCACTTAGTGGCATAAAATTGCATTTACTTATCTTCTAATAACGAAGTTCACAATAGTGAAAAAAATTGAGAATCTACTTATTTTTGCTTCAACTCTCCGCCGTAATACATGAGGAAACAACTTAAATAGGGAAACCTATTAAATTGATAAACTTTTCTTTTGACATATTCTTCATATCGTATAAGACATACAGTAAAAAGAAACTAATTGTACTATTGTCTTTGGTCGAGATCAAACCTTCTTGCAATTTAGAAGGTTCTGTTGCAATCAGTTGTAACTTATTTCACTATAATTAACATCTAATTCAATTTTTTTTCTACTATATCAAAATCAGTTTTTTATACTTAGGTTCATGGAAATATTTAATGACGATCTAAATATTTCGGTAAGACTTAACTAATTAAAAGTATTAAAGTGCAGTATTTCTTTGGCAATCTATTTTAACACAATTGTTAAAATATACAATTCAGTCTGGATAATTTTTTAAAAGAATTCCCATTTATTTCATTCTCAGAAGAATTGCTAATGAAAATATCCTTAAGCCTACATAACTAGAAACATACAGTCTGGATGTATGCCCCAAATGAATCCCGATCTTTAAATGTAAACGAAAAACATTGCTAAAATTCTGTATTAAATAAAATACTGCTAAACCATTTCTCCCAAAAATGTAGTGGAGATTACAGTAGCAGTGTAATGGTTGTTCAAATAATCTCCAATGATTTAATGGGCTTTAATTACGCGATTATATTCTTGGCAAATTCAATAAATTCATCAACATTTTTTTAAGCACGAAAAACAAACTTTAAAAGAATAACCCATGACTTTGAATACATAATGTAAGTTTTTAAATAGAGAATTATTATAAAAAATATACATTAAAGCGTATAAAAGTGAAATCCCCAAATGTAAATCGAGCTGCTCTGGAGCTTCCACGTAAATTCGCCAATGACTATACACAAAACACAGAATTGGTAGAAAGACTAAAGTAAAAAATTTTATATCTTATATCCAAAAACCAAATTCTGTTTTTGTTGACTAAAAAAGTTTTAAAATTTATTGAAATTATTCAAAATATTTCAACGTTCAAGTTTTGTAAAGTTTCTGTCCTACAACAGCTATTCCATTTAGTGACTAGAATGTGTATGCAACTGTAACAACTGTTATGGGACAGTGATGTAATTTGTTTTTCCCTCTTTGACTCCAAAGAATGACTCGGATGAAATAAGCTTGATCAGTAAACGAGAAAACTGTATTAATATCTTAATGGAAGCTGCTTTACTTGCTTTCACGTGCTCAGATATGAACATCTCGCATCTGCTTCCTATGCAGAACTGTCTTTTGAACGCTTGTAACATGAGCACTTAGTTCTTACACGCATACAAGTTCGCTTTTGTATCGATTGGTATAACTGTGTCTGGCACAATACTAAATTAAAAGGAAAATGGCACCACCTTCATTTTCTTTTTCAAATAGAGAGTCACTATTGGCATTCAGAACTCTGGCTGTCTACAGAGATTTAATGTATAGCGTGTTCCAAACGTTGCATTACCATTGATAACCTTGTAAATCTTGTATTTATTTACCAAATGGAATCGCGTTTCTGTAAGTGATATTATATTAAGAAATTTTATTGGTAGAATTATGGAAGATGATGCCATGCAAATTTTCCTTGGTTGCTATTACACGAATGTATATTTTCTACCAAATGTCGCGTGACTTTTGGAATCCCCTGTAAACTACAGGAGGCCGATGGGGAAATATGTAATTTCCTTAACAAAAAAGGTTATCCATAAAACATATTTTAAAGAAAATATTTCATAACAAATTTACTGTCAAATCTAATTGTATTGATAAAAAATGTCCTCCACACCATCTTTCACAAAATGTTCAAAATTGTAACAGTTTTTAAAGTTTATTCAGCTCTTTATTTCTGATGCAATCTGCTAAAAGTCGTAAATTATTTACAGACTTCATGAAATCTTCCGATACAAAGAAAATGAGGAATACATTTAAGGAAATTAATATAGATCAGTTTCAAAAGGATTGTTTTTCTTTTAAACAAATGTTATTTTTGACAAGATAATTATTCACTATGAAAAATGAATTTCTTTGAATTTAAAAGAAAATTATATCCGGAATAAACAGGTTAAAGTTTATACGGGATATGAAATAAGAATTTGCAAGAAATTATATTCCAAATGCACACAGTTCTTCAGTATTTTGTAGGATTCAAGGTGAATTTTCACAAATTACCTGAATATGGTTAAAATGTTTTTGCTCAGTCTGTGACAAATATTCAGTGCACTGAAAAGAAAAGAAAAAAACGCTTTTATAGCAAGATCTCCAATCTGCCCGCAAATACGATGCTGTAAACGTTAATGTGAATTTCTTCGACATTATCCCAGATCGCTACCAGGCGACCATGCCTTTCTCTCCATGCAACAATTTTAAGATGGAGAAAAAATTACTGGTAGATCATTTTTTTTTCAATTTTTCTTCAGGAATGTAGTCAACCATAGATAAAAACGTTGTGGTAATTTCCATTAAATCTTGGGAAATATTGTAAAAATATTTGTTTCGTGTTTGTTTGAGTGTCTCTCTCTCACTATCCCTCTGTTTTCCACAAGTTCTTGAATTAAGCTTAGTCCTTAAAGACTGACTCTCCATCCAATGCTAGAGAATCCGATCGACTCCATTATATTAACAAAGTGCGTGAGGTACGAGATCGATCCCCGTGGGCATTATAGCAAAAGATAAACCAACACTGAATTGCTCATTTTGCCGTTCAGTTCTGGTAACAAGACTTTCATCAATATAATTGCATAGAAGACAGGTAGTTCCTTCCCCGTCAATATTACAGTAAAATAAGCACCAGGAGCCTCGCTTAAAATCGAACTCTGTTCAGCGAATTCACTTTTAGCGATAACAGGTAACCGTTTACACGCATTAAAAGAACTGATTGGTAGACGAACAAATAATGAGCCATATTTAACTCTTAGTCTATCATCTACATGTGTTTGTACGTCAAGAGAAAAAACTCTACATCCTTTTACAAACAACAACAACAAATCAACATACAATCGATTTTTCAAAATTGATTTCCCACCAGAAGTTTTTACGAAATCCAACCTAGTTTCAAACACGCCAAGTAGGTTTCAAAATATTCGATTTTTCTCACTCTCGCTTTCTTCTCTCCCTATCTCTATCACTCTTTCTTTCTCTCTCTTCAAATCTTCGCCAGTTACACGCGTCAATTCTTGCTATTTCGGGTGGCAAGACTAAGAAAGTATTTTCAATCCACTCTTTCACAATGACTCCGAGATTCTCTACACGACTACGGCCAGGTGAGAAATTCTCTGGATATTTGCCAGTGTGTGCGGCTCCAAAATCAACTGTTTCTTCACGAAAGATTCAGCTATCAGTCTCCACAAAAAGAGGCAAACATTGATGCGTGCAAAATTCACCTTAACGACAATAACTTTAAATCTCTCCGTTGTGCTTAAATACCTGTGTATAATTAGGAAATCTTTTTTATATTCTAATGAACCATGCAGACAAACGCCAACTCCAAGTGAGCCTTTCACCTTCTATGAAAGTGGGCTAAACTATCTCGAGGAATAAACAATTATCACGAAAGGCAAACGTGGATGCACTTAGGGAGTAGGTACTATCGGCGCGGGAAATTGGATTTTTGTGCCGAGTTGAAATTCTGGTAAAGGTCGTTGCATTCATTTCCGCAAAAATTATTAACTATTCTTGAATCACCAAATATGTCCGGCGAGCTTGGTAGTAGTTTTCTGTTGAAAGCAAATAAATCATTAACATTTACAATAATAAAAACAGCTAAAGGGGAGTCAGAAGAACGGAAATGAAGCACTTGTTTTCATGACAGCGAGCATGCTAACAAAGTATAGAAATGTATTGCCCACATTCTATCCTAGGAAAGATAGTGCATGCCCAAAAAGCTGTTTTTATTCACAAGTCCGCCGCATCATGATTCGAAGATCTGTCTATCGGCACATCGGGGATGCATCCTCATGGAGCAGAATTCTAACAGTAGACTGTCATCTGTCAAGACGTAGATCCGGTGACCTGTCGATAAGGTTCAAACGCCCGGGTATACCAACTGGATAAGAGGAAGTAAAGTTAACACAACACTATTTACGGTGAATTGCATAAGGGCTAAAGAGTTAATTCTATCTCTGATTGGTATATGATTATATCAATATTGCACAAAATACACTGATGATAGCTGTGACATCAAACTAGTATAAACTCTAGAAATCCATTTCCGTAGTATTTCCGTTGAAGCGCACCTTTGATCATACAGGAGAAACGTCACGCTCATCACCATATAACGATTGACGGGATTATTTCAGATTCACACTGACATACTGAGGTCAGTATGTCAAAATAGGTAAACAATCTTGTGCCTTTCTCCCACTTTCTAAAAACAATATCTCTTGTTTTGAGCCGGTATATTTTTTCCATTTCATTTGTGATTTTATTATAGGTCTTGAAGATTGAGAGCTGCTGTTTTTTGGGGGGGTTTTCAGAGCTCTCATGAAATAAAACTTATTACCTATGGGATTTTAAGTGTTTGATATTCTTTAATTAATAATAAGTTTGCTGTCCTTTAACATAAAGTTCTCTCCTGGAAATTTCATACGGATTACCACATTACCATTACATTGTATATATATATATATATATATATATATATATATATATATATATATATATATATATATATATACACACACACACACACACACACACAAATGAAATGAACAAAGTCGGACAATTATTTTAAAACATTTTTATGTTCATACATTTTTATAGATACAAATATTTAAGTAAATGTTCTGTTTTATAATAAACGGTATTAATAACATTTACCAGCTTCAATGTCCAAGAAATTTTCATAGAAAATATTCGTCCTCCGATAGAAATCAAACCTGTATCCTATACGGAACCGTCATATAGCCTGACGTGCCTTAACCGATCGAGCCAGTAAAATCGACCTTGCTAATCGAACAATCCTCCGTGGCTTGACCAAAAGCCATGTTGCTCATCGCTGAAGAGGTTGTAATTTTCCAGGTGTTCGGCAACACTCTTATTGATAATGGCCTTAAATGCTTGATCAAGATAGTGATAGGAATGATGTCTCTACTGGGAGTCAGAAGATCACCCGTGTTCTAAGAAGCGGTCATATGCTTGACACACACACACACACAGTATACTAGGGTCAGTTAGGCCCCGTTTCTGAGAAAAAGATTACCATAATGCAAATCACTCCGCTAGAAATTTGGATGAGACATTCTGTAGTCCTTGGCATTTGCACCGGAAATTCAAATACGAACATTGCAGAGTATTTTCGTGTCAATCTGAGGACAGTGCAGACGATTTGAAAAATGTATTATGATATATTCTTTCAACATCATGGTCTTTGGAATGGTGACGAGTGATGGCTATGTTTTTTCCGTCATTCACGGAGATACAGATTCAATACGGGGCCTACAACAACTGCTGCCCTGTGTCAAGAGGGTGTCTGCTGGATGACATTCTGTTTGCAAATGGTCTCTTCACCATGACACACTAGTATGTGAACTCTGTCATGGCTATCTGACAATTTCTGCGGCCATGTCACCGCTTATATCTGGCCATCTAACTCTCCAGACTGCAATTCTCTTATGTGTGTGGTGCAGTTGAGGAAGAGACCAACAAAACTCCTAACATCAAAGATGATCGGAAGTCAAGGATTATGGCAACATTGGCCAAGGAAAGCATCAGAAAAGTTGCAGTAGATTCCGAAGTCGTTTGGAGTCCGTGGTTGCAGTCCATGGTAATTTTATTGAATAATTTACTTTTTCATATTTAAAGATGTTTTGTGTAATTTTGGTAAATATGTGTTAAAATGAGATTTCGTCGTTATTTTTTATTTCTGCCACTAAGCTGATTGATGTTACCTTCAGCAGTCCGACTCCAGAGTTTCGTAGATGTCCCGTCCGTCAACTCTTCAGTGTGTATCAGCCTTTGACTGCTTATATTTCTTGATTTTCTTTTTATTATGCACTTATCGATACTGTTGTGTTCCGTATTGTTTGTGTTCGTGTATGCATTTGCGCCCGTTTGTATGGATGTGCTATCGCGCGCATGCGCCCGCCTGCACGAATGTGCGTACGTGTCGGGTGTCGTTATCATTTGTCCTGTATTTTCTGTGTGTTCTCTAGACATACCACTGTTTTTGAATTTTGAGCATTCTAGTGTTCTGTATTAGGAAATGTGTACTTAATTTTTTACCTAAATAATTGATATTAATGCTTAAATGATATTTATATTGTCTTGTTTGGTTTGGTGGTATATTTTATATTAAGTTGTTAGATTTTAGAATTAAATTTTAATTTAATATTTTTTTAATTTATGTACATATATCTGTATATATACATTTTTGCACACGAGCATACATACATATATAAACGTACAAACGCGCGTACGCACCTGCAGATACACTTGGCTGTGCTTAGTTATTAATAAGCTCGTGCCTGATTTTTTTTTTCTCTCATTTTAAGGTATTATAGCCGGTTGAGTTTATAGAATGCTGTTTTGAATATATATAGAAAGTATATACTCCCATGTACTCGCACACGCTCGCTGCTCACGCGCACATATGTATTTTTTAAACGTGTATATGTATAAAATGTTTGCTTATATCATGTTATCGTTTATCTAACGTTTCATTTAGTTTAATGTTTAGTAGTTTGTTTTTTGCCTTGTGTTATATATTGAGGTAATAATTATGGGGTGTTAGGTTTTATCGATTGTGTGTATACACGCACACACACATAGTTGTGTATATTGTAATAATTGTTCGTTTATTTATAAATTAATATTTATGTAAAGTTTTTATTTATTTTATTGCTTATTCATAATGGTTAGGTAGCAAAGTAAATATTTACATGCCTGCATTTTACTATTATTTGTTTGTTTTTTGGGGTTTTTTTTAAGAGTTTATTTTGTTTTTTAAAATCATTATTGCGAATATTTCTTCTATGCGTAGTTACAATTTTTACTGTTTGTCTGGGGCTCTTTTTGTAATTTCCTATTTTATTTTGGTGGGGATATTGCTTTCTTTTTTGCCCCCGTACGTCTTTTGATAGTGTTGTACATTTTTCGTGTTTTTATACGAAGGACATTTTGTTATCTTTCTTTTAAACTATAGATATTTATAGATAGATGTGTGTGTGTGTAAAATATATATATATATGTATGTTTGTTCGGAAAGTTCAATCCGATTTTTGAGTGAAATTAAAATCACAAGACTAAATTATGCCATTAAATATTTCTTCGACTAAATATGAACAATTTTGTTTTGCAAGAGTTTTGCACTTTTTGCTTTCAACTTAGAATCCATCTTCACAGAATTTCGGTGCTTTTTCTTTAAGGTGGTCTTGTGTCACCCAAGACATTTTTACAAGGACCTGAATAAATGAAAATCCAAAGAAGATATGTCTGGTGAATATGGCGACTTAACACATCTCAGCCAGTCTGCAACAATTTTTACCTGGTTGCCAAAGAAACGTGAGGTCTGGCACTATTCTGATGCAAAACAACAACTTTCCTAATCGCCAATTCTTGGCGTTTTTCTTGAATTACTGCCTTTTAATTCGTCCAGTTGCGAATAGTACTTTTCAGCAACAACTGACTAATATTATGGAATTTCTTTTCAGTCCCGCCAGATGCAAAGCATGAATTTCTTAGGGTGAAGAGCTGCTTTTGTGGTGGCACATGTTGGTTCATGTCGCTTACCCCAGGATCTTTTTCGTAAACATTATCGTAAATGACCTATTCCCCCATCACCCGTCAAATTTGCTTTAAAAAAGGTGCATTTTCATTGCGTTTATACACAAATTACAGATGAAATGCGATCCAAAAGATTCTTTTCCGTCAGATTATGTAGTACCCAAACATCGTAGCAATTTGCCTATCCAAGTTCCACTAAGTGCTCATGAATGATGGATTTTCATAAATTTAGTGGTTCTGCCAATTCCGGGGTTGTGCAATGCGGATTATTCTCAACGTTTTCATTTGGTCGCCCTCTGTAGTAGGGGGGGGCGTTTGCTTGAGCGCTCTTCATCAATAAGGCAACAATCACCAGCTCTAAACTTCTGTACAGTGCTAAAGCACTTTCACCGTACACAGCACATATACATTTTTGTTACTTGCGAGGTATTTTTTTGACTTTACGCTAAAAAAAGCGCCAAGTGTCTAAAATGCAACTTCCATTTTCATAGGAAATCAAAATTTACATGAATTAAGTAATTTTAAACTTTCTTTCTCAACAGATAGATTGAAGTGTGCACTAATCGGAAATTGTAGTATATCATATATGCCGTGTTGGAACATGAACGACTAAAAATAGGCATGAACTTTCCGGACAATCCTCTCTCTCTCTCTCTCACACACACACACATATATATATATATATATATATATAGAGAGAGAGAGAGAGGAGACTTTAATTATCAATTTTGATAAATTATTTCGTGAACACCGATGTGTTCAAATCTTCAGACCGAAATCTACTCCGTAAAATATTAAGGAGGTTTCGGTCTGAAGAGTTGTACACCGCGACGTTCACTAAATAAATTATCGAAATGGATAATTAAAGTCTCCGTCTTAGCATTACAATGATCTGTAATCTACATTGAGCTCTCCTTGGATTTATATCCTCTTCGGAATTACCTCTTCCAGTCACAAATTGGTAAGACGTATATATATATAATATGGATGCTGTAGGACATTGATACCTTTATCAAGTGTGGCAAAATATAGCAACATTTATCACAAAAGAGAATATTATATTTAGGTGTATACATATAGCAAAAAACAAAGATCATTTATGAAATTATCTGTTCTCCCTCTCTCTAATGCCCCACGTGGTTAATTGAAATTAAGTAGACTGTTTGCCTGTTGCTCTCTATCCTTTGTGGAAGAGTCTCGTAACGTCGCTATTATATCCCAGAGCAAAATGTGGAAGACTTATTTTCTTTTATATCGCTGATTACCACGTCACCTTAGCGTCAAGCAAAGTCTGTTAGTAGCCAAGGATAGGAAATAATATAACCTGTGTTGACAATTCACTCTGCCAATCCTCAGACTAAGATCGAATTAGTATTTTATCATTTTCATTTATGAAGAATTTATTAATTTCAAAATCAAATGAAATTAATCAACATCACGTAAATAATTATCAAGGTAATTTAAATTAAGTATCATGACCATTAGACATTTTTTCCGTTTTTGTAGGGCGAGAAATATATCTTAGTCAGATAATGTTAGAAATAATTCATTAATGGATTCGAGCCAGCACAACTGATATTCATACTGGGTAAAAAGAAATCATATTACAAATTGAGTTAAAATCAAACCACATTAGTTATGATAGAAAAAGTGTACTTTATATAACCCTATTCAGTGCTAGGTCATATATTTCAAGAGACAACAGCTGTTTTCATATATTTGATTTAAGTTTGATTCCTGCAGTTTCTTTAAACTAATTTGTGTACACAAGCGCACACATTATTACTATATACCTTAAACATGTATATCCACTACATATGAATATAATGAAATATAAAACTATGGATAAAAATCCATTAATTCTTTTTATACATTAGCCGAATTACGTGCTGCATGGCTCACGTTTTTCGTAAGAAAATGATTAATTTTAAATCATTGTTATAATTTGAGGAGTAAAATGAATTCAGTAGTACTCACGATCTTGTCGACGTGACCTTCATCTTCTGGATTTCCCCTATATTGTCGATAGGTGTCATTCCATAATTTAACTTTAATTTAAATCAAAGGGGAAAAAAGTTCAGTGCGGGCTACAAAAACAGCTTGATGCAATACTTGATTGAATGATGAGCAGATTTTAACATTGATATGACAGTTAAATTATCACAACAAATATGTATTGCATGACACTACCCACTGATATATATATATATATATTCGCCGAAAAGTTCACGATCCGATCAAGATATTTTTTCAATTGTTTGCTCATTTGGTTATATTTTAGGGACTGAGTTAGCACCCTCTTCAATTATATTATACCTTCACAATCTTCAGCATCGCCTAAAATATTTCTATCGCTTCGTCACCTATCTCGATATAATATTTCGGTTGCGACTTTATAAGAGAAGGTCGAATTAATGAAGGCGATACTGTGCAAATCACTGAGATTGTCTCAATGCTAGATTTAAAATATCTAGAATGACGTTACACATCTGTTAATCTTGGGTTGCATTCAGTGACTTTGACTGAATAAATAAACCAGCTGGAACAAATCGATATTATCGATTTGATCAATTTCCATGTGCGCTTAGCGTAGCAGTTGTATGTGAGTCAAGTTGCGAGAAGAGTTCAAATTCCAGCCGAGGCTGTCTGATAGATTAGATCCTCTAGTTTTGGTTGGCAAACAATCTATGAAAAGTAAAAATCTGAACTTAAATCCTGTTGGACGTGGGGCTAGTAACTCCCCACCCAATTTACTGAAACCCAATCAGGACCACCTAACAGGAAGTTTACCGGTTCAAATAGAAATTTAAGTTAACTCATTAATATGGAGCATTAGTTTTTAACTTTAACGCAGTATACAGGATGTATCAAAAATAATTTTACAAACTTTGGGGGTGGGTTCTTCACACTAGACAAGGACAAAAGCCCATATAAACATTTCTTTTGTTTTTGAATTGTTTAAAGTTTACGGCACACGCAGTTCAATGTACAATCCAAGATACAATCACAAAATGCTTATTACCATAGTTTATGGTGCCACCGATCCTATCTCTGCAAAGCTAGAATAAACAGCAGCAAAAGTTTGACTCGGCTGCCTTCGGTCTGGAAACGCAATCTGATACAGCCGTGTAGCCTCGCGTCTATTACCATTCGCGTAGTCGTATGTACAAATTACATCTGCCTGCTCACGATATGAATATACTGTCATTAAATAGAAGACAGAGTAGCCACAAATGTACATGAATGACAAATTCACGGATTTGGACGAGAAAAAATCAAAACAGAATTACATCAAAATCCGAAAATTTTTCATCCTTTTGATTGTTTAATTTAATCTGTAACGCATATAAATGTAGGTAGGAAAATGCAAATGTTGATAATTAATTGTAGGACATTGGTATATACCATAAATTTATAACGTTGTTCTAGGGACATGATTGGAGAATGATGGAACTAACAACGCAAAGGATTATTTACAAGTCATATGTATTTTTTATTTATTTATTTATTTTTTTTTTTTACATTAAATAAGCAACGGTGTTGATATGCTGTTAAAACAGACATATCAATCGTTACCTCTATATATTTGTCAGCATCTACAATGTGCATGTTACTTCTGAAGATTACATATTCTTATCTCTAAGCAAGATTTTGGCCCTTTTTATCACTCCTTTTTAATGTTCATTTACACAAGCGCAATTGGGTATTTCAACCGCTGCTTTCCTCTATCCCACTTCACTTCAATATGAGTGAGTGATACGAATTCCCAACCCCACTTATGATTTTCTTATCCTCAGCCAAATTCTCTTTTACGTTCTCATTTTCATTAAATTCCCCCCTCATTGCTCACATGCCTCATCAATGGTATTCTCAGAATTGTTAGAATCACATCTCTACAGCCTCAAGTACCCTCTTGTTCTGTGAAGAAATTGTTCAGCATTCACTGACAATCTAGAATTGATATATTAATTCGCATTTAAGTACTCATTTTTCTCCCCCTCCCCTTTCTTCTTCCTCCTCCCCCTCCCCCTTTTCTCCCCCCCCTTTTTCTCCCCCCTCCCCTTTTCTTTTTTTCTTCCCCCCCCTCTTTTCTTCTTCCCCCCCCCTCCTTTTTCTTCTTCCCCCCCCCTCACCTTCCTCTTTTCTTTCTCTCTCCTTTATTTTTTTCTCTCTCTCTCGAAATATTCTTTTTCAATTAATATTGTGCTTAGTTTGTGGAAGACATCTTTCACTATGCCAACGTGTCTTCAGATGTCAGTGTCACATTTTCCAGCATCAGCCATGTCATTCGCATTCCCCATCCCCATGATCTACGAAATTCTTAATCTATTTATACATCTCCCTGATTTACTGTTTTTCTCTTTTAATCTCTCACTTTATATATTCCACTTCTCTCTTTTTTTTTTTTCTATCAATCTCTTCAATATGCATCTGTTTCTGCACTTTTTGCCAGTTAGGTTTTTTTTTTTTTTTTTTTAATTTTTCTTAATCAATAAGTCTCTTGTTTTCTTCATTTTGCACTAAATTGATCGATCGCTCTTCCCATTCCTCTGTCACTGGGAAATCTATTTATAACCTTACATATACACAGGGTGACCCAAAAGTAGGTTCTGATTCCATCTTTTAAAAGAAAAACGGGGTTTTAAAAATATAGCGATTGATTTTATTCATATGCTATTAAAAAAATAAACTCTATGCAATCGACTATATTTTCAAATCTTCCCATCATGAAGTAAATTATAGTCGATTTTTTGAAAGACATTCACGAAGAAATACTGTATCGTTTTTAATGTCGCAAGAAATGCAAGTGTTTCAAGAATAATTTTATTCCTCGACAGAAAGCAGTCATGTACATACTTTTGGGATACCGTGTACTTCTGCTAACTGATCAATTGATCAGTCCTATTCGATCTCTGAGGCGATCGATTTATGCGTTTCTGTCTCTTGTATTTCTCGTTTTTTCTTCTCTCTCTGCTATGCCTCTGTATATGCAAATCTGCCTCTCTCGAAGATCGCCCACAAACCGTGCACTGGTTAACGTGTTAGGTAACTAGAGCAGAACGCGTTCGATCCTCCCATCTATGTTTAAATAACTCTATAGGTTTGCTTTGGTTTACAGCATATCTAACTCAATCGGTTATTTAATGCTGGTAATATTTTTTTTTCAAAAATGTATTGCTGGTAATGTTTTTTTTCCTTCAAAAGAAATCTATTTCTGGTAATACTATTTCCTTCAAAAGAAATCTATTTCTGGTAATACTATTTCCTTCAAAAGAAATCTATTTCTGGTAATACTATTTCCTTCAAAAGAAATCTATTTCTGGTAATGCTATTTCCTTCAAAAGAAATCTATTTCTGGTAATGCTATTTCCTTCAAAAGAAATCTATTTCTGGTAATGCTATTTCCTTCAAAAGAAATCTATTTCTGGTAATGCTATTTCCTTCAAAAGAAATCTATTTCTGGTAATGCTATTTCCTTCAAAAGAAATCTATTTCTGGTAATACTATTTCCTTCAAAAGAAATCTTTCTGGTAATATCTTATTTTTTTTTTTTTTTTTTAATTTATTGCTGGTAATATTTTTTACAAAGTATTTCTGGTATTAAAACCTATTTTTATACTTTCATAGTGTTTTGAACCAAGTTTGGCGTTAACTATTTGCCCGTAGCCGGGACCCTAACAGGTGCTACCATCCCGGGTCAGAGTGGACCTAAGCACCCCAACAATCAGTGGGTGGTTCCACGCTTTTCAAAACCTCTTGATCAGAGGCCTTACCCAGGACGGTAACTGTATAGGTTTATATGGACACCGACCATAGTTTAATAAGTAATTCTGTCTGTCAGACAAGTTAATTGAATAAATAATTAATGTGTGACTAGGGGTATTGGAATTGCGAAAGTCGTCTTCCAGAAAATAAAGTATATAAGACAGCGTCCTTTTTTGTAAAACAAATAAAATTGCTCTGAAGTGTTATGTAATATTTAATTTCGTATAAGTTGGGCAGTTTCCTCATTTAGGTAAACACTTGAAGTATTATCAATGTTTCTGTTCCTAATTCTTCCACACACTATAATGTAACCTTTTGTGTTTTAGTGACTTTACTGCTTTGCATGATGTGATCCCGATTTTAAAAAATAGATGTGGTTCTTCCAACGAATGCTGAGAATACCATGGGAAGAATATGTGAGGAACTATAAGGAAAATTTTATTTACACATAGAAAAACATCGCTGGAATTTTTATGAGGAAAGAGGGTCTGGAAAATCTAACACTCACAGTACATATTGTAGGCTAGAGAAAAAGAAAATTGAGTAAACTAGCGTATATAGATAACAGAACAAGGGTAAAAATTGATAGGAAAGGGGGCAAAGAATAGAAAATAAGCAAGACAGAAAGTTGCGGAGAGCCATCATCTTGTACGTTCAGAAGGAATATAACATATAAAATAAGGGGTTAACTGTTGATCGATGTTGATAAGCTAATTTTGAAATCAATACGTTAGTGTGAGTGAATTCGGTTTTCATTAAGGACTTCAATTTTGTAGCCTTGTGTCAGATTCCAGATTTTCTTAGTAATAATTTTGTCTTAAGGTTGAGTCGAAATGTCCACCCTCTTTTATAATGTTGCCCATCTCACATTTTTTTTTATTAGACTTGTTATATAGCTATCAATTACCGCCATATATTTCTTCTTCCTACCTCAGCACTATGTAGTCAGATTTCTTCGCGCCCAGCAGCCAAACGCTAGTGGCGGAGGTTTATATCAACTTTTGCTTTGCTAGATAACTGCAAGCGAAGAGAAAGGAGTAGAAACCGACACGCTACCGCCGCCTTTCCATCCTGCTTGCTTTCTTCTTCACTCACTCGGTTGCGTAGTTTTCTCCTCGGCTTACCTATTAATCGAAACGTACAAAAAATATTGGATTGATTTAAAGATAATAATTCAGCAAGAGTCGAACGACGCGGATGAGAAAGAAATTATCGCAGGAATAACTGAAAAGAAACTGCAAAGAGATGGATCTTGAGATGATGAATTGAAGGAAAGAAAAGAGGAAGGATGAATGAGCGGCTGTGTTGGTCTGTGCGAATGTGTTAGAAAAATAACTTACGATAGGCGTAAAGGAAAACAGGAAGAGATGAATGGATGAATAGGAAGGTAAGAAGGAAAGCGAAATTATGATAGGAAGTTAGAAATGGTGATAGACTAAATTTCTTACGAAGAGGTCAGAAATGATAGAATGTTGATAACAAATGATATTAGACGATAAGTAATAAAATATTAGTGTTGAGGAATATTAGAGTAAATGAGGAAAATGGAAAATATTAAAATGAACGGAGAAAGAAATGCGATGGAAAATAACGAATGACATTTGGAAAGAAATGGAGAGAAAAAAAAACGAAAACGGTGAATTAAAATGAATGAATGCAAACAATCAGTAGAATGAAAGAAAAAAACATTTAAAAATATTACGGCCACATAGCGTAGAAACACTAAGGTCGAGCATAATCAGTATCTAGATAGAATCTCGCATGGGAATACCAGATGCTATAAGCTTGGATGTGCGGGTGGTGTAATAGATAATGGCTGGAAATTGTTCATCAGAGAACGGAGTTCCAATTCCTGTTTGGTTCGCTATATTCACATATATACAAAATCCCCTTGGGAAAGGTATGAATCCACTCGTTTCCCCCCATATGTTGGTTAATTAGTAAGATTTGTATCACTAAATCATTATCTACCCAGCAAAACATTCTTACAATGTAAAAATATTTTCTGACTTTAAATAATATGCAAAGGGCTGATAAACCGTAAAAAACGATCGGTCATTCAATCAAAAATACTGCAAAAAAGAAGAGTAAAAACGAATGTTAGCTTCTGAAGGAAAAACAAGATGGAAATATAGCAAGAAAATTCAAATGACAATAACGAAATTTTAAATGAAGTAAATAATGACGAAGTAGAAATAAAACTAAAAAAAAAAAGATAGCAAGTAAACCGCGTTTACCAAATTATATTTACTAAGGTCAGGCCTGTCACCAGAGTGTTTTTGAGAGTGTGGAGGTCTTTATGACGAAGGGATGCTAGTAAAAAATGTTGTCAATGTTAGTTCGTCGTTATCAAATATGCAAGTGAATTTCAGCGGAGACAGGTTCCCTCAGGCCTCTCCATGACGACAGGCAGGATTAAGTTTAGTATGGCACAAGGTAACAAGTGTGGGGCACCCAGTTGGTATCGATCTCATTGCTGTAATGATGTTAGATGAGGAGTGTAGCCTAGTAGTAAAGAGACCAGCGCTACTCGTGTATCATTCTCTCCAGAGTTCAGAAATACATCACGCCAAGGAAAGAATTTACTTGAGAAACATTTATACGATGTTCGTGCGTTTTGTAACATAATTTCAATATTCTGAAGTGATCGGCCCAAGAAGAGATTTTAACGACAACCTGTGTTTAGTAATAAAAGAAGACCGGGCCGATAATTTTTAAAGAACTTCTTCGTATATATAAATTGTGTGAGAGTTAAATTCGTAAATAATACTAAATAAACTTGTATTTATAAAATAAAATGATATTTTCTTACATGTCCACATTTTTTTTTAAATGACCTCTCCCTTCAGGGTGTAGGTGATCGTGTCTCTGTAATAGTCTTTATTATCTGTGAATTACAATAATCTCTTGTGAAAGATAGTGGAGTGGTTTCTGTTGCCCTTTTCCAAGCGTTATAAATTCAGTTTTCTTTCTCCGAGACTGTCTACCACCCAAGGCATGAAAGTTTATTCTACCATGCTATTTAAGGAATAACTGAAGGGGAGAAGAAAAGGTGGGTTCAGACCTTTCTCAACGACATTTAGGCGAACATGAACACAAAAGAAGAGGAATAGATTTTATGTAACTGTGATCTTCATGCTATCCGGATATACGAAATTATATTCGGGTTAACAAAGCTACAACATAACTGTTTGTTTCTAAAATTACCAGACATATTTCTATGATTTTCTATTCGTTACCTTTATGATATTATTCTACAGTAAGCATAAAGTGTATATGTCAAAAGATGTCTATAATGACATGTAAAAACACGAAAGATTTGTGTAACGCTCTCGGCCCGGTTCACTTCAAAAACATATCTGATCGAATAACCAATTATCAGAATTTTTGTTTTTAATGACCTTTTGATCATCACGAGAACGTTACTTATATAGAAAGAGTCAACCACAGACAGTTTCGCTGAATCACAACTCATCAGCGTGGCTAGACATGCGATTCCTTCAAACCAGGATCGAAACCTAACCGATTTGACATCAGTCGGGCACTCACCCATAGGCCATCAGCTCTCGCTGTAAGGAAAGAGGATTTTTAAACACCTTATATATGAGATATAAGCATTACCGGCTACCAGGAGCTCAATTCATAACAGAGCATTTATGGAGATTTTTATTACTTCAAATGAAACTGGGCAGATATTCGAGAAATAGAACCATCCTTGCTGTAACGTTCTCCGTGGCTGAGCTGTAAAGCACGCTGGATCAAACGATGGTTTCATCTACAAAGGGGTACGTAGGTTCGATCCTTAGTGGGGAACGCATTTTCTTTACAAAGATTTTTCGAATGCGTAGACTGATAAACGCAATGCTGTTTAATAAGTAAAAATGTAGCATCTATTTCAAATACGAAGGTAGGGAAAGCGCGAGACAGTCTTCAAGGTCCGAAGGTCGCATGAAATTAACATTCATGATGTTGTGTTGGTTTCTATGACCATACTTTATATCTATACCTCTCCCTCCCTCTACTGAACGCTCTTTTCCTAGAAATACAGCAAAACTTCTTTTTTCTATTTAGAATTTACTTTCTGTTTACGCGAAGAGTGATCGATATCATATAGATTTATAGACACTATTTACATTATTCGGACTATTGTCCTCATCTTTTTCGCCATGTTTATCACAACGTTTTGGCCGTTGTACGCTCCGGCTTTCTTCAAGTGGTTGGAATGTCGAACTGAACCCTTTATTTTGCTTACTGGGGTAGACTGTTCTAGTTCCACGTGCCATGTCTAATGGATGTCAGTTATTTCCTGTTAATTCCCCTCTCCAATTTCTTCACTGCCTTAAGCAGGTATTGAACTCACATCTTTGGGTCCTGTCACTGGATCTAACTAACGCTTTTATCCACTGTGCCATGTGTCCTCAAGTATTATTAGTAGTGCTATACTCGTTGCGCAAACGCGTACAGTCATAAAAAATTAAAACTGAACGAGAAACAGCTAAACATCTTATAAACGTACACAATGGAAAAGATGCATATTCGCTGTGTTATAATACGATAATACTAAGAGACAAGAAAGTTTCGTTGGAAAGAAAGAAAAGAGTATTGAACTGTAACGTGATATATGTCCTCCTGTATAGCAAATCTCCTCAGAGATGAAGAAGAGATTCAAAGCAAGAGAAATATGATTCTACAGAAGGATGCTAAGGATACCATGGGCCCAACATGTGAGCAACGGTTTTGGAGAGAATGGAAACAAAGAGGAAACTTATATTTGACATCAGGAAGAGGTGGTTGAAATTTCTGAGACACATAAGGAAGTGGGGACTTGGAAAATCTGATACCCACAGGACGGACAGAGGCAAAGAGGAGACAGGGGTAATCAACGTATGACATACTTAATTGGCTTGAGCAAGTGGCTGGAAGAACAGTGTCTGGGATAAATAACAAAAAGAGAACTTGTTAATTGCTACAAAAAACAGGAAGAGGTGGAGAGCCATGATCTCCTACATCCTGAAGAGACACGGCACATAAAAGAATAATATGTGAGTATTAAATTCATTATTACTGGATACAGTTAAGTAAAACATCAGTTTTATCGAAATCATGTTTATTTTAAATACATTTGTACTTCTTAACTGCAGTAAATAGATATATAGTCTGGTCAACGGCGTAGTCAGGATGAGCAGTATATATGCTAATTTTATATCTCGTGTATGATGCAACCCCGTTTAAGATTATCTTGAAAATTACGTCTTCAAAAATCGCATGATACGCGAGTATATTAATTCCGAGTTCACAGAACGTTGACTTTGAAGGGACTATAATTTTCTACTGCCCATTCTCTCCGTGTAAACCTATTTATATAGAATATATTTACTTATGTATTAGTTCCCTTTCTTGTTTACATTTAAGCTTCATACGCGCATACATAAAATGTATGCGTGTGTAAACTTAAACTGTAGTTGCCTATGTGTATACATATTCATAGGGAAGCATTTTAGTCACAAGATTTTTAAAAGCTGTTGTCGACTGGTGATTTGCACTCAATAATCTATAGCCAATCGCTCCGGGAAGGTCGTGTGAATGAATAGAATTAAAAGTCGATGAGAGGACGGACTCCTCGAGACACCCAGCTAAAATTTCTTTTCTGACTTTGTTAAATAAATATTCTTTCTCGGCAGCAAGTTTACTAGGCCAGCCTATCAGCTGTTCGGCTTTATAGGTATGTTCGTTTTTCTAGTCTTCCAAAGGACACATCTATTCGAAAAGATCGCGTTTCGTTTTGTGATGCGAGTGAATATTACTTAGACTGTTCCTACTGCAACAAGAACTGATTAGAAGAAATACGAACGTATGGAAATAGTTCTAACAGTAGTTTCCCAGAGAATTAACTCTCTATCTTGTTTTCACAGATAGCCACTCGCTAACACGCTTTCTCGTGCTTTTGTAAGCATTCTCACAAACTCATTTAGAAAGCCAGTACTGTGGAGAGTTTGTTGCGAAGCATTTACTTCGTCACACGTACCCAATTTTGCCTATAAGCGGATTGATAAATTCATATAAACTATTTAAAGGTTTTCACGTAACAAAAAAAAAAAAAAACTTGAAACTAGTGGCTTGGATAGTTGTAGATCTTCAATCGGCACCTGGTTTGAAACCAGGATTCCGAATGCTGATTTTCAAAGTACGCGTGTTCACGTCATTTGGAATATTTCACCGCAAGAATTTTCTTTTTCTATCCTGCCTTGTTCAATACTAAGCTAAGGAACTTTCCTTTAAAACTTTCTGGATCGCCTGGCTCTGAATGTATATTTTTAGAATGCAATTCTTACAGGTTATTTCTATTGTCTTGAGATCCGTCTTCAGTTATCCAGGTTTTAGCTTCGTTTTTAAGTTTTGTAAATATGAAAATATAATCAGTTTATCTAAGAATATTTTTGCCTAAAAGGTTAGCTTACTTTTCAATCTGAATGTTTGAAATGGGAAGAGTTCAAAATGTTTTCAAACCGATTATTTTGATAAGTATATCAATAACTTGCATGGCTGGAGTAATTAATTTCTATATCTAGTCATATAATGTTTAAATAACCAGTTCGGTAAGTTCATCGAACTGAAAGCACAAAATGAAACTATTTAGAAATGAACAGGAAAATAAATAGAAAATAATCTCATTTATATCTTGGTCTATTGATTTGAGTGACATGGGGAAATAATATATAACGTAATAGCGAACATATTGGTTAAATACGCCGTGTGTGTTTTGTACTTCAAAATTGCATTTTAAGTGGGCTATTAAATGGAAGACTAAGTTACACCAAATTTTATCATTCTCATTTCTATTTCAACCGTATCCATCGCATTAGCGTGACAGTTTCCAGTTTGACACAGGAAGTGAATGAAAATGCGCAGCATGTTCATAAGGCACCATCAATCACAACTACTCAGAAATAGCCAGCTTGTGGGAAAAGAAAGAACGCCAAATGGTTCTGCGTTGACCCAAAGTAGGTTGGCAAGTTGTTGCCAACAGTTCCTAACGTCTATGTGGATCCTAGGCATCTGGAGTAATGATGGCCAAGTCATATCGCCCTTTACTTTTTTTTCGTCAGTGCCATCACTGACACAAATCCTGGCTCGCCGCGGTGACTGGCATCTGCTCTCTCGCATGACACAAAAACGGCTGATTATGTTTTTTTTACTTTCATGTCACTCGCAGCATGTGGTCACTTACCTTACCTGATTTTAATAAGCTCGACTACTACGTCTGGAACGTCGTCGAGACGTGGTTTCAAAATACAAAGAACTAGTTAAAGTCCACTATCGTAAACATAATGGGCAAAATGTTTTAGATTCATCTGATCTGGCCACGTAGTAACTTCAAAGCCTTCCTCTAGGCCTGAAGCAATTTTAGTAAACTTTTTCTATTAAACATTAGTACGAATACGTTGGAAAAAGTTTCTTCTATTGGATCATTTTGTTTTAATTTACGTAAAAACAAATTCTCACTTTATTTATATATATATATATATATATATATATGTCATCCACAGACACTGTTTTGCTGTATCGCAGCGCCTCAGTGTTACTGGACGTTCGATTTTTTTTTCAGATATCTTACGTCTAGGCCACCGTCGCACAGCAGAAAGGGAGGAAATTTTAACATTTTTCCTCTATACGAAATTACGTCAGCGGAGAACTCGGAAAACTCAGTTCAATTTACTCGAAAGGTAATGATTAATGGCAGTAGGAGACGCTGTTTTTTTTGTTTTTTTAAACACCTTTTCCTAGAGACCTCAACCGGATTTCTAGGAGCATATATATATATATATATATATATATATATATATATATATATATATATATAATGTGTGTGCTCCCTTACTCACACGGTTTGGTCAAACTTCAATCCTATCATATCGAGACTGGAGGGACATCTACTGGGCGATGGTATACTCCAGAGACATGGTCTATCACTCTGCAAGTCTGATATGATGCAATACATCACATTTGGGGCTTGCTTGGATGCAGGTGTTGTCGATGTTTTCCGGGTTTTTTTTTGTTTTTTTGTTTTTGTGTGTGTGTTTTGTTTTTTGTTTTTTGTTTTTGTGGGGTTTTTTTGTTGTTTTTGTGGTTTTTTGGGGAGTTTTTTGTGAGGGGTTTTATTTTTGTTTTTTAGTGGTTTCTTGGGGGTCTTTTGGGTTTTGTGGGGGTTATGTTTTGGGGTTTTTGGGGTTTTTGTGTTTTGGGGTTTTTTTTTTTGTTTGTGCGTTTTTTTGTGTGTGTTTTTTTTTGTTTGGGTTTTTTTGTATTTGTGCGTGTTTTTTTTTTGGGGGTTTCAGTGTAGACAGCTAATCAATCGTTTTCTTGTCTCTAATATGGATTTTCTGTCTGAATTTGCTTCCATAAACTTTCCGTGTTTTGATATGGCCCCTAGACAGCCGAGATTCAAAATTTGAGTTTTCCTTCTTTTAGATGGACTACATTTCCACGCTGACTAGTTCCATCTCCCTTAATTCAGGATAGTTGTACAAAAATAAATATTACAGAACACTGTAAGCAGTTGAAGGAAATAGTAATAAACAATATTTATAATTGACCGTAAGCGCGCGCGCACACACACACATATATATATATATATATATATATATATATATGGTACTTAATGAAAAGTGCTCAATATCTGTGATAGAGCGAACATATTCAGTTGTATGGATATGAATTTGTAAACTTGGGTTTCATGTTTTTGCGGTCATCAGACAAACTCTGATTTTGTCTGATGATCGCAAATGGCCAAGGTTACAAACACATGTCCAAACAACTGCGATATATACATTCTCTACGGCAGCGAGACTTGGAGCATCGACTTCAGACAGGACCGACATCTCAGCGCCGTTCATCTTCGCTGTGTGAGACCCATCAATTAATCCGACCAGGTCACCAATGCCGTAGTTCTCACCCGTTCCCAGTTACCTAGCCATCGGGGCGGGGAGCCTCTGAACATCCATTCATTGCAATGGAGTCTGACAATCCCGTTTGGACCTTTACAACCATAAGAAATACTGCGCTGCTATCAGCAGCTGAAACAGAAATCTGTGGGTGCAGATCCATGGTCGACGGATGCCACATAAGAACATATATGCTAACGGTCAACGTTGACTGTTAGCATTCCGACCCAAGTTAGATTGTCACCATTGTCTTCGAAGCAGCTTCTTGATGATATCGAATTGCGAGACATCTCTTGTGTTTTGTCACTTTGGTAAGTTCCTGAAAACCAAACAGGTTAATCCAAATCATGAGTGAAATTGGGTTGCTGAAACCTTTCGGAAGCCAATCGCGTTTTTATTTGCACAAAGTCACAAGTCATCGTGACATGACTTGACGATGCTTCAACTACTGATTACCTCAGATTTCGTGCTCTCTTTCTTTCGGATCCGTTCCCTTTCTTTCTCTGATCAGCTTAGCATCTTTTTGTTCTAAGGGCCGTGTTAATCATAGTGCACTATAAATTGCTGTCCCTTGTAGCCCTGAATAACTCTTGTCATTTTGCCATCTCTTTCATACTCTGCTACGCCATGCATTCATTCAAGAGAGCAAGGTAGGTTGTGTTTTGCTTTCCTCCGCGTTTGTTAGCTTTAATCTGTCCTCCTGTGAGTATCAAAATTTCCAAACCCTCTTTTCTCCTTATGTTTCTCAGAAACCTCAGCTGTCTCTTCCTGATTTTAAGTATACGTGTCATTATTGCCATTGTCTCTAAACTGCAGTATAAGTCACGTAATAGATTGCTGTGTGTTTCTTCAGCACAAATGCGCTGGAACAGGTTTCTGCGAGCCATTAGCTAGCTACCTAATAAGGAGGGAAAACGTGAAATCAACCTGCCATTTTTATATATACACATACATTAATTAGGGGTTATGCTCCAATTTTTAAATTATTTCTCGGATTTGAGAAGTGAACCGAAAATATTTCAGTGAATTCTCGTTGGTTGATTCAAAAGACTTCAGTAATCTTTTGCAAAATAATTATGGAAATTTTAGTGTCTGTGAAGTTCTGGCATTTTTTTCCTGCAATCAATTAGCCATAGCAGAGACGATCCGAAAGTATTATTTATTTCCACGCAAACAATACAAGGAAAACAATACACATCTGGATAAAAAAAAAGCTTATTGTTAGAAACCTCCTTCTCCATGTAATAACCGCGATAGGCTATGTATTTTCGAGTCCCTTTTCGTTTGAAGTGTTTACAGCTGGGCAGGGCCGCTTGAACTACGGCTTGCCATAGACATAGCTATCACAGCATTAGAGGCATTACTCATCTACTGTTGTCAACTAATTCTGTTATCTCCACAAACATTCAACAACATCAGTTAATAGAATGGATAACATTTTTCACCATAGTGGAGTTCAATAAAATACCACTGCTTCATACAGAATTTCGTATGACTTGTCATATCGTCTGACGATCGTTCACTTACTATTTGTAACAAAACCAAAAAAAAACTCTAGTTATTTCTAGAAGTTCCAATCCTTATTACCATATCACTAACATCCGCTTCTAACTTGGTTGATCAGCTATTACTTTTAGAATGATCTTTGTAAAAGCGTTGGGAAAATTTCAGGAAAATGAGAGTTCTGACGGTGAAAATTGGATTGTCGCTTAATACACGACAATCTTTAATATCTCAAAATAAATGAAGTAAAAAAGAAAAAGAAAAAAGATTGTTCTGCATTTGGTGCGTTCCTACAGGAATTCATTAAATATTTTTTTTCTGAATTTGAACAAAATTCTAACGCATAATTTGATTGTTTAAAGGTGTCATTGTAAACGAAAACATTTTTCTCTAATGATATTTACTATAACAATTACATTATGACGAAAACAAACAGTCGTGGAACCGCGATAGGCGTTTCTCACGAGGGTCGGATTCTGTAATATCAGAATATTACACACTGTCTGGTCAGTGTTCCCAGCATGGTAGATATTGAAAAAAATTCTTCAAAGACTTCATGAAATCTGTAGACCCCGCTGAAACACTGGCTATGTCCAGAGAAAACCGGAAAGATTCCTTCTGAATGAATAATAATCTATTAATGTATATTAATAAATTTTTGTTTAAAAATATTGAAACCTCTTTTGTATTCAGAGAGAGAGAGAGAGAGAGTGTGTGTGTATATGTATGTACGTACGTGTGTGTGTATATATATATATATATATATATATATATATTATACCAAGGTTTCTCTTAAGCGGATCGTCAGCCAGCCCTCCCTGACGATCCGCTTAGGTTAAACCTTGGTAGGTTTGTCTGGATCTCTAAGTTTAACTAGGTCTGCTCTACTTACCGTATTGAGCACTTTTATTTATTTTGCTTACTCGTATCGGTTTTTTTTTTTTCTTTGGACTTGGATGCTAGACAATTATTTTCGGCTGACGTACATGTCCTTGGTTCTTTCTTTTTTATAACTTTTTTACCCCTTTGGTATTGGTTTGATTATTTGCAAATCAAGACACCGAAGGTTTTCCGAATGAGTATAATTTCTTATACATATATGATTATTACTACTAACATATATAAAATGTGTGTGTGCGTGTAAGATTCAACCATGTCGCTGATATTTCTCACCAATGTCTTTGGTTAGCATTCATTCTTTCAGAATTTTACATCTTAATTATCAACGAATGCAATTTCGTCTTGCTTGAAATGTTAATGTATCACAATATTGTTCAATAATATTTCTCCATTTGGCTTTGTTTCAGAGTAAACTATAAGTAAAATGTATGCAAACACATTTTGTTGTTTGTTTTTTGTAATATATAGTTTTAAAGTATGCTATATTTATGGATAAAGTTCTTGGCTTTGTTGAAGTTTTGCATTCACTGTTGGAGATAGTATTTTGAAGTGTGTGTATATAGATTTAATGTGTATATAATAATAATAATAATGTAGCTTTGACTATGAAGACATCAATAATTCTAGTTGAGGCTGGGGCCCCTCAATGAAGGGATTCCTATCAGACAATGCCTTAAAGAAATCAAAAAAAATTCTCACAAGCACAGCTCACACCCCACGATGAGCTTTGTTTATTTTTTACTCTAACCAAGGCGATGATGCCACTAAGACACAACGGGCTACCGGGAGTGAAGAAAAATGACTTTTGAAGGAACCAGAAACCTAATCCTACACAGGAAATATGGGATAAACCTCTAATCCTGTTCAAAATATCGGAAAAATGTGAATCAACGTTGTTTTATTTTTATCTGTTTTACACAAATGTGCTGTGAAAAATGTCATGATGCCATTTATGATTTTAGGCTTCTGGTTGGGAGCCGGAAGAAAGCGATTATGCAACTGTAGCCATAGGAATTAATAAAAATGATATATACATTTAACCATTACATCGGACTAAAACGAAGACCACTGCTCACAAGAAAAACCAAGGATTTCGTAAACAAACCTTACATACCACACTAAGTTCTTGATAGTAACTGAAACGAAAGTAGATGAACAAAAAGAGAATAAAATATGAACTTGGGACAGTTTCTTCATAGTTCGAACCTGATGAACATCTATATATATATATATATATATATATATATATATATATATATATATATATATATATATATATATATATATAAAATGCAAACATTTAAACAATGTTTGTTTGGGGAATTTAAAAATATTTGTTTACATACACACCGATATTTTTTACTGGAACTATTGTGATACAGTGTCCATAATGACATATATGTATGGAAACCTACACATACTCTAATATATATATATATATATATATAATAGTTTAATGGTCAGTTGAATCAGATCAGGAAACAGGAGTATTAAAAAATGCTCAATACACGTGACAAAAGTAAAAATAACATATAGAGCTTTTAAAGTTATATAGTTATACACACAACGGGATGTATATTCGATAGATTTTATTAAAGAAAAATGTGCTTTATTTACGTTTGGATATCAAACTGAGCACGTGTGTTTATATCTATATATATCCAGACCTTCTTCATCGGCATGTTAGTCGGTTAGCGCTCGTCTAATCTAATAAGGGTTCACACAAGGATGTTGTTTTGTTTTGTTTTTTTTTTTTTTTTTTTAATAATTTCCTTATTCAGACTGGTTGAAGAAGATAAACAAACAAATAAATAAATATACAGTTTAATAAATAAATGGAAGGTCTGCTAAATACTAGTATTCACTAAAAAGAATGTTCAAAGTGTAAGTTTAAAAATCCATTATTTATAAACACACACACACATATATATATATATATATATATATATATATATATATATATTCAAGCATGTTATTAAAACTACGGAACTTTTTAGTTTTAATCCTTTTCAGTTTTTTTTCTTTCTCCCAAGTATATATATATATATATATATATTTAATTTGTTAAAATAAGACCCTAGTCCATGGATTTTTTTTCTATTCCGAGAAGTTTTGGTTATCGCCAACCTTTATCATGGCGTATGTTTGGATTTGAAAATAAGTTGTTTGTCATTTTAGTTTTATAGATAATATTTTGGGTATTTAGGCGATACTGTCGGATTACTTTATTAATAAGGAGGGGTTGCTCTTCATTACGTTTTAATTTGAATATATATATATATATATATATATAAAAAAATGAGTGAAAGAGGAGCCAGTCAATGAACATACATTCAGCCTTATCCTTAGCATAGAAATACCACCTAGCATGACGAGATTGTTCCAGGAGCCTTTGATTTAGATTCTCACTTTAGTTCATATGTGATCTCGTGCTAAAATTGGCTTTGTTCATTAGATATTAGATACCGAGTTTGCATGCACTTTAATATGAGGATCCTTTCCCACCCTACGCACCAAAATGTCTACTTGTCTTTTAGAAGAAAAGGAGTTTAAAGGAACACTGAATATTCTTTATAATAAATCGATAGATCAAGAAACAAATTTCATAAGTAAAAGTAATTTATCATTTTTATTTTATTTTTTAGAGTTCACAAAATATTCCCTATTTCAAACATGAATATGTTTATAACAATGTTTTCAGTGTGTGTCGGTATACAATGTGGGGGCCAATGCTGGCCCCCGATTTAAGCATTAAAAACGGTTTTCTGTCTTTTTTTTTATTTTTATATTTTACTGAAACTCTTGAACACATTTTTTTCTGTACAATGACGTTTTACTTTATGAAGAGTTGATATTTGTACTTCATATTCACACATAAACGCAAACATTAGCGGCTGCATGCATTAACATGGAAGTTTTAAGGTGAAGAAAGCACGGTTGCTTGCACGCATGCGCACATGCACGGATTTATTCTTACGGAGCATCAGCTGCAATAAAATGAACGGAAAATGAGTGCAAAGTGCAGCATTATTACTGAATCTCTCTTAAACTTGTTCTTTAAAGATTATGAATTGAAATATGCGATAGAAAACTCTTTACTTATAACGCTTAGGTATTCTTTAAAGTTTTTTTTTTTTTTTTAAATATCAGAAAATATTTTTAGATTGTAAGAATGTTTTTAGACATAAGGATTTCCGGATTAATGTCCTACTAATTAACCCCTGGTTGATAGGAAAAGAGGTGGATTCATACCCTTTCCTGAGGGCATTTCCACGTATGTTGAAATAGGGGATATTTTGCGAACCCAACTGGAACTATGCCCTCCGATTTCCAATTCCGAGCCATTATCAATTACACCACCCACACATACAAGCTTACCTGGTATTCCCAAGCGGTCAGCCATCTAAGTACTGACCTGGCATAACGTTTCTTAAATCCGATAATCTTACATGAACCGGTATTTCAATATCAGTAAATAATTATCTCCAAAAAAATTATTACACTCTAAAAGCATTTTCTGGCTTTAAATGACCCGTAAAATGTTGATAAACCGTAAAAAAACAAATCCATTATTATAGGTGCATGATTCTGTCGTTTTTATCGGAAATATTTAAAATTTAATATTGATGTAAAATTTCAATATGCAATTAAATGTTGCTAATCATGATGTAAAATATATAGTTATTGATATTAATTTTTGATTTTAGATATATAAAGATTTGTCATTGGTCATTCAAAAGATGTTCCAAATTCAAACCAGATATAGAAAAGCTGATTGATGCAAACATGTTTAACAGGAATCATAAAATAATCAAAAGCGAAATTGAAAACCTTGCTAAGAACAAATAAACTGGTTTTAAAAATAACACTAAAAGATGTGATGAAACTAGTAATAAGCAACAAAATTAGATTTATTTGAAGAGGTTACTTCTGCAAATAAAAATATATACACTACAATTCAAAGTTTGAGGAAAGCTTGGTAATTTTTTTTTATTGTCCCCCAAAAGTAGATTTTTTTTTGTACTTTAAATAAGAGAAAATTATTATACATTGTTAAAAAGAAAAATTGTGACATGTTTTTTAGAAATTTTATAATGACGAAAAGAAAAAAAAAACTTAAATTTTTCTCTCGTCAAAATAACCCCTTTTTAGCCCTAATTACAGCTGCACAAATTTTTGGCATTAGTTGCAAATGTTTGTCAAAGTATGAGTTTTATAATTGATTCCTTTCTTTTCTTTTTATTTTATTTTTTTCAATCAATCTAATAGCCCGTTTTCACTTTTCTTTCAAGTTCATCCCATGCTAATTATGGGGGTCACATCCAACTTATTAACTGTAGTGTGTGTATGTATAAGAACATTCGCTAAAAAATGAAACTATTAAACTAATACCTTTTTAAGTTTCTGAAAGAGAAACTTAACTCAAAAGTACACGGAAACTGATTTTTCAACTCTTATTTTGTGATGAATTTAGAGGCACATAAGATTAATAGGCTATAGATGGAATCCTTCATGGATATAATTAAAAAAAAATAAATGAAGTCAACAGGTGAGAATGCATATAGTGAAATTGTAGCTCCTTTAAAAGTTAATTTGATACTAGAAATGCAGACAATTGTTGTAGATTCTTAGACAAAAGGTTTCTATTTGTGCAGCTTACAAAGGAGCATCTTTACGCTAAAAAGCATATAGAGGCTTGTTCATATGCTCCAAAATTGTTGGCTACCATGGCAAAAATGTTTCAAGAACAGGAAATGGCCTCGAGATTCTTCAGATATTAATACAATAGAAAACTTATTGAAAGAGACGCAAAATAAATAGGAAATAAAAAATTAAAAAAAACTGGTGCAATGTTAAATTCGAATCGGCTGAAAAATTAAAATTAATGAATCAAACACTAATGACGGCTATAGGATATCAACGGGCTCATATTAACATGTAAAATAATAAAAATTTATAATGTGGGATATTGTTTAAATCAAATGTTTCTGTAATCTATACAGTTTGGAATTATGTATAAATAAAAATTTCTATTTAACTGATTTGCAAAATAAAACATGATGCGCCAAACCAACGCTTCTCATAAGTTTAAATGTCTGAAAAACAGTTTGTTGCTGTAGTCATCTTGTGCACATAATTTCTACTGACCTTCAAATACATTAAATTTTATTCATTTTTAGTATTTTGATAGGTAATATAGACTTGCATGGGTGACCCTGAAACTCGGGTTTGGATCACAGCATGGTCCATTTGTCAGAGAAGTAAATTGTTATTGTCTCGGAGAGTCGATCCAAGCGTACAGATCCGTTAGGAATTAACAGAACCCGCTACCACGGTCGGGTTGACTTGTGAGGGCAATTGGATAGACGAAACTGTTCGAAAGTTGTCGATGATTTTATTTGGCTTTATTTAAACACACCAGATTATATATATATATATAATTTGTTCTAAGCGCCAACGTTTTACTTTTGATAAAGTCTTGGCCGAAAGGGTCTCCTAAAAGTAAAATGGCGTCCTCTCTATTTAAGTGTATTATATATATATATATATATATATATATATATATATATACTCTATTGATGCAGTATAAACCTCAGATGGGCTCTGTTGGTGTTGAACAAAGAAAGAAGTGTCTGAGCAAGCGTCTGAAACATGAATTAACTAACCGTCCTAGCAGAAGGGTGAGCCCGGAAAACATGTAGTCGACCATTATTATTGTTTGGTTTTATGGGTTTTTTGTTTTTAAATTTTCTAAATCCACCCACCTAAAAGAACAAATTATGTACTGTGACGTTTAAAAGGGTACTATCGTAAATCTTGTATTGGTTTCAGTCCTAATAGAATATTGTACTTCAATAGTAATTATATTGTACTCCTAATATAAGCTGAGAATGTTTGTTTTTTTTTGTTTTTTTGTTTTTTTTTTTTACTTTAAATAAGACAACGTAAAATACTACTGGCGCTAATCTTCAGTGTCTGAACCCACTTAGATGCAAATAAAAGGTAGGCAGGTAAAACTATGACCACCGGAAATTTTGCTCTTGTAGCGGGCGGTCCAGTGGCCCCGTATCACGGAAAGGGGTGAACGAGGTCACAAGAGGCCCGCTAACATTTTTGAAGACGTTAAATCTGACCGTGAAACAATATGGACGACAGAACGAGGATATATATGATATATAGAGGTTTATTCTAAAAGGAAAAGGAAATGAAGATGGTCGGAAACGGTGGAGGTGCTGGATGCTGCAGGAGTGAGCCGGATGCTGCAGGAGTGCCGGATGCTGCAGGAGTGCCGGATGCTGCAGGAGGAGCCGGATGCTGCAGGAGTGCCGGATGCTGCAGGAGTGAGCCGGATGCTGCAGGAGTGAGCCGGATACTGCAGGAGTGAGCCGGATGCTGCAGGAGTGCCGGATACTGCAGGAGTGAGCCGGATGCTGCAGGAATGCTGGATACTGCAGGAGTGAGCCGGATGCTGCAGGAGTGCTGGATACTGCAGAAGTTTTAGTGCAGGCATTGATGGTCGAGGTTGGTGTTGGTAGTTGCTAGGATCATCGTTGTTGGGGGTTGAAGCTGATGTGGGTTGTTGCCAGGATGATCGCTTGGTGGTTGTTGATGTTGAGTGATGCCAGGATGATCTTTGTTGGTTGTTGAAGCTGAGTCGTTGCCGGGGTGCCAACTTGACGTGTAGTTCGTGTTGCCAACTCGTTGTTTGTCATTGCCGGGATGCCAACTTGTTGCAGCACTCTATATATTCTCACTTTGTTCTCTTCCGCTTGTCTTTTGTCGGACAAAGCTAAACCCATTTATTAATCCAGTTGTTTTACTTGGGATCTCTTTCCTATATATTTGTTAATGATATCTATAATTCATTTCTTACATATGCACCTATCATCTGAGCTGTAAACGATTCGTGTGCCCTCTTTGTGTACACATTAACACATCTGAAATAATGCTACACATGCACTCTAATTTCGGAGAAGACTTGCGGTCGCACACCTTACAGGTATTTTATTTGTCTACTAGTAAAGGAGTTGAGGCATAGAACTATTCTGGATATAAATAATTGTATATTATCCGTAATGTTAGTTTATATATGCCGTTAAAAATGAGTGACATTTAAATAATTTTACAATTTTATGGTACAATTATATATCAAACTTTGCATTTTACGTTAACATTTCAATAAATGTTGAACATAATCTAGAAGTAAAATGCATCACTGATTCAGTCATTTTGAAGTGGCTATTAATATATACATATTTTTTTCTTTTTAGAGTTGTTTATCTACAAAAGCAATCACTATTTAAGAGTCTCTTTTAAAGAATTAGTTTTCGTATAATCATGTGGAAAAAAATTCTGCTCTATCATCTGAAGACACCCCTACAGAGATGAATAATGAAAAGTTAAGTCTTTTGGTAATTTAGAAATCTGTAACACTCTCTCACTATGAGTGGCATAAAAATATCTAAGACTGAATTTAGGAAAATCAGAGGTTTTACATATTTGTTGTTGCCAACGTTTTGTTGAATAGGGACATCATCGGAACAACTGGGGAATAATAATAGCTAATATATATATATATATATATATATAGGAACTGAGAGTTTCGTCGCTGGGGATTGTAGGACATCAACATCTAAATGCCCACATGAAACTTTAAGTCACCAAAATCAGTAACCTATGAATATTGTTCTACTTATATAAAATATTACACACCGAGTGCTAGTGGAAATAAGTTCTCGATATAAAAATAAGTTAAATTCATACTATTAATAATAAATATACACTTGTCACCGTTTCGTACAACTTTGAGTTACATGCACATAAAACTCAGTTGTACCAAACGGTGAGAAAAAAATATATTTATTATTAATAATTATCTATATAAAAATAAATATTGCGCACATTCACAATTTAAGTTACACAGTGAGGAGAGAATTCACTTTAGATTTGGTTGATCTGAAAATCCGTTTCTGTATAAGTGTTTGGGGTAGTATAAAGGTTATTAGCACAGAAAACAGAAGATTCGGCAAACAGTTCAAATTTCAGCTGAGACTTTTCATGTTCACAAATATCTTGACGAAAGCTAGAAATCGTACTCCCTCTCGTCTATGGCATGTCACACGGAGTAGAGAAGGGACAAACCAACAACCACTATATAATTAATCAGCCTACAGTGGCGATAGAAAAAAAGCTGTCACGCTCGTTGTCAGCCTTGACAAAAGCTATGAATATATTGATGAATTTGGGTTACCTCATCTCCTTTAACCTGAAGGATGACTCCTGTTTTTTGGGTTTTTTTTTTTTTTTTTTTTTTTTTCAATTACTAAACTTTACAATGGATTAGTATCACCTGGAATGCTTTCACTGGTTTTTTTTCTTTTATGTGGCTAATCTCTTTAATACGATTTTTCTGATTATAGCAAACATGACGCGCACTGTTGCACACACGCAATTAAGCCGATACGCACGTCATCACTTACATTTTACACACAAATGTAAACGGAATACTTACGCGCGCGCACACACGCACATATATCAGTCGAACAACTCCTCTCTGAAAAAAAAAAGCCAGTCTCATTTTAAAACACGTTATTTCAGTCGTGAACTCGCGCCGTAAAATTCGTATTGGTTTTTGAACCACTAAATTCGTGTATTTAAAAAAAAAAAAAAATGTAGTTCATTGATATCTAATCCGATGAGAGATTTTAGTGTAACTGCCTACGTGTAAAAATGAAGCATTCTACAAAGATCTTTGTATGTGAGCAAAACGACCATAACTCATTTCCATCAAGCGTCGCCCGTCGAACAGACGGAGAATATATTCAGAGAAACGTGTATTAAAAGACGACAGTAAGAAAGACAGTCTTGCAAACACAGACGTACACTTTACACTGTGATATGGCATCTACATCTATCGGCAGACTATGTCTCGTATAAGTGCCACAACCGTAACGAATAGTACTACAAAACCAGCAGTACTATACTACTGCCGTCAGTTCGGCGCTACTACTATTACGACTACTACGACTAGAAGGGACTACAGCTACAACTATTGATACTACTGCCTTCCTATAACAACAGCCACCAGCTTCCACAGTTGTAGCAGAAGTACCCCACGTCACACCACTGATACAAGTGTACGCCGTCGACCGACGTTACGTCCAAGTCTTATTTATCTGGAACTGTATGTACTACAAAAACACGGCCAGAGAGACCAAAGTCTGCAAAAACAGATGATCAAAGCCTTTACCAGCGTTTTACTTTAGTAGCGATTGTGGAGCGTACCCCGCTCGAAGAGACACTACGGTGTGCCATTCAAAATGAAGCTCGTTGGGACATCTACCACGATGGTCTACCCTTGGACGACTGGGCGTGGATATATGTAAATACGTACTATATATCTATCTATATATAACTATCTCCCCTTGATCTATACGTACACCGACACACATATACATATTTTATACTTACACATATATGTATGTGTCCATATACATGTTCTATGCATACGCACGAGTTTGTGCACACACAAATATTACATAAATATATATGCGTGTGTCAATATGAAGGGGAGTCATAGATATATATGTATATATGATATAATAATTATTTGATATCAACTGAGTACGCGTGAATTTTTTTCCTGATTTTTTTTTTTAATTTTTTTTTTTTTTTTTTTTTTTTTTTTTTTTTTTTTTTTTCACTCGTTCGTACGGAAAAAAAAAAGATTTAAAAACACACATCTGGAGTTGATTAAACGTGCCAATTAAAAAAAGCAAAAAAAAAAAAAAAAAAAATTGATTTACCAAAAAATTTTATTTAAAAAAAAAAATATTTTTGAAAAAAAGAAAAAAAAAATTGAAATTTATTTTCTGTGATTATCCCAATTTCTGCGCACCCCCGAAGGGTTTGGAATACTATTGATTATCGCCTTTTTGTTAATATTTCTAATCTGCTTATTATTGCCTGTGTTGATAATTGTTTATTGTTGATATTACCAGCGTTATTCTTCGTAGCATCACTGTACCGTTGTTCGTATGTTGCTTATTGCTGGCAACCGTCGCTACCGAGAGTGTAGCAAGACGAACGGAAAACCGCTCGAAAAGCCGAGTCTGTTATGATCTCTCTCATCAAGTCGGTTAATTCAACGGCGTGGACGACAAGGTCGGTAAAATGTATACACCTTGGATTATGAAAGGAGTACTTACCAACGTTTGGGGTCGAATCTCTCTTTTCTTCGCATATATGCCCCTACTTCAACTAGTAACAGGTAGGTGCTCCGGTTCAAAAAATCGTACAATGATCAACCCACAAACAAAATACTTGCACTTATTGAAATTTATTTTATTTTTATTTTAACTTTGTCTTTTTATAAAACCACTTGTGTACTAAAAACAAAATATATAGTATATACAATTAACTAGTGTCACCTAAGTAATCATATGCGTCAGTGGCCTGTATTAGCAAACCTTATCCATGCGCTCAATCTGGCCTAACCGGCTTAACAATGTAATTTTTTTAAGCAACCACCAGCATCGGTTAGATATATATATATATTTTTTTATCTTCAAACAATTATAAGATATGAGCATTAAAATACATTTTAATTATCCGTATTTTTCATTTCTTTAAATTTTTATTTCGTTGGTATTTTGTGATGTTAGTTGTTGATTTTATTTTTTTCAGAAGCCTTTTATTGAAATTGAAAACCTTACAAAAAACATCGTAGGGACCAAAATTTGGTAAATCATTGAACCGACGATTGTCAAGCTTCGTCAAGGCGTATGAAAATGTATTGAGTTAAATATCCATACTCCCACTCTACAGGAACATGACACAAGGCCATGTTTAAAGTGGGAATTTTAGACTTACAAGTGATAAGTAACAAGTGAAATTTTACTGGACTCGTCCCTACTGGGACGCCTCAGGCATTGACACTTCCCAAATTAGTCTGTACCTCTACCAGTGGACTAAGGATATATATATATATATATACATACAATTCACTCAACTACATGCTGTAAAAGTCAGGCTTATAGCTCATAAATGCCTCTAATGAATGTATACGATATACAAAAATTAAGTGTTTTCATATTATTTACAATTTTTTAAAGATTTTACTAACTCTAGTTAGTTTTTTTTTTTTTTTTTTTTAAGATTTGATATTTGTGTTCATAAAAGGGATTTAGTCTTTACTAACTATTAAAACGAATTGAAGAAAAAACATTTTGCTATTGGAATTAAAATAGTATTTTAATTTTATTTGTTTTTCATTGTATCAAGCCAATGTATCAACGAATAACGTTGAGTGCGGTTGAAAATGTTTCTTTTATTAGTAATTATTAAGTAAACCATTTGAATTCACCACTATTTAGAAATCCTACAACAGTTATTTAAAAGCATCCAAAGACTATCCTCTTGTATTTACGAAGATAAATGCATTTATCTTTACAAGTATCACTGATACTACAATTATTGTCATATTTTATACTGTCGCTTTTTATCGACATATACATATCTCGAGAGAAAAATTACATTCAGAGCTAATACTCTCATATGAGAAGCATTTTTTCTATCTTTGAAAGTGACAACATTTAAAATAAATTCTTAACATTTCTACAGACAGAAATATATACGCGGATCAAATCTCTCCCGTACAGATATGTACATGAAGGCATGAACACTGGGTTAGATACAGGGATATATGGTCGATTGTAATAGATATCGATGAATAGAAAGTGAAAAACAATTTGAATGTAGATAGATATATAGATATATTTGTAATAGCGTACACTTTGATGTTCGCCCGCCTGTACACACTGACAATTTCGCTAAAGGCCATATTACACTGATCTATGCAAGCGTTGTACGCGTGGTGTAAGTGAGCAAGAAATCGCGGAAAATCCAACTAGAACTGAACCCGTTTATTCCCATGTGTTAGATAACATTTACACTTGTAGAGCCACATTCATCGATCAAAAACGTAAATGCTATGGTACCAAATAAAATAAATTAAGCCCTTTAAAATCGTTTAGTCATTTTTTTTTAACTGTCAGAGCATGTGACGATTTCCACAGGATTTTATAAGTACCTGTGAAAGTCATGAACGCGTCTGATGTCTTGATATATTGTCATAAATAACTCTATAGATCTGTATTCAGAAATTATTTTTTCGATAGGTATTTGAGGTTCGTTTTTCTATATACAACTGTATAAACATCGAATACTGGGGCATAAAGGTTGCAATATGTACCGATTAACAATGTACAATGAAATAGTAATAAAATTCAGAGATCGTAGTGTAAGGACTCGTTTGATTCAAAAGAAAAAGTTCAGATTTTTAAACCAGCTTATGTTTACAAGTGTTAATATAAACACTGGAATGACCTCACTATATTCGTAATAATCTGCGAAACTAGTTTGTTAACCGCTGCCTTGCGGTAAAACGATTGTCAATTTGTCACACACACAGAGGCGCACGATACTGTCACATTTTAAGTGAATAAAATATCAATCGATATCGCGCAAACAAAGCTCGGTATATTGTCCTAATATTCATATATACATAAACACGTGTGTGTGTGTGTGTGTGTGTGTATATATATATATATATATATATATATATATATATATATTTTCTCGATTATAGTCCTGAAAAGGCAAAATGCAAGAGGATGTAAAAGAGAAGACTCTATTGCGCCGGTATAGAAATATAAGTGGCAGACCTCTCTCTGTTACACGCATACAACGCAGGATTTTTTTCTTTGTTTTAACAAAAGATTTCACTGCTTTTACAAAAATTTTAATTCTTTTACATTGAGGTCTCTGGAAACTTTAGTATGCACACTATTAAATAATGCCGTTTATTAGTAATAAAATAAGCAATAAATGTGTTACTATCTTTTTTTTATAGTTTAAATGTACATGTGCGGATATGTTCCATCGTAAACACGTTTAGGCAGTCTGATGAGTTTTCGCAGTTAAACGTACATACAGAAATTCACAAGATCTAACGTTTTTCATTTATGACCGATACGTAAAAACTACCATAAGACAACATTGTCAATCAACTCCCACATGCATGGACGAATGAATGCATACGAAAGCGTGCTGAAAACTTCTCGGCTCATAACATTTTGAAAAATTTGACCAAACATCATAAATTTGGAATCGCCCTTTGGTCAGCCGGATGACTGTCAGCAACCCCTCTGCGATTTATAACTGCGTGTATCGTTTTGCATTACGAATATGAGATCTTCATAGAATGCTGCTCCTTTCTCATACAATTGTGTTTACACAAAAATATGAATAAAATGTTTGATTTTAATTCTAATAAGAAATGTCAATTTATTTTCTAAATCTCAAATGTGTAATAGTTATAAGATATACAGTTATAAATTTTTCCCATTAGGGGAATACAAGCACATAAAACGATAAAAATGTATAAGGAAAATAGCGTAGTAGTTTCTTTCATATATATATATATATATATATATATATATATATATATATATATATATATATATGTGTGTGTATTCGAGCCCCACCAACCAAAAAAGTAAAATACTCTCTGATATTTGGTCAGATTTCGTGGAATGGGTCGGTTATAGTACTTCTTGGTACCCGCTTGTGTGTGTGTATATATATATATATATATATATATATATATATATATAAACTTATACATTTTATTTAAAGAGCTTTTCAATTATTGTAAATACATAATTTCCTTTTTTTTCTAGAAATTACACTTAATTTATTTCCTGACTTCCAAAAACAAACTCAAACATTGTCAAAGGAAATTCTTTCAGTAACGATCATTCTGCCAATGTTCTCGTTAGAACTCGATGATAATGTTGTTCCTCACAGGTGTGAGACCTTAGCTGAAGTTCGCTTCCACACACACACATACATATATATATATATATATATATATTATGGGTCTTGCAGCCCCCACCCCGTGTAAAATTTTATAAAGACAGTTTTTTGCATATTGCGCTTTTTTTTTCTCTTATACTGGAATTATAAGAATACTATTATTATTTCAATAAACACACGCATTATATATATATATATATATATATATAAACAAACTGTAAATTTGCTAAATGTAGAAAATATATTCATATAAATATATACTAAAGCATAGAGAATGCTCGGTTACACCTAAAAAAAATCGCCTATGAAAATCCTGTCCTTTACTCTGATTTGATCTCAAAATTATGAATTTCCTGACAACCATATATATATATATATATATATGTGTGTATGTGAAGTGCATGTTTTGTAGCTTGAGTATTACCAAGTTCGTATATTAGAATTAGTAACACAATATTATGTAATGCCATGATAAAGCTTCGCATAGACTGACCGATGTTAGAAAAGCAACCGCTAAAACTTATTTTCAACCTGTGCTTGTGGCAAACTCGCTTTTTGCAACAAACCTATGTAGACAGTATATTTTTCTATTTGCAAGGTAGATATTAAAAGAAAATATATAAGTATACCGTTACTTCGGAAAATATTTATTCCAAATTGTTAGATACCTATTAGTATTAATATATCTCCCAGGAGCCAACATGGCAATTACATCAACTAGTTACATATTTTCAGTGTTAATCTTTTGTTCATGAACGTAGGTATTTGCTAACTTACCTAGTACAAAGTAGAAGCCAAATTACTCTCCCAATTTCTCGTAGATATCCCTATTTTGAAAATCAGCATATGAAAGTATGGCTTTTTCCTTGGGCTTGAACTGCGCTTTTTTTCTGCTTTGCATAAACGTCATTCATAGATATGTTTTGAAGAATCTGTAGTTTCCTGTGTACAATGTGATTAAAATTCTTTAATGTCGATAACTACATAAATTGGTAATCACAAAAAATCGCTTTTATATATATATATATATATATATATATATATATATATATATAAATCTTTTAAAATTTAACTTTTCTATCGAAGTAGAGGCAGTAAAAATTGTACTTACATGATCACGTTAATTTTGTTGCTAGCTTGTTTGATAGATCTTTGTCTAGATCAAAGTTTCAATTTTCACTCTTTTTTTTTAATTTAAAAAGAGCATTATTTAATGTCTATTTATATTTATACGGTATTGTGCCTTATTCAAGTTTTAAACATTTACCTGACAAATTTAATGGTCTATTTTGAAAAAAAAAAAAAAATTGTATATGTTGAATAATGGACTCATGTCGAAGCTGATCAGTCTATAGTATATAGATTAGTAGCATCAGAAGAATTTAACATCAAATAGAAACATCAAAAAACAAACCCTATCTATGTTGAATTACTCTTTTAATCTTCAGTTGCTTTCTCTAAACACAGTAAATTTAATTTTGATTCTTGCCTTAAATTTATAAGTAGCTTATTTTAAGATATTTCTATTTTTTGAGCAGCATTTAGTAGTTTAAGTACTGCTTGAAATAATTTTTTTCCGTCCCTCATTGCTGTTTGATATGGTCAATCGTGACCAGTTTAGATAAATGAAATTCATTTCGAAGTATTATTTGTCACTTAATTTCAGCAAGAATTCTTATCGGGTGTGAATGAATAATTTGACTTCTCATCCATATCTTGATTTTGTTTTTGTCCTACACAACGTTTCGATCATTTGAGATATTTCTTTTAATCATCAGTATGAAGAATTAGAAATTGTTTACTCGACTTACCCAAACACGTTTGTGCTTACCTAACTCCGAAGCGATGGGATTTGATTGTATGGGCTTGCATATTCAACAGCTGTTTATTATTATTATTATTATTATTATTATTATTATTATTACAGGTGAGAAAATTGTGTATGACTTTGCGTCTTTGAAATCAGATTATCTGTATTTTCCTCTCTTTACAAATTTCCAATCCTTTTAATCCGACTACTGAATATCGATTAACCATAAAAATTAGTAAAAAAAAAAAAAAAAAGATCTCAAGAATTTAACGCTAAACGTAATTAAAAAAAAAAAAAATTTAAATCTTCAACCTTTTCTCCACTCAAAAATCAATAGCTGTATTATTTATATACAAATTTTATTTACAATGCATATATCGTATATTTTGTAAGTACTCGAACTGTTCGATTTTTTTTTTTTTTTAATCTCTTTTGATTGAAAAATCTGAATATTTTGTTAAATTAAATTGAAGCTGTAATGAACGGATCTGGAGGAGTAAATTTTCTCCTCAAATATGTTTAAAAATCGAAAATAGTAGACATAAATTCAAGACCAAGTAACCATTTACGACATATTAGAAAACATAGTTCTTTCTATTCAAAGTCCTCGTTTCCCAGTATTAACAAAAGGCCTTGTCAAATAAAATGGCATTGTCCTTGAAATTGTAAACACGTTTTTTAGCAATTTCCTATAAAATAAAGCATATACACTTTGTGCAGAACAAAAAAGCAATGTTTGCTTCTGTCAGCAATATATATATATATATATATATATATATATATATATATATATATATATATATAATAATCTCTGTGCATTGAAAGTGAGTTTGGCACTTGTAGGTATCGAAATCTGGTTGATCTTTTACGTCTCGATGGCCAACTTTTGTCCAGTGATACATTCCTCTTGCATAAATACATACCAGATTTTCTTTATCATAACCACTTTTTTCTTCCACTCATTTTCTGACTACATATTTGATTCTTTGTTCCTGTTATATCGCAATTGTTTGATGATCTCAGAGAAATAGATGAAGATATAGTAAAATTATGAGAATCTCTTGTATAATATTCCAAAAATGTAGCTATAAAAACATTTTTATATTTGAATATATTAAATTTAAATATGAAGAAAAGTAAAATCCTAATATGCGTACGCATGAATTGAAAGTGATTTGCCTGCGCCAAAGCATCTGTTTATCTTCATCTTGCATAAAGAACTCTATTTGTGAAAGATAACTGATAACGGGGGCCTGTAAATAGCAGAGATGACTGTATTGTAACAATGAAAGGAAAATGACGAAACTTTCTAAACAACTTGTGGCATTCAGATATAAAGAGCGCTAGCAAAGATCCAATGTACGATGAAATGAATCGAACCGTTAAATAAAACATTATCGAAGTGTATTTGTTCTGCTCTAACGTCTAACGAGTGTAAATACATTCAGATTGTCTTTTCTTTTATAGCGCAGCATAGACAGATATTGAAATAGAATGAAAATATATGAACTTCCATTGTCCTTATTGGAGTGAATGTACATTTACTCCTCATATTCTTTATAAGTAGTTACATTTTGGTTAACCTTCGTCATAGGCACACATATTTTTAAATTGTTGATAGGTTCTAACCAAATTTACGTAAAGTGAACAAATCTTGGACACTGCTAAGAACGACTTTCGACAATTCATAAAGGAAATTGTTTGCTTTATTAAATTTTGCAAGTAGTCAATTCTCTTTTTGAGAGTCTAGTTAAATTATCTTTGACTGCTATATTAATTAAATTTCGAATTCTATCCCTTCCCATTTAGTTACTCAGTGCACTTGGCGTTTGTAAAACACGGAAAACCTGGACTTAAATGTGAATTCATAAAACTTAAACCAAACGTTTCAGCTAGGATATGATCTATGTAGTTACTTCATCATGATCTGATGCTAACGACGGAATTCGCACATCTTTTTATTCGGTTAAATTGTTTTTAAGATAACATTGTGTAAAATGTCTTACCTAGTCAGCCAAGCACGATTGTTACATCTAGAATTTCATCCCTAATATGAGTCTACTAAATTGTATACTTTACAACCTATCCATAATTGAAAGAAACAGTGATTGCTATAAATAGCTAAATGGATCCTATAACCAATAAAGAAAATTGAATTTTATACAGATTAAGCTGTGGCCAAAAGCATACGCCATCCTACACGATAAAGTGTTTTGTTTCGAGATGATTCGAGTCTTTCAAACGTGGCGAAGAGAGAAGTACGGGTGACTGACAAAGCCGAAGCCCGTTTTCTTAGCAAGTATTTTAGAAACCATTCAAAAAGATCCAGCAAATAACTCTGGACAAATATCGATTGTTCCAACTACTTTGTCGGAAGCATTAACCGTGCCATTTTGTCATCAATGGTTTTTAGCCATTTTAATATCTCCCAGACTTAGATTGTCTTCATCCGTTCCTCAGTATTACTTGTGATGTCTTGCTTCCAACATTGTTACTTAGATTCTGGAGCCCAAGACGTTTGTTGTTACTTTGTCTTTGGCTCCCATCTCTTCCATTGCCTCTTACTTTGTCTTTGGCTCCCATCTCTTCCATTGCCTCTTACTTTGTCTTTGGCTCCCATCTCTTCCATTGCCTCTTACTTTGTCTTTGGCTCCCATTTTCCATTGCCTCCCATCTTTTCCCATTGCCTTGCCTCTTACTTTGTCTTTGGCTCCCATCTCTCTTCCATTGCCTTTGGCTTACTTTCCATTGTCTTTGGCTTTGGCTCCCATCTCTTCCATTGCCTCTTACTTTGTCTTTGGCTCCCATCTCTTCCATTGCCTCTTACTTTGTCTTTGGCCCCTCTTCCATTGCCTCTTTGTCTTTGGCTCCCATCTCTTCCTCTTACTTTGTCTTTGGCTCCCATCTCTTCCATTGTCTTCAATATCTTACTCTCTTCCAGTTTTTCTTACGTGCAGTGTCTTCCTTCTCTCTCTGTTACATGTTTATGATATATGCAGTGTCTTGCCATTACACTCTCTTAGTCCACATACCTTGGTATTCACTTTGTGTTACTTTTGTAATTTCTACTCTTTTCTCTCGCACATTTATGATCTGCAGTGCCTTCCTTTTTCTTAATGCTGCAATATATATTCCTCACTATCACGGCGTGTTACATGCAGTATCTAGCATCATGATGTGCTACTTGCAGCCTTGTCCCCTCTTCATCTCTCTCTATTTGCAGTGGCTTTATCCACACCCCTTCTCTCTGTAATACTTGCATTGTCATGCTCTCTCTCACTTTTTGGGACAGTGTCTTGCATTCTCTCTCTCTCTCTCTCTCTCTCTCCTGATTCGTTCCTCTCTCATCCTGTCTTACTTGAAGTGCATTTCTCTGTTTCTTTCGTACTTTGAATGTTTTCTCTATGTTCCTTTTAATTTTATTTAGGCTTTTCATTTCTCTCTTTCTTCATCATACATAATATTTGGTTCGCTCTGTTTTATTTAAAAATATTACCCTTTTGGTTCTTTTCTCGCTGATTTTTTTTTATACCTTTCCCTTGTGCATGTATCGCAATTCAATCCTAATTCATTCATAAATGTTTTAATTTAGTATTATTCTAATCCTAGTCATACAAAATTAGTTTTCCTTAGCTCATAATCTCCCTATATATACTCTACTTTATCAAAACCTGTTCGTACATTTATATTATGTGCGATGAATTAATGTGTAAAAACAGCGACACGTTAATTTGCATTTATTCATCACATTCGGTTTAAATTTACTTGCTCTCAACATATAACGTTTTTTTACTCATTTCACACACATACACACACACGAGAAGTGTTTAAACTTTATTTAGCACAGCAATTGAAATCTATAAGTTATTTATTAAATAGGGTTGAGGATAATAAGGAATAATGCCCAACCTGAGGGTCATCACGTGAGAATGTGAAGGATAAATTAGAGAATCCGTCAAATAATGTTTAACGTGTAAAGTGAAATCCTTTCCAAGAAGCTAAGTTTTTTTTTTCCTGAAATCTGACTTGATTATTAGTATTAAGCTGCTAAACATGTATGTATTTATACTCCCCCCCACGCAACATACATGTGTGTGTGTGTGTGTGTGTATGTTCTAAAGAATTATTGGCTTTACTTTTTATCCGACATTTTTAATACTTCAAATGTTATTTTTGTGGATACCCATGTTTAAAGAAGACTGTTTTTATAGTTACTTTTAACAGGGTTTATTACGTCTGTTTGTCTGCGCACATGAGAAAACTGAAACAAAAATATGCTTTTCTGCAGCTTTCGAACCAGTGTGGTTTCTCCTAAAAAGAGGGACACAGGTTTATGTCCTGCCAGAGAGTAAGTTTTCTCCAGTGCACGCGATGAGAGACATAATACACAGGCTTCTATTTCAAACACAGGCATCCACTAAAAATAACCTTTGAAGTGTGTCTCTCTCTCTTTTATATATATATATATATATATATATATATATATATATTTAAGCATTTCACCCCAAGCAAGGCGGGAAGCCACTAGGACGCAAGGGGTTACAGAAAATAGGAAGATCAGATAGGAGTGATAGAAGATAGGATGAGGGTAGTAGATAGATTAGGGCAACTGGAGATGTCGATTGACATTACACTTGAATAGCTGGAGGTTATAACTCACAGGGAAACAGGCGAGAGGTGCGAGACATGAAGCTATTAGAGTAGAAGAGACGGCTACATTTAGAAGTTTCGACAGTGATGGGGTGAGAGCGGGATGCCAGCCTCGTAGGGCGCTTGAACTCATGAAGTCTGGGAACCAGCGAATGCAGCTCCTCGGAGCAATTTCCATGAAAGTGTGTATATATATATATATATATATATATATATATATATATATATATATATATATATATATATAATTATATGCAGTATGTATTGGAAAGTACTCAGTATCAGCAATAAAGCTAATATATTCAGTAGTAAGGATATGAGTTTGTGATCCTGGGTTTCACACATTTGCGATCATCAGACAATTGACTGATGATAGCAAAAGGGGCGAAACGTAGGGTCACAAATTCATATGCATACAACTGAATCACACACACACACACACACACACACACACACACACGAACTTCAGAGAGAGAACAGAAAGACAGTGTTATGTAGGTTGTAAGCGTATAAAATCCAAATAATGTGGTTGACTTTTGTATCACAATAAATATAATGTAAAATTACTTAAATTTCATAAAATACTAGACGGGGTAGTGTACAGTTCAGTCGTGTTGAATCGCTGGTCAGTTCACCAAGCGTCAAATTCTCAAGTATCCGCCATAATATGGTCCATTCATCTGACTATCCGAGAAAAAGGAAGCGAGTGAATCACTCAGTGGAATAATCCACTTTCCAAATCTGCGAAGTTCTTCACAGGCTACAGTCAGGGGCTTTCTTCTTTGTCTGGTCTGTCTTTGATGGCTTCCGATGAAGCCTTACGCAACGTTTGTTTTCACTTGCGGCATCCAATACACAGACGTTAATAGACAGGATATGGGGCTGAATGTGAATTTCCATGAACTTTTAACATCGACAAATAGCAGTACAATTAGATGAAAATACTATGTGGACCTTTTAGTAGATGCAAATTTTTGAGACATTATATATATATATATATATATATATATATATATATAATGTGTGTGTGAGAGTCTGCGCGGACACGCATACACAGTAGTGCTCTAAAAGTAATATTTCCTATTTATTTCACTTGAAACGAAAGACAAATCGACTGTTGTATAGACTAGGTTTCGGTTATGAAGCCCTATTTTTCCGAATATTTACCACTATAAGGCTATACACTTTCAAATAAATATTTCTTTAACAGCTGAGCAGTTCCATATATCATTGTCACCACATTACCCACTGCTTAACTGTGCTCGTATCCCTTGTTTGGTTTCCGTAAATTTTCATAAATATCAGTGGATCTGAGTTCTTTTCTGCATGAAAGAATTCACTGTGATATGTTTTGTACGTTCATTCATAACGAAATTTTGTCAGACGACAAAAAAAAAAAAAAAAATAGTATTTTACTGGCGTAAAAGTTCAACCTCTATTGTCATACCACCAGCATCCGCCTCTTTATTACTTTCGGAGCGCCCCGTGTGAGATATATATATATATATAAAAATCGCCCGAGAGGACGCATTGATATGTGTCGAAACAACACTGCAATCGTGTATCGATGTTTTAATATCCTAAAACAAAAAAAATTTTATTGCTCTACTCTGTATTGAGTCCTCTTTTTAATTACATCTACGAACGTTGGAATTGTACTTTATTCGTCCTCATCTTACCTGGACACACACACACACACACACACACACACACACACACATATATATATATATAATCATAACGTTTAACTTCAATCTTCATATCATTCTGTCGGTCTATTCTAATTCGACCCAAACTTCCTGCTGAGAAAAGAATGAATATAACTCTTAAAAAAACTCGTAGTTGAATCCTAACATTCAATGCTTATTAATCTTGTCAATAACTAAATACACTAGACAGTTTGATTGATTTTCATCTCATTTTTTTTTAATCTCATGAGCATTCACATTGTATTTTTAAAACTATAATTCTTTTCTTATATGACATTTATAGAGGATTCTCTATTTTAAACAATCTCCAAATACCCCAACCAATTTTAATACGACGATGTTGTACTAGAAACATCATCGCCCGCCCAAGTAGCTTTTCCTCTTATGCCAGATCATTTAGCCATACTTAGGAACACTGGTTAGGCCGAGAACTCATCAGGAAACTTTTCATAACATTTTAAAATGTCATTGCAAGGGAAGCGCATTATTAAATTTATTGTAGTGTTTTCAGACAGTATTGACATTAGTAAATATATATATATATATATATATATATATTTATTATAGGTTACTATTCGTAACACTACTGCCTGGTTAATTATTGATAGTGGTATTTTTGATAGCTATGTAATAAACAACCAAATTACCAGTAAAATAAAATACTATTTGGTTAGTTACTGAAGAACCGTTTTACAATGGTTGATTTAAAGACTGGTAAACTACCTTATAACTTAATAACGACTTGACAATTACAGAATCATTTTTTTTTTAATTTTATTTTATAAACATTAAGACAGTCAGTTTTTGAATTATCGTTTTGGATACTCCAGAACTAACTGTAAATGTGACAGCGCGAATAAACAGTTTAAGGGTTTATTTTGTAGGCTTTTATAAGCTTAATTTGATGCGACACAAAGCCGTAACTGTAGCATATTCATTGAGGTTCAGTTATTACAACGGTGTGCAAGATTTGCTTATATAGAGAAATGTTGTATGGTTTGTCACATGCATAACTGTCGACTTTATTTTATGATACAATGAAGGACTTTGAAAAAATATCACAGAATATTTTGTCTCGCGTGAAAGTTTATATGTAATAACGAATCCTGCTTCCATTGCAATCACTAAATCAAATTAAGTGTTAGCAAATGCCTGAAGATTGAATATACTTGAGATGGACTAAACATGTTTATACTTGTAAAATCCTGTATTATAGCAACTAGCTAAGCTTATGAATTAGAAAACTGGCTGTGATTGATGAGTTATTAAGACCTCGATTTGGATAATCTTTATTCTTTTAGTTCCACCAGTTCAGAAATTTGCTGCTAGGACACATTATGTTACTTCCATAGAGTTGAATCATCCTTATTTCCTTTTTGTTCCTAATATAAAAAGAAAGGTCTATCCATTCCGGCAGCTTTTTCTCCAAGAACTGCCACTTTGGTGAACAGACTCCCATGTGGATGCTCCCTGAACACATTAATCTTAACCTCTTTAAATCAAGGGTTAGTTTACTGGGTTAAATTAATGGGGAAAAAAAACAGTAGTTGATTTTTCTTGTATTTAATTTTGGGTGTCATACGCACAGGTTAAAGGAAATTGTT
>CAHIKZ030000613.1:1387500-1417500 GCA_903632075.3 Acanthosepion pharaonis | reverse complement strand
TCAACATGCAAAATATATTTGGGCCTAAAAAAACAAAACAAGGCTTTCATAGAAGTTTTAGCATAGATCAATAAGTCCGTAAACTGACACGTAAATAATTAAATTAGATTTTAAATGATGAGTGTATGATGCTCGATCTGTTAATACTGACTAAATTACATGAGAAATAGTTGTTATACCCTCATAGACAAACAAAGTACAAAGGCATATATATATATATATATATATATATATATATATATATATATATATATATAATATATATATACGTACGTATGAGTTTAATATATAGACGTATTTTTTATTTTATTTTTAAGTTTTGTGCATACATACACACACACACACACATACACATATATATATATATATATATATATATACTCATATATTCTTTGCTTCGTGTCCAAAAATTCCGATTTTAAATTTTCTCTTCCATCTTCAGTTTAGCCAGGAGGGGTCGATAAATATATAATGTACATTTTTGTGTGTTTTATATATTAATCTTATTGCCAATTTTATCATGTTGCTGTCTTTTTATTTCTGAAATTTCATTAACAGGCCTATTTTATAAATATATATGTATATATATATATGAACGTTTTTCTATAAACGTTTATATGGACAAACCTGTTTATCAAATTATGTTTAGAAAATAATCTATATATTTAAATCTTTCAATACAATACGTATGAATAGACGCATATGTGTAAATTAATATTTGTATTCTCTGTAAAACGTGCAGTTTATTAAAGTGAAAACGCTTATAAAATATGAAGTATAAAAATACATGTTTTACACAGTGATGTATGGCACAAGGCCCTCATTCATGAAACTAATTTTCTAACGTCGTTCTAGCTTGGCAGCAACCAAATCGTCTAATGATTTACCTCGGGAAGTATGTCACTAAAGCATGCCTACTCTAAAATATATGTAGGTGATATTCATTAATACTTTCAAGTTAATTTAATAAAAGTATATTCAGAAAACCCGAAGTATATCGGCGTGTTACATTGAAATTAACTATAAAAGTATTAAACAGCCACAAAACACACACTGTAGGACAAATTAGTGGTACATAATGTGGAAACGTACTTACGTCAATAATATATATATCGAGGTATGTATATATATATATATATATATATATATATATATATATATATATATATATATGTGTGTTTATTGTATATGCGTTGTACTTATCGGAAAGCGCGCAATATCAGTGATAGCTAACATTCAGTTATATGCATAGGAGTTTGTAATCCTGGGTTTCACGCTTTTGTGATCATCACACACACATATATATATATATATATATAGCATGCGTGTTATGTGGTTAATTAAAAAGATCTGTGAAAAAATATATATGTCTATAACTGTATAAAGTCTTTCATATACACACACACATATATATATATATATATATATATATATATATAGAGAGAGAGATATATCACGCACACATATATTATGTGTGTGAAAAAAATAATTTTCTAGATATATGCAGATAGATTGCGTATGTATGCCTTTAAAAATGTGTGTGGAGAGTGCTGTAGAAATATGTATAAGCGCTCGATATTTCCATACGTCATTTGTCTTCATACACACACCCACGATATATCTGAGGCATATGTGTAATTACGGTATAAGATGGCAACATATTTAAAAATACATTAAATGCATTTACATTGGTCAAACGCCTTCAGAGAATAAAACTTTGCACTGATATTTTAATTCATTGAGAAATACTTGCACGCTTAGTTTTGGGTCTAGGTACAATGCTAAAAACCAAGTAGTTTGATGTCCTATCTTCCATATCACACATTATCACCTTTTCATTTTAAACTCAGTGTGGGCTGACGATCATACTCTTTTGATAACTTCCTAGTTATTTACTTTATCGAAATCATTTGTCTTCTCTTCATAAAGTTTTATGATCGAATATGATGCAGCTCGAGCAAGAGTTTTTTTTTTTAATTATTCTACGCCTTCTATAGCTGTGATAAAACAGGTAATATCCCTCTGTTCCTGATGCAATTATACAATTAACCCTAGAACACTAAACATGGGCATATAATACCCAGCGCAAAATTTCCTATTTTTAATTACAACTTTTATTACCTGATTTTCTTACCTGAATGTTTTTCAGTTCCTATTAATGTTAACTCAAAATACGAAGTTTGAAGTGCCTGCATGTAGAATATTTCAAATAAATATTTATATTTAATTTTTTTTTTTTTTGATATTTTCAAAATCGGGTATGATATACCCATGGTTAGTAGTGGTGTAACTTTAATTGATGGTTAGTGTTCTAGAGGAAATCACTGAGGAAAATGATTATTTTTAATATAGGCAAACACAAATGAATAGCCAAACAGACAAGGCAATAAAAAATAAAATACACACAGAAAAAACTAAACTTACTGATATTTACTTAGCTTTGTTCAAAATGCTCAGTTGTTAGACATCCGCTAAGAATCGAACTACGCTCGTAATGATCTGAAAAAATTGTTTATGAACGAATCGGATTATTAACTCCATAACGATATTAACAAAGCCACGCAGCTCTACTTCTGCTAATATAAAATAAATACGATGTCATACTTTTATTCAGATTTAAAAGAATTAACCTGAGAACCAAAGTATCTGGAACTTTAATTTTAAACACTCACAAAACACGTAGCAATTAAAAACAAAAAATACGTACACATAAAAAATAATATATAAAATGGGTTGGGTGTGGAGTATTAAACTAATATTACGCATGCAAGAGTTGAAATTTCACTGAGATGCCGGACAGGTGGGGTTCCTAATTTTGTATGTTATAAATCTTGTTTTATAAAAATCAAAATAACTTTCTATTAAGCAAGAATTTTGTTATATAACATTCTTTTTTTTCTTTCTTTCTTTTTTTTTTTTTTTTTTTTTTTTTTTTTTTTAATATATTTTAGTAAGCCCGGAACAAATGTAAATTTACATATGCCAAAAAAAAATGTATACATTTCTTTTGAATATTTAAATTATATATATATATATATATATATATATATATATATATATATATATATTTGTGTGTGTGTGTACTATACTGTGATGACTAATTTGCTAATAACACGAAATATATTTAACGAGATAAATTCATACTAAGCAAATGTACCTATTAGCAGTGTTCTATCCTTTACAAACGAATGTATTTGTCTTTCGGTGTGGCCGTCATTAATGTACGTTTCTAAGCGCATAATGTAAATATATCTAGATATCAATATAGGTATTTGCAAAAGCTGGGTGTGGTACAAGGCCATATTAGTCAATCTGTTTATTGGCATATGTGATAAACACTAAGGCGATCGTGTCTCTTTCGATTCATGACTGACTAGGCAGTTTTTCACGCAGTACGTTGTCATTTATTTCTGCAATAGACTGGTTGCCAACCAAGGTTATAGAACCCAGTCAGGCTTGTTATTTAACCCAAAGCTGGAGGGAGAAGAGATAGTTCATACTTTTCTAAGTTTATTTGCGTGTAAGTGAATATAACGGACTCTGCTGAAATTTGAACATGGCTCTCCGAGTTCTCATTCTGAGCCAATATCACTATTTTATAATCAATTTCGACCGTGAGACTAGCCTTTTAACCATTACAAATATTTCTATGCGGATACAATTCAAATAGTCAGTTCGAAGGAGACGTTAGTTTTTTCAGGGGTATATCCTTTCCCTTATATGGCAGTAAATGCTGGACAATGCTCTCATTACCGAAGGGAAAACAGGAACCAACAGAAGTGTGAGATCTACAGACGGATACTGAGAATTCCATGAACGGAACGAGGAAGTAACGAGGAAGTCTTAAAGAATATAGCAACAAAATGAAAACTTTATGCTCAGAATCAGGAAGAGACAATTAAGATCCCTTGGACGCATGAGAATGGAGAGCTTCGAAAAGTTAATTCACAGGGCATCTGGATGACAAGAGATATAGAAGCCAGTGAGTCACCTGCCTGACAAGCTTATGTAAATGGATGACTGAACGGTCTGCTGAGACCTTAACGAAAGTAGAAAACTTGCTAAAGATTATAAAAAGATAGGAAGTTTTGGAAAGCCATTATTACCCATTTCCTGAAGGAAAGCTTCATAGAAGAAACCTCTCCGTATGCTGAGATAACCTTCTGTACAGATGTATTTGCGTTGCACATGTAAGGGGTAAACTTTCTCAGTCCAACCAAGACTCATCATTTCTAGCCATAAACATACTCTCTATTACACATATTTACTCACCAATTCAATATATTTATTGTTTTTAATTCTTATTTTGTTTTTAATTCTTTGAAAAAAAATATTCTCTTGAGGAATTGGTCGGACCGAGAAATGTTCCGTATCCCTTTACGGACATTCTGACGGTAATTAAATACTTGATAAAACAAAAAGTGGGGGTTGTTCATTAACACTGGAATAAATAACGCTTCTCCCTCCCCACCCCGATATGGGTGGAGATGGTTGCAATAAAATGCGCGGCTTTTTCCATAATTGCATAAAAGTATAGATGGCAGGATACGTAAACCACGCACACATACCAAATAGAGAATTAGCGATAATACATTCTCTTTTCCAATGATATTTATATAATTAACCTCTTGTAATTATGGAAACACACCCAGTATATTGAAGAAAGAGGAGAAATTAGTTATTTATTCGTGAAGACACGAGCCAATATAAGCCCCAGGAGTTTTCACCAATACTTGTCCCTTTTTCTCATAAAAAAAAGGCTTTTTGTTATTATTGACATTATCACCTCGATTATTTATTAAGGACCTGACTACAGTAATGAAGCCCACGTTGAAGATAAGATTTGCTACATTGTTGACATTGCCTCTGGGATGAGTCCATTTTGATAGGCGCGTTTTGAAAATTTACTGAGCTTAGAACAGCACAAGTACAAATGTAAGGTAGAAAAAAAAATTTCTCAAAATTTTCCAAGGATATTTTTGCCTTTTAAAATCAGCATTTGAATTTCTAATTTTGACTTTCGTTTTGTACTTCGATTATTTGCTCGAGTTCACGAGTCAATTCAACAAAGTTAATTCTTGGCCTCGGCACAAGGCTACAATTGACGGGCACTCAATGAGTATCAAACTCTAGCTACATGGACAGGAGATTACATTGTTTGGTTAACTTAACTGAGTTCAAGACCATAGTGGTGTGAATCCAACTTTCTACACGAGATAGTAGGTCCGAGATGAACCTAATTACCAACATTTGATATTGACTCTTGACTTCGTAGCATATAATATCAAACGAGCAAAACGGATGAGGAAAGTCCGTTTAACACGATCCTTCAAATGAGGGTTTGCATGCCTTGAAAAATCACAATTCGAAATCTTGACCTTTTACTTGAACCATCACGAGCCGAAATTCGAAAGTTATTTATTATGCTCAGTGAAGCTTGAACTGGTTCAGTTTCCGATTCAGTGCCTATGCTGATGAGATAACTATTTACTGTTGTCTTAATAGCAATTTTCGAAATCAGCTATCAGTTTGATTTTATCCAACCTATCAGATGATAGGTTGGATAAAATCAAACTGATAGCTGATTTCGAAAATGACCTATAATTTGTTTTGAATTAGGTTAAGAAGAGGTTTTAATTTTAACACCTAAAACAAAATCGTGATTGTTCATTTTAAATGAACATTTTTTTTTTTTTTTGCTTTCCATCAGGAGAGCAACATACTGCGACTTGTTGGTATAACACGACAACGTTATCAGTCCTGATCTATCATCTCGGCTTGTTTCGTTTACCGATGTCGTTTTCTACAAATATTTTCACGTTAGTTGTATCGATGACTTGTCCTCGTTGAAATCTCAACTTCACAAATTTAATTGCAGTACATGATTGACAGCTAGGTCTCATAATTTCACTAGTGAAATTGATATTGGGATGGCGAAGGACGCATTCCAAACCTGTGCAGAGTATTGCGTGACAAGAGGATTTCTTTGGCAACAAAGAAAAGAATACTGAGCTGCGACTTGACATCTGTCCTCCTTTACGACAGCGAATGCTGGACGGTCCTCTCAAAGAGACTCGAGGGAACGGATGTATGGTTCTACAGAAGGGTGCCATGGACCGAGCTTGTGAGCAACGATAAGGTTTTGCAGAGGATGCAAACAAGGAGGAGGCTTATAATTAACAACGGAAAGAGGCAGCTAAAATTTCTGGGACACATAATGAGAAAAGAGTGTCTGGAGAATGTGATACTCACAGGTCGATTAGAGGGAAAAAGAGACAAGAGAAACGTAGTCTGTGGGAAGTGGCAGAGGGACGAAACTTATTGAGCTACAAGGGATAGGAGGAAGTGGAGAGCCATGATCACCTACGTCCTGAACGGACACGACACACAAAAATTTTTAATCATAGGTTCGATTATGACGGTTTCTTTCGCACTTCTCGCTTGTGGAATACTTTGTTTTCTTGATAACTACGATATTTTCAAAAATTTAAATACTATGTCAATCCTCATCTGTCTCCCTGAATTCTGTTCTTTTATTGATCCTCCTGTTTCTTTCCCTCTCAGCAACCATAGTGAGTTTTATAGCCGTGCCTTGGTGGCGTGGAGAAAGTATTAAAAACAACAAAAAAACAAAAAAACGTTTCGATGAGATGGGCTTGCGAGCTGACTAAAACGTCTATCAATCTTTACCTTTAAAAAATCGCAACCTTTTGTTATTAGCAATTAGATTTTGCTAATGTTTTTTAACGCATTCCTCATTCTTTTCACCACCTTAACTCTCCCTATTTATTTTTCATCACTTTCACTCTCCCACATTTTATATCGCTTGCCCCTCCCTCTCTTCGATGTCATATAAGCCGCCTCTCTTCGCCGCTCACGCTCTGTAATTCTTCGCCCCCACTTTCATCGAAATTCACACCCTGTAATTCTTCGCTCCCCCTCTGTAATATTTTACTCCCTCACTCTCTTCGACGTTCAAGCTCTGTAATTTTAGCTCCCCCTCTCTTCGACGCTCATGCTCTGTAATTTTTGCTCCCCCCTCTATTCGACGCTCACGCCCTATAATTCTTCGCCCCCCCCCTCTATTCGACGTTCACGCTCTGTAAGTCTTAGCCCCCTTTTATTTGATGCTCACGCTCTATAATTCGTGGCCCCTCTTTCTTCGATGCTCACTCTCTATAATTCTTCCTTCCCCCCCTCTTTGATGCTCACTCTCTATAATTCTTCGCCCCCTCTCTTTGATGCTCCTCTCTATAATTCTTCGCCCCTCTCTTTGATGCTCCTCTCTATAATTCTTCGCCCCCCTCTCTTTGATGCTCCTCTCTATAATTCTTCCCCCCCCTCTCTTTGATGCTCACTCTCTATAATTCTTCGCCCCCTTCTTTGATGCTTTCTGTAATTCTTTAACTCTCTTTGATGCTCCTCTCTATAATTCTTCGCCCCTTCTCTTTGATGCTCCTCTCTATAATTCTTCGCCCCTTCCTCTCTTTAATTCTTCGATGCTCACTCCCTATAATTCTTCGCCCCCCCTCTCTTTGATGCTCCTCTCTATAATTCTTCGCCCCCCTTCTCTTTGATGCTCACTCTCTATAATTCTTCGCCCCCCTCTTTGATGCTCACTCCCTATAATTCTTCCCCCCCCTCTCTTTGATGCTCTGTAATTCTATAATTCTTCGCCCCCCTCTTGATGCTCACTCCCTATAATTCTTCCCCCCCCTCTATTCGACGTTCACGCTCTGTAAGTCTTAGCCCCTTTTGTTTGATGCTCACTCTCTATAATTCTTGGCCCCCTCTTTCTTTGATGCTCCTCTCTATAATTCTTCCTTCCCCTCTCTTTGATGCTCACTCTCTATAATTCTTCGCCCCCCCCTCTCTTTGATGCTCACTCTCTATAATTCTTCGCCCCCCTCTCTTTGATGCTCCTCACTATAATTCTTCGCCCCCCCTCTCTTTGATGCTCCTCTCTATAATTCTTCGCCCCCTTCTCTTTGATGCTCACTCTCTATAATTCTTCCCCCCTCTTTGATGCTCCTCTCTATAATTCTTCGCCCCCCTCTTCGACGTTCACTCTCTATAATTCTTCGCCCCTCCTCTCTTCGACGCTCACACCCTGTAATAAGCCAAGTCTTCATTTTTTTTTTTTTTTCTTACTCTCCTTTTTTGCTGCACTGTTTTTCATTTTTCTCTTCCATTGTCTTAAAATTTAGTAAATTTAACGGAGTAGTTACACCTACTTTAGATCGAACCCGATCGAACCCGATTTTGTAGTGATGTTAACTGTTTCCTGGAATCACAAGCTTTTTTTTCATATCATTTTCTGTCCATCAAGTGACAGCAAGTCTTTTTATAATACTATTTCGCTTGGTTGGGAGTCAAGTGACAACAAATATACGAAACATTATTGCATTCTCTAGCATTTTTTGTCAAATTCAGCAGTGGTATTGTCTGAGTATTTTCGGTTATTCCATTTACCGTAATTCCTCATGTATAATATGCCTCCATCCATAATACGCAAACCAAAAATTGTGCTGAAAGTGTTGGAAAATGCTTCTACTTATGCATAATACGCGCGCCATGTTTGGTAATCAAACCCTATAAATTATATCTTTCCAATTTCATTACGTCCAGCGTTTCCTACTCTTATTTAAAAAATGGTTTTAAACATTGACTAACATTATTCTAATTTAGTTTCATGATAATTCTTATTTTACGGCAATTTTTTTAAAGATATTTTGTAGCTGTGCATAATACGCACCCGTGGTTTGCTTCTTTTTTTTTTTTTTTTTTTTTTTTTAGGAAAAAAATGCGTATTATACATGGGGTGAATTATGGTATTTAATTTTTGGTTATCTGGGGTCATACCAAGTGCTTGCTAATATCAGCTTATCTCTACGCAACAAAAAAAAAAATAATAATAATTTCATTTTTGAGATTTGAATATTTTACCAAAAATCCATTTTTATTTATTTATTTATTTATTTTTTACCTGAGTATTTTTTTTTGTTCCGTATCGATCTTTGCGATATCAAAGTATCAGATATAAATCGAAAGCGGAAACACATTTGCGTTCGAAAACAAGCCACAAAATGCATGCGATCTCTATTCTAAAATTTTAAATTATTATTCAATTTTTCAAATTTGTTATTTTACTTTTTGACTCCCCTAAAAATTATTTCACTCTGTTATGTCCTCCTAGTTTTAATTTTCAGTAGTTCTATATGAGTTCGGCATTACATGGTTTTATCTTTCTTGTGTGTGTGTGCATGGATTGTCTGCCATAATAAATAGACAAATACCAGTGTTATTTTCAAGTCTGTATTGAGGATAAGGCAATTATTGGAAGATTTCTGGTTTTATTATAACAGAATATTACACGCATTTCAGTAGACACTAAAATGGTAGAGAATTTATGATAATCATCATTTTTTTTATTTTTATTTTTTTAAGACATATCGAAGATTTTATCAGGGTTATATACAACCATGGGGTTAAATAATATAACGAAAGCCTAAAGGACTGTATGTGTTTTTACGCATCCATCGCTTTTTTTCTCTCTCTTATATAATTTACACATTGCTGACATGGAAAACACACACACGTGTGTGTGTGTGTGTCCGTATATATATATATATATATATATATATATATATATATATATATATATATATATATATGTTCTTCTAAATCTATATTTTGTTAGGTAAATATTAGCGTATCTCAACTTTTTTTTTTATTTGACGGTTGGTTTAACACTTTTTCATATCAAAACATTAAATAAACTGAAGTTTATTTTTCTAGTCTTGAAGATGATTTTTTTTATGCTCTAAAATGGTCCGATTTTCATATTACGCCTAATATGAAATAAGTTTGTATAAAAAAAATGTTGTCTTAGTGGAACATATTACTATCTATTCAAATATCTTCACAATATGTAATACGAGTGTGTATGACAGTTTCATTACTAGGAAGTCTCCGAAGACAGAAAAATAAGTGATACGTCGCGGGCCTGCTGTGACGCTTTTGTTCAGTAGTTCGCATCAATGTCATTGTTCGTGCCGAGGTAAAGATTCCAAATACCGATTTTCTGGGCAGTCATTTCCGCTTCACTTGGAAGTATAATACAGTTTCTTTTCCTGCTATTGACCCCATTCGATCCTGAACTAAGCTAAGTTTAGTAAATATTGATATCTACATACGCATAAATATGTCACTTTGTTAAAGGGGAATGTATTTGTGAACAAGAGTGCATGGAATGTACGCTTTGTATAGTAAATGGAAAGCAGATTTTGAATAAAAAGATCGTGTTGCGCTAATAATGTAAAGCAATGAGGGTCCATTTTTTAAATCTTTTGTTTCTCTGATCTGGAAAAGAACCTATTGGCGAGCGCATACACATACATACATACATAATGTGTGTGTGTGTGTCTCTCTCTCTCTCTCTATATATATATATATATATATATATATATATATATATATATATAGTGTGTCTCTCTCTCTCTCTCTCTCTCTCTATATATATATATATAGTGTGTGTGTCTCTCTCTCTCTCTCTCTATATATATATATATATAGTGTCTCTCTCTCTCTCTCTATATATATATATATATAATGTGTGTGTCTCTTTCATATATATATATATATATATGTGTGTGTCTTTTCATATATATATATATATATATATATATATAATGTGTCTCTCTCTATATATATATATATATATATAATAATGTGTGTGTCTCTCTCTCTCATATATATATATGTGTGTGTGTGTCTCTCTCTCTCTCTATAGAGATACACACACATATATATATATATATATATATATAGAGACACACACACATTATATATATATATATATATATATATATATATATATATATTTTTTTTTTTTTTTTTTTTTAATGTAAGGCTCACCTGTACAAGCCCCGGGGACATTCGAGGTAGAGGATTACATTAAGGGGTAGTTTATATAGATAAGTGGGGGCAGATAACGGTAAAATCTAGACTTGAACATGTAGTGATCGGGAATCGTCCTCTTGGTTCACAGGAAGAAGCTTTTTGAATGGAATACGGAGGGAATGTTCTACTCCGTAAGTGTCACGGCAGGTCTTAACCGTGAATGCTAGACTTGGCAGAACCAAGGAATATAGTTCGTCCGAGCACTTTCCATGGTAGTAGGATCAGAGCAGTGAGAGACCCGACGCATCCCGCTTGTGAAAGATGTTGGACGGTGACTGATGTATACGATGTTTATCACACTTGTATTAGGAAATGCAAATGACGTTTTAATTTGCCGTCACATTATTAATTCTTAAAAAATAAAATAAACGATGTATTTATGTATAATTTATTATCTTCTAAAGTTTTCCCTGCTACTTTTAAGATTTTAATACGCTTTCTTTTTACCGTCGTGCTTCGCCTCCATTTCTGTTTTCTTTTAACCCTCTTACATGTAGTATTCATACGTTCAAACACAAGCTTAATTTGTCGGTGTATAAGACATTTTTGTTGCATTTTATCTACCGAACGTTATACATAAATGCATCTCACATTAAGTGTTTTGATTTTGTTTTACTAAAAAGGAGAAAATACTTTGTTTTAAAGTAGGTATATTTTAACACGCTCAAAACTACAGTAAAACAACTTAAAAATTATTTTCTTCAAGAAAGCTTTACCAAATAGAATTCGTATTATATACTAAGGATTTTATAGAATTTTGTCGGTACAGGTGTTTTGTACACATTATTACAAGCCAATGTAGGGTGGCTTGCCTTATAGCCACTCATACTAAGTTCAATTCTCAGTGGGAACACAGTGAATACTTTTTTGCTCTAAATAGTATAGTTTTCTCGGGCTACATATGGTGCGTGTATAACAAAAAAATATCTACCCAATACCAGCAAACGTATTTTGTTTTTATACCCATAAACCTTCAGCCGTTTTACTTAGGGACCTAATAGAAGGGGAGGGTTTCTAGGAAGCTTTCCGACACCTGAGTTTATTAATTTCCCATATTTTACCATATAAATTATTTTTTATTTTTTATAAATTTATTTTTAAGCAACTATGAATAACATTTGCTCTTTTTCAGATATCTTCTAACTCTGTAACCTTTTTAGAATTTCGAACCGATTCCTTTATTACATTTAAGAGAATAGATTGTTCTCATCCCGTTTTGCATGTTTAGAGATATATTCCATTTCATACTCACCAGACTTATTACATATTTGTGTCGAACTCTCGTTTCTTTCACCGAACAAGAGTATGGAAATTTTCAGCACTACCGGGCCCAGGGATTGAACACGTAACTATCAACAACCAGATATGGTTTCGCAAATTAACTCTGCTTAGTATAATAACCAAAAGACAAGATTAGCATAAAAGTCCAGACAGCAAAGCATGTAATAACATCTTTGTCATATGTGTGCATACAGAAAATATAACAGTATTTAAATTTTTAGTCTGAGACAAAGCTGCAATACTGAGATGCTCAATGAAAATAAACTCTCTTAACCATCAATCTATAGCTAAGCATTAAACTAAGCTTAGTATGGGACAAGGTCAAAAATGGCTCGAGTGAGAGTCTGTCAATTGTTTCCAAAAATAACTTGTCAACCCTTGTGCCATGATATGCTGAAAAACTTACGCATCCTTTATTGATAGTGAATAAACTTATGCTTGTTGTTCAGTGAGTATAGGTTGTCTTATGTGGCCGATAAAGCTGCGTCTTTCTTACCGCGGCCCAGAAATAGGTGCTCAAATTCTGGTAAAAGCTATTTTTTTAATAAATATTAACAACATGAAGACATATTTTATTTTTCATTTCTCTTTTTAGAGCTTAAATTAAACCCAATTTAATCTTCTTTCAGCACATAGACAATCATGGTTTCTATAACTTCATATTCTTTGTAGCTCTTAGCAATGCCTATAGAATTTTTTTGACGCACGTTGGCAGTTAATAACTAAGTATAATTCATAAACTTAATGTTAAGATAAAATAGTATTTAATTACAACCACAAATAAGTACTTAACAAGAACAAACATGTAAAAGTCAACCAAAGATAATTAACCATTTCACCTTGTTAGTAGCGCGTCTCGGCTTAATGTCCGGTAAATCCTAAACCAAAAGCCAAATCATCGACGTACAATAATTCACACTAATTCGACTGGATAGTTACACTCAATTGTCACTCGATGATCACCGCCTGACACTGCTACTTATACACCTGGCGGGAAACATATATTCATAAGTCCAGAGTGTCACGCTCGAGCCTCGGTGTCGGTAGTTACTCATTTTCTTCCTATATGACAAGAATGTGCTATATATCTTCGAGATTATTGATGAAACCCAATTAAGGGTCTATATATTATCGGCCCTGACCTAGCATCTCGACTTCAGTTGCCTTCCCAACGCCATGACGTCATTTCCCTTTGTCTTTTCTATAAATATCTTAATGGCAATTTTTCTGATCTTTTCTCCCTGGTACCTCAACCGTACGAATCTTCCTCTAGATTGATAAGTAGATCTCATCGTTTTACAGCTGAAATAGCTAGCTGCAAACTTAAGTTATATTCTAATAGTTTCATTTCTCGTTCTTCTTGTCTGTTGAATTCCCTCCTGCTTTCTTGCTACCTAAAGATTTCAAAAATGTAAATGCAACGACAATCGCTATCTTGTGTGTTCCTCAAATCTGATTTTTTTTTTTAATTGTCCTTTATCTTCTTCGCTCCTATTCTCTTTCACCCCTCGTAACCTCTCGTGTCCTAGAGGCATTATCAACTTGCCTGGGATGTGATGGTTAAAAACATCTTTAAATAGTAGTCATCATAAATCAGCTTCATTTTCAACGACTGCATTAGAAAAGCAGATGTTTAGAGAAACTGAGATTTTTCTCAAAATAAATATTAAAGACTATTTTCACTTCCTTGTTTCTGAATGTTACTCCACTTATGAAATGTTCTAGTGAAGGAAATACATTCAAATATGTATATGCTCAGTCTAAGTATGGAACCACCTATCCTGATATTATTTTTTATTAGGGTAAGTTTTCTTTTGCAATGCTATGCTGAAGAATAGTGCACTTTCCTTTTACTCAGACATATCAATTGCGACGTGTTTCATTTTCCCGATCAAGTTGCTGGCAATAAGAATGCAGTGATGATCCTTCCATGTTCCAATAGTTCGTGATGGCCAATCACACAAAAAAGCAAGGACTTGTGTGGATTGATTCTTGGGTTTGGTGGTGTTTCCCATTTTGTCATAAATATTGTTTTTTTTTTTTCTAATTTTCTGTCAAAATACAAAACGTATTTTTCATCATCTGTAATAATGTGATGCAATAAAGAAAGACTGCGAATGGTGGAACATCGTGTTTGGTTCTGTAGCGAAAGCTCCTGAGGAATCCTGCTGCCTTCAAGTAATTTTTTAAATTCACTATAAATGATACATTATCTGTTATATCCCTGAGATGAAGTATTATGATTATTTACATTATTTACATTATTATCTTCATTGCCATATTTACAACTTTTCAGCTGTTGTACACTCCGGCCTTTTTCAGGTGATTGGAACTTCGAAAAGAACCCTTTATTTCGTTCAACCTGGTAGATTGTTCTAGTTCCACGTACCATGCCTCTTTTGGATGGCTCAGTTAACTGAACTCTCCAAGTTTTTGGTTCACCTCTGCTGCAGCCTGGTACTCAACTCCCAACTATTTGTGTCTAGTCACTGAATCTAAGCAATGCCTTTATCCACTGGGCCATATGTCCTTGTGGACACATGGTCCAGTGGATGAAATATATAACTGCTTTTCGAAGAATCTAATTCTACCAGTTTCTTTTCTTTCCTATTGAACGCTTTTCCGGCTTTTTGCTTTCCTGTCCCCTACGACCTTCAAAAATTTAAACGCAACATCAATGGGTAACTTCTCTCTTCCTAAAATTTGTTCTTTTATTAAAATTTCTCTTCACTAACGTTTTCTTTTCTTTCACTCTCAGTTACTCTTTGCGACTTAGTGGCATTATCGCCTTGCCTGGAGTGAAACGATTAAAAATACTTCTATAGGAGACCCCGTAGTTTTCGTTTTGTGTCTGCTATAAACACTGATTTTTGCGTATCTTATGTAGCTAAGATTGTGCCTATCAATAATAAATCCTGGTATGACGTCTCTTTACTAGATATCGGTAAAAAATTTTTGAAGTTATTTTTTTTTTTTTAAGTCTTTACTGAAATTATGGTTTCTCTTTTGAGTAACTTAAACGATTCGGCACATCTATCGATGCTTTCCAACCTGCCACTTGACTTCAATTTATCATTCACTTAGATAAAATCCCTCGTTAGCAAATGCTGTTACACATTTTCCACGCACCCCGTCTCGTCGTCTTTATGCTCTCTTAACTCAACGCTTGCCGACCAAGACAAACTTAGGCATCTTCTTAAACGTTCGGCACACAGTCGCATCTAGCAACGCGACAGTCAGTCTTGGGTTACATATTAGCACAGTTGGGGGTGGAGAGCTAATGGTAACTCTATACACCAATGCTTCGTCTGGTGATTGTAACGAAAAACACTTTTTTCTTTTTTAGAAGTGCGAAGTTGTACTGAGTTCGTGAACTGTGTGTCTTCTGAAATAAGTACTTAATCTCAAGTGTGCCTATGTAGAAGAAATGGAATCTGCAAAGAGTTCAAATTTCGGCTGGGGTTACTTGTGTTCATTTCTCACTAGTGCCTTTTAGAAAGGCATAAATCCACTTCTCCCTGCGCTCTGTTTCATTGCTAAATAACCTGACAAGAAGGACCTGTGACTGACGGAGACAAATAGGTGTGCGAGTATATGGGCAAACCTCTCTCCGATAATTCTCTCTACGCAGAAGCAGCAGAAAGCATCATCACGCCCCGATAGTCCACTTTAACAGTGCTACAGAATGAGTTAAATGAAACGACAGTCTAATGATATTAAGCGTAAGTTAGTTGAAACATCTGTTATCACAGTTGAACAAAATTTTAACCAGGGACGTGGAGAATACACATCGCAATGAAAAACAAGAAAAACGTAGGTTGGAAAAGATAGAAACAGCATTTTTTTTCTTTTCTCTATATTTCATTCCTATATTTTCTTTCGTCGTTATTTTTCTTCGTCGCCTCCGCGCTCTATGCCTCTCCGTCTCGCGCATTCTCCTTCCCTCTCCGTCTCGCGCATTCTCCTTCCCTCTCCGTCTCGCGCATTCTCCTTCCCTCTCCGTCTCGCACATTCTCCTTCCCTCTCCGTCTCGCTACCCGATCAGTATGTTCAGTATATTGTTTATATTTCGAACATCTCTTCCATGTGTCATTTTTTCTGTGATTTTCTGATCAGTTAACTGTAAAAAAAAAAAAAAAAGCTGGTACAAGAACCGTGTCAGATTTCATCACAAATTGATGGAAGGCCATGCAATTGGCAATACATGTAACAAAGTAAATTGCAATCTCTAGTTTTAAATCAAAATCTAATGTTAAATCTTTTTACTTCTAATCAACTTCTCACTACTTGCTGAACGTAAATAAATACATCATTCCTGTTCAGCAATCAATCGGAGGTTTTATCACATCAGAATTTCTATTTTGTCTTCCTTTTAAGTCAGTACGGTGATAACTAGATTCCATATTCAGAGCCTCAACAAAATTTTCTAAGCTTTTTTTTATTTTACAATGATGTTAACCCTTTACCAGGCTCAAGAACCACTCAAATTCGAGGGTTACAGAATAAGAAGCACAGTTTATGGGGATATGTAGGGAAGATAATGGTTGCCACTAGACGTGAAAAGGCCAAGATTATGATCGGGGAAACAACCGCACGGGAGTCGGTTCTTCTAAGCGGCGGTTTGTAGGAAGAAACGGAATTCACATCTCACCAATGGAGTACAAAGGGAATGAGATTAGTTCGCTAAAATGTGCGTCGCATGGCGTGAAGTTTTAGCTGGTGGAATTCTGAAATGTATTTCGTCTGAACATTTTCCGTGGAAATAGCGACAGAGCAGCAAGAGACTTGCGACGTTTCTTCTGTGGGGAAAAATGTTGGAGGGAGAAAAATAATTCGTCACCCACAAGGACGTGAAAACTCTTTTGGGCTCTATCGAAACTAGAAAGTCAATACTGGGCATCTCTTGTCAGTATATTTATCAACATTACTCCATTTTCGTTCTGGTCTGGCTCTTGTAAATGTATAGGATAGCACAAGTAATCGACCAGTTTTTCAGCATCTTTTGCGACGGATTGTATTTACGATTTCTACTTGAGGTCTGGCTTGACTTTAAGTCCCAGTAGACTCCCCAGGCACGGGGTCTCCTTAAAAGAGCACCCGTTCATCGTGATAGGTGAAAATTCAGAAAAAAATAGTGGTGCTCCTAGTGAGGATCGAACACACTATCAAGGGTCTTGAAAAATCTGCTGAGTACGGCATCTGCTGAAATACAAAATAAATCCGTTTAAACTGTATAACTGAATATCTAGCTCCGACTTTGTTTTAAATATTATCGGAAGTTTAGATATCAATTCACAAATCTCCGCTAAACAATTGAATATGTTTATATAAAAGAAAGAGGTAGATTTTGTAAATTTTATTTTTGTCTGTGCATGATAAATTTATAGACAGTTTGCTTCCCTGAAGAATATAGAAGACTAAAGAATCGAAACACAATAGGAAAGAAAAAAATCCCATGGGAGATTCAAGAACTGAAATCTGAAAATAACGTATTTTATTAAACTGCTCGATAAACAGAAATACCATCACAAAGATATTGACGTACACATTGACATTCGTAGAGAAAAACTGTCTAATGTACAATTGAAAGGAAAGTAAAGTTAAAATAGACGTGCATTTTATAGATAATATTGTGTCTATTGGCATAAATACTCATGGTAGACGGTATATGTGTGATATATAAACGCATTAGAACAGCTTAATGAATTGACAAAAAGATTAAATTTTACTAGGAAAAGAAATGCACGGATGTGTTTGTTTTTTTTTGTTTTTTGTTTTTTTTTTTAGTAAATTTCCACGGTAAGTTATTTATTACTGTTTTAATTTATCGTGTTGTTAAAATTATAAATATTTACGAAATTTGCAATTGAATTGTTTTTGAGTTTCAAATAGAATGACGTAGACGATTATTCTTTCTTTTTAGATAAAACTCACATGGGATACCCTTATGCCAATCAACTTTTTAAATAAATATTCAGGAAATGTCATCCCACCTATTAAATTAAGTTGCCAGCATTCTCAGGCAAAACATTTCGTTTATAATATATACTAGAAATACTCGAACATTTCACGGTTTAGCTCTTTAAATTTTGTAATGAATCATAATTCTTAAGTTAAACTCCTTGCTAGTTCTACGACTGTAAAATCCTAACAAAATATTTCACCTTAATAACTATAATAAAATATTGGAAGAACAATCATAAGTATGGATGCAGGTCAATGTCTAAAGAGGATCTAGATGAAAAGATGTGAAATTGATAATTTTTCCATTTCACTGAAGAGTCTCTGATATGTCTTTTCCGTCTTTCCTCGAGATCAAAATTATTCTTTGACGGATTTGGCATGCGTAACGTAGGTGCTAAGGAACAATTAGAATTTCTTATATATATTTCTAAGTGAAGATTCATCTTGTTTATAGTTGACTTTCATTTTACTTCTGTAGAAGATATTTAACGAACACACAAAAAGCGTAACATAAATAACTTCTACAAAAGACAAATGCACATGTTGACCCGAACAAATATATATATATATATATATATATATATATATATATATAAGTGGACAATGAAAACAACAGCAAACGGCTACAGTTTTTCATGCATGAACACAAAATGGCCTCAGAATTGGGTTCAATCATAAAACACTGTCGCCGCTTAGTGTCTACTTTTTTCATTTACATACGCTTTCTCATATTGAGCAATTTCAATCGTAAATATAGCATATTTTGAAATAAAAAAAATATATATATATATACACTTTCAGTTTCACCTTTTTGAATATTAAACTAAGAATCCCCTGTTTTTTCCTTTTAATATAAATGAAAATATATTATTTATCAATTTACACATATTTAAGCATATCTTCTTCCACTACAGACCTAGTCATAATTTAAAAGTTCTTCTTACACAATATTTCTAGTATCAATGTGGTCAGATATTTCTATTATGTCATCAGGACAGTCTCCAACCTTAATGTGTAGTAAACTCCTCTGGTGATGTAATCAATTCAATATGTTCATATCAAGACTGAATCGATAAACTTGTCGAAGAGCCCAAAAAACAACTGGAGATATTTTTAAATTGATGGTAGTTTTCCACTCGAACTTGCATCCCACATGCTATGACATTATCATGAACGTCACCTTCACCAGTCCGACTCCAGTAATTTGAATGATTACGCGGGGCACAAATCAGTCGTCCTTCTACCTCACTTTCCTCTTCGACTCCATCATTCTTTTTATTACCTAATATCATTCTTTTTATTATTTTGAATTATTACTAATATTATTTTAAAATTATTACTAATATTATTTTAAATTATAACATAAACGTTAAATTATTACTAAAATTATTATAGAATTATTTGAATTATTTTAAATTATTGTATTATCATTTTGTTATTACCTAATAATAAAGAATTGTATAATTCTTGAATAAATCAAGCCCAGCTTTATCGTATTACGAAGCTCCATCACTATATTGTTGCTTTTTATCTAAGTATCAAATGCTTGCAGCAAAATTCCTAACAGAAACCTATTTAAAACGGAAACATTAGATTGGAACTTGACGCACAAATCCTTTCCTGTTATATAGCCTGTTTCCTTACGATCGGATGTGCTCTGTTGTGGCCATGTTAGTCTAAACTATGCTAAAAAGCAGGGCATAATGGGCTCTCTAGTTTTGTTTAATAAATGATCTAGAAATAGAACTCCGTATTCAAAATCGCTTGGACGTGAAACGGGCAAATACCTTTTTTAAAATACTTTGTACACAAGCCACAGCAGCAGCTGAGGGTAATACCACACTAATGGTAGTTATGGGAGTAGGTTTTTTTTTTTTTAAATGTTCACTTGCCCAGTCTCTTCTTCAGCGATCAGGATGTCATGTCAATGACGAACCCTTTATCAAGATGGAAAAGAGAACAAAAAAATTAAAGTTTCGTTTTTCTGGAGAGACACAAGTGCGAAGTGGACACAACCTCTGTTGGCGATCGAACTTTGAATGTTGATTCCATCTTTTGTGTTGATAACAGCTGCATCATCTTATATGCAAAAGAAATAAAATATTAATGACTTCCAGTGAATATATTAATGTACAGTTTTCTTCAACGCTTTTTTGTTCAAGCCATGACCAAACACAAAATTTCAAATGCTGAAGATGTTTGATAGCTTAATATCATTATAGATGACTATGCGCTTCAGTGTACTAGTTTGTGGACGAATGCCTTGTGATACTAATATTTGCTAAATTTTATCATGGCACATTGCCATATCAGATACAAACAACTGTAGAGACACTGTTATGCTTGCCTTCAAAATGAAGATAACCTGTCAGCCAAGGAAACTGGCATTCTAAATACTGCCTTTTACCTGGATTCGAAAACCAGAAACGCAACGTCTGTCACCGGTTGGGAAATAACTCAACTATAAGTACACGTCTATATATTTTCTCATGGGAATGTGATACTGTAAAAGGTCATATTTGAAGTAGGACACCAGGCACATGTTTTTGCGTGGTTTGGTACTGAACTCTCCCGATTCTTCCGGCATTTTGCCATACATGTTTGTGTTTCTGATTTTAACTCTTTTCATACGATGGGGAGTTACTGTCTTGGAGACGGATCGTTAAGGGCTAGGCTTAGAACTTATCTCTGGTTGCGTGTCATTTAACTTAATGAATTAAGTCAGAAATATTTATCACTTCAAAGTTACAAGTTTGTTTTGGAACATAATCACGATTTAGTGTTGCGCATTTTTCAAAATTTTATATCCACTTCATTTTCTCATTGTATAAACTTTATGGTTTACCCAAGTCATAACGACACATATAAATCTCATTTTGTCGTTATTTGTGGAAAAATGTTAACTTCTTAACGCTATTTAAATTTCAGAAACAACTAGAAAATTGACGGGGCCAAATCAGTAAATGAAAAAAGATGTATAATAATAATAGTGAATTTAAGGCTTCTCACCAGTTGCACCGTTTGTTGACTGCATTGCAGCCTTTCATTATTGTGATGCCAATAAGTTACCATTTCAGTTCTTACTCGGTCGATGCATTGTTTGCGTGCTCGCAATGATTCATTGTTTTCTCACGTCTGTGAATTTCAATTGGCGAGCAATCTACTCGTGCCTAAAATTCATTACTGATAGCCAGTTAATAAGTCAGACGTACTACTCATGACTAAAGAATGCTATTATTCAATGCCATCACTTCATCAAATGACGGGGCTTTATATGCTATTAAAAAAAGTCATTCATACATGTTTTTCTCTGCACTGTTAACTAGCCTAGTGGTAGGTGACCGTACTTAACAATCAAACCTCCTTGTATATATTGATGTAACATTAATAATAGTTTTCTGGTATTCTTAATGTTATTTTCCCTATTGATGGGTTTCCAAAGTAATCCATGTTCCTTTCTCATTTTTAACAAACTGAAAATGATGTGAGATCACAAATTACAATTTTTCGTTGTTTTCTGATTGTAGGAAAAATAACACATTTTGGAATTATGTAAAATTATTACAGTTTTTTTTTTTAGTATCATTTAGTCATAGCTTTTTTCAAGCTCTCCTGATTTATTTTGACATCAACGCGAATATTCAAGCTGTCATCTCGTCTATTTTTTTCTCACCTTTTACAAATTCTTGACGTTTTTACCATTTTAGTTTACATTCTGTTTTTTAACCATTTGTGTCTGAGTGTGATTTTTTTTTTTTTTTTAACTGTGCTTTTTTGGGTTTAGCTTGCTTTTATCACAGTCTGTGTTTTTTTTCTCCATCTGTAGTAATTTTCATTTTTTTTTCCACGTTCTGTATTTGTTTTTTGACGTTCTGTTTATATCTTTTTTTCTTTTTGATGTTCTGTTTTCACGTTTTGTGTTTTTTGTTTTCTTTTTTTTCATGTTATGTGTTTGTTTTACGCGTTCTGTGTTTTTATTTATTTTTTTTATCTTCCGTTTTTGTATTTTTTTTTTTTTTTGTCACGTTCTGTGTTTATTTTTGTTTATTTTCATGTTCTGTGTTTTGTTTTTTATTCATGTTCGGTGTTTTTTTGGGGGAAAAGGGGATCACTTTCTCTTTGCTGATTGGTTCACTCCAAACGTTTTTCTGACCTAAAGATCACTGATGTAAAAAGCATCACTGATAGAAAACTCTATGTAACAATTATTTAATAACTTGCTCTACGGCAGGTGACATCTATACATATAAATGTTTATTCTCCATTTCTCTTAAAGGGGCACAGTGGCATAACTAAGTAAAATTTATTAAACTTCAACTACATAAGTTTACATAAATCAGAATCTATATTAACAAATATACATAGATATTTAACATGATTCGCTTATTGAAATTTTCGTCTGGCACGGGGCCAATTGCATATGAAGATTAGAATAAGGGCTGCTTCTGTTCGCATCCTGCACATATCTTGAATGAAATAGAAAAATATTCTGCCTCAATATGACTGATTTCAATTTTTAACCAATATCGTAACATGCGTATAGTTCAGTGTATGAAGCCATCTGCTAAACCCTGAACTTTGGCAAAAAAATTTTTTATTCCGATTTGTCATTTAAACTAAGCGGCGCAAAAGAATTTTTACCCGCCCAAAGGCACGATCGTAAAACTAAACACACTCAACTGTTTACGAGTGCAAATACATATCCGCTCCAATACATTAGAGGTTTATGGCCGCAATTACCTATGCATTTAGGTAGAAATGAATGTACGGATATTTTTTTTGTTTTGTTTTGTTTGGTGGTGATGTATGTACAAATGTGACTTGTATACAGGCATATAATTTAAAGATAATCTATGCAGTCGAGTGTCTGCGTTTTTAATGAGGCATCCATTTGACTGAGTTCGTGCAGATGCATACACAGGTTGAGCGGACGTTACGGCACGAAGGAATATACGCGTACATGAGTGTTCTGTATGTCCTACTATGTATGCTGTTAAATTGTATATGCAAATGATATACCGGGCGAGACACGACTTGTATCAAAAGGATCTCCTTCAGTTAAATATATCCCATAAACAATTTATAAATACATAAAACTGTCTTATGTATATACTTTACCGTATGGTCATATATATGATGATGCCTGCATATATATATATATATATATATATATATATATAATCAATTCACCACAAGGTGATAATGACACTAAGACACAAGAGGCTACTGGGAGTGAAAGAGAAGGCTTTAGAAGGAATCAGAAACGCAATCCTAAACAGGAAAAAGGGATAAACCTCCACTCCAATTCAAAAGTGGTCAATGGGCGACCCTATCTACTCCTATTGAGGAAAAAATGAAAAAATAAATAGTAAAGAATTTCCGAGTTTAGGCAGAGACGTTAGTAGTATAGAATTGAAGTAGACTTTAGAAGGGACAAGAATTGAGGGATAAACCTCTTCTCGTAAAATTTTCGATACATATTTACAAATATGTATGCTTTGATGTAGACCGTGTCAATTTGATTGCCTCAGTGTGACTCTTTACTAATAGAACAGTTTTCTATTTACATTATTCGGACTATTGTCCTCATCTTATCCACTGTTATGTGTCCTTAAGGTGTTGGTTTGATCCAGCGACAGGACCCAAACAGTTGTGAGTTCGATACCTGGTTAAGGCAGTGGAGAACATGGAGAGATGAATTAACAGGAGATAACTGTTAACTGACATCCATTAGACATAGCACGTGGAACTAGAACAGTCTACCCCAGTGAGCGAAATAAAGGGTTGATTTTGACATTCCAACCACCTGAAGAAGACTGGATTGTACAACGGCCGAAAACGTTGTGATAAATATGGCAACAAATATGAGGACAATAGTCGGAATAATGTAAATAGTGTACATAATACCTCATCTCAGAAATATAGACAGATATAGAACAGTCTTCTTCCAAGTTTGTCATATTCAATTAGTATTGCTTTTGCGTTGCCTGGAACATCTTCATATGCATTTTGTCCATTCAGGATGTGTATCACCATGGTTCTCTAGACCTCCCCGTTTCTCTAAACGAAACCAGCACATATGTTATATTAGACCCGACGTGCTCTTTAAGTAATTCTTTCAGTCAGCTTAAAGTAATTCTCTTTCTTTTCGAAAGTCGAGGAACGCTTTTTTTCCTGCTAGTAACAAACTTCAAAATCTAATTTTATTTGGTTATTTAGAACAGTTGTGCAACAGCTAAATCTAATACGTAATTTATTTTTAGACATTACTTTTAAAATATATAAACTTACTGTTATAATACTCCAAGTAGAGATTGCAATTGTATGCAGTCAGTATTAGTTCTAAAGTCCAAATAACAAGTAGTAGTATTTAACCTCTCACTCTTGATGCAACGAAATGTTATATAATCTCGAGTTTAATGTAGGTTTATAGGCAGTACCGTGGACAAGTTATCAAACGCCCTTTCGGCACTTACCCATTTTGTGCACGCCTCAGGCGCCGGGCAATAAACCCAGCTCCCTCCCGAAGGAGAGGTACTGCTTGGTGAGATGGCCCTCTGGGGCTTCAGCTAATAATACTGGCGGATGAATTCTCCCCTCTGCCGCTCAGTCGTGCGAAACATTGCTCGTACCACTGGCAAGAGTACGCGTACCATTGCGAGCCTATACATAACATTGTGCTCTTACAGATATGCTAATTAGTAGTCGCGCTAACCAACTACTACTACTACTACGACATTATGTATACGCGTATATTTTTAATGGCGGTTAGAAATGACAACTAGTTGGAAAGGAAAAAAATCCAACAAACTGCTTACAATGTTGTTCAGAAATCATATTTCTGAAATACAATATATAAATATGATACCCCGGAGTTCAAAAGAATAACCAAAATTAGAAAATCCTCGCTAGAGGTAAAATAAACAAATAAATGTTAGTTGAAAACAGTTATCTCGGGTATCAGAATGAAACTAGCTATAGTGATAGGGTCAGCGGACAATCGCACTTAAGTATCGCAGTGTGATAAGGTTGTGAGTACTGATTCAGAAACTCATATGGGTTATCACAAATTTAGAAATATGAGAAAATGAAGAAAACGGCCTCGTTTATCAAAATAGATGTAGCAGGTTTCAGTTTCTTTTCATTCAACCGGAAATTGTTGAACATCACAAATTATGAATGAATGAAAAAGCTGTGAATTTTCTAATAAAAGGAGTTTCTCCCTCAAATCGTCGGTGATAATTTTTGCTCCTTGTTAAACACGCAGGCCTGGAACGGTTAGAAATAAGTGACCAAAACAAATGGAAGTTTATCTCTTGCTCACTTCGCATCGCTAAAACTGCTGAAAAAAAAAAACTTGCTCACTGACAAGTTGTCGGTAACACTTCTCTACACAGGGCAATAAATGTAGTCAGTTCAGACTATATGCGTTCTGCAGTTTAACACTACGAAAAGGAACCTCTCTTTGGAGTAAAATTAATTCGCTTTTGTGTGTGTGTGTATGTGTTTTAACAAGAAGCACACAGAAAAATCAATTTCGGTCTCTGTTTCAAGAAAGCCACAGAAACGAAAGTGACGAGGCAACCGGCTCGGCTCATTTCAGAGCAACAACAACGGCGGCCATACAGCGTTTCGAACCACTACAAGGATCACCAGTTGTAAAACGATCGTGGCAGAATTAACGAACGACAGCCATGTACCGAAGCAATGAGATAACGCGATATGATCACATTATTTCCATAAGACACTGAGTGAAACAAGAAAGGAAGATACGAATCGCCTGTTTTTCTATCTTAGAAACAATTACCGTTCAAAATCTATTTATTTTTTTATTTGGAATCGGACAGTGTTCTTTGCCACCGGCGAAGAAAGCATAACTACTTCTAGATCCTTCAATTTCCCACAAATACCCTTGGGAAAGGTATTAATATTTTTTTTAATCCACCCCTTCAAACGAATATTAGGGTAGACTCAAATAGACTTTCGTAAGCTATCAGTCTAAGAGAAGAAAAATTCTGGATTCCAAACCGTGGAGAACCCATTCCAATATATTTCCCAAGAATTCAAGGTAATTCCCAGATAATAATCTGTGGAGAGCTGTAGTCGTCTACTTCCTCCAGGACAATACATTCAACAAAAAAGAGGTAACCGTTCCAGGATCGAACACAGTACACCTCCTAAGAGATCAATTAAACAGGTTTTAGTTATCGAGCAACAGAAAGAAAGTAACCATAAATTTGATAGCTATTTTGTTTTTAAGCTATGTGCGTATCAAAAATACATTCTGTACCTCAAGGACAAAATTATTCCAACTTATTTGCTCGCACAAAAAAGTCGGCTTCATATTGTCCTAGACAACATGATAGAGAATCTATTTTTAATGTTTGAAGGGCATTCATTTTACCATAATGGAAAGACCTAGAATTTAAAGTTAGCATCAATTAATTTAGTGCTTTAACGACAGAACTTTAATCTGGCATGTTAAATATATAACTTAATTATTCTTACCTCCAAAGAAAATTGTTTCCCAGGAGAATTCTTTCATCTGAATCAGTTTTCAACTCGACGAAGTATTTCTTCTCTTATATTTATATGAATTACTTATCGGATACTCTCTCCAATTACCAGAATAGCTTTCAAATGTTCCAGGACATTTATAATTTTAGGAACTCTCAAGCAATCTATATTTATTATACTATTGTTCAACCAATACAAGGCTCAAGAGCCAATCAAGTTAAATGTTTATTGAATGATGTTATAAGGACTTAAAGAGAAGAAGTAACAAGTTCGTATTATGAGGATATGTAGGAAAGATAAAGTTTGACTCTAGAGTCGGAGAGGTTAAGATCGTGGCCATGGAAAAAGCTGTGAATGTATGAACCAGTGGCAGTAATAAATGTAGTTGGTTTGAAAATCTGTTATGGAAATAGCGATAACAGCAAAGGCCTATCAACGTTTCATCTGTGAGAAAAGAATTGTAAGGTAGAAAATAATAATTCACCCACATGCTGCTTTATAAGGGTTTTGAATTCTGTAGCAGCAGTGTTTTCCTTTCGGTGTGATCTCTATCTGGTAAGGATAGAGCATGTCAGGAATATTCAAGTACTGTCTGTAACTGTACAAGGAACCGATCATTTTTCAGCAGTTTTAGCGATGGTTCGTATATACGAGTTCTAATTGAGGTTTGAAGTGAGCTTTTCTCTCAAAGGAATGTCAAAATGAAAAACAAATTATCAACGTTAAGACAGAATGTTCGATAGTCAGCAAGAGGAATGCCTCGTGATACGAACTATGAATTGGAGATGTCGCAATCAAGCAAGTATAGAAATTTAAATATGGGGAAAGCATCTAAATAGATGTCAGAAAATATCACGTCAAAATGAGAAGGCACAATGGTATAGCAAAAAATACCTTCTGAAAGCCAAACCAAGAATTAAAAACAGGAAAATTTCATTAGAAGCAAAGACAATGCTGAATTACTATGTAATATCAATCTTCCTGTGGGTGCTGAACAATCTGACAGATGAAGAGGAGACTTGAAACAACTAATGTCGCTCTATAGAATACCATAGAAATTGCATGTGAGCAACGGGGAAATTTTAAGAGAAATGGAAGCAAAAAGAACTATTACACTCAAAATCAGAAAAAAAAAATCAGTTAGCACTTACAAGACCTACTGAAAGCAAGCGAGGCAAAATGAAACGGAACTATCCTAAGGTGCTTGTGTAAATGTGTGGTAGCACAGTGAGTCAGAGATACAGTAAAAAGACAAATATTGCTAAGGGTTACAAAACAAAGATGTGGAGAGCCATGTTAGCACATGTCCTGAAGGGACACGGCACATGAATGAAGATTTGATTATCTTTGTTTCGCGGCATATCAACATCTATGAGTTATTTAATGCAGAAATCTAAATATGTCGTACGCAATTTTATGCCTTCAACTACAAATATTTTAGACATACGTTCACTCTGAAAGTGTAAAATTATGTATTATATAGTTTTTAGATTGTGTTTTGTAGAAGTTATATTTTAATAAAAATATATTTCTGTAATGTAGAACATTATGTTGACGGTTCCAGTATTTTCAAATAGATTTTTCATGTTTATTTCCTCATAGTATTAATGACTTACATGGACTGAGTAAATTTAGCTAATGTTTCACCGTGAGTGTGGCTTGGCATGCTGTACAAGGTGGCCGATCTACATTCTTCATCAAGTATATTCAAAGTATTCATCGAACGAATATTCTGGCTGTTCGGAATTTCATTCGACAACCAAATGAAAGTGAGAGTTGCTGGCCATAACTCAAAATAATAATAATTATTATTAAAGCTAGTGCACCGGTGCCGTCAAAGCTGACGGCAAGAAGGAATATATTATAAATAATAAGGATTGTATTGTAAGTAATATTCGTTTAATCTAAGTACAATTTTATAATTTAAAATATCTTATTCTTAACATTAATATTTGAACAGTGTACAATTTATAAACACCTCAGGAAAAAGATCCGTTTATTCCTCATAAATGTTACATTTTTTTTTTTTACTGCAAAAGTTCCCAAATCACAAGATTTTTTTTGTGTAAACCTGTGTAATCCTTGCCGGTCCGTAGATACAATCTGTAATTTCAAAGTCTGGAAAAAAGGGATTGTTGCACACCAAAAAAGAAAAGTTAGAATTTAGTTCTTACTGTGAACTGTATCGCCGTTTTTTGGGTGGTCTCTTTGTAATTGGTCAGCGCGGTAGCTTTCTACGCGTGAACGTGAATGGGGTCTTGACTTCTATGCGTTTCATGTCAAAATTTTAAACTACTCCTCAATTGTTACATAAACTTTAATATATATATATATATATATATATATATATATATATATATACACACATATTAATTTGGCTTCCCATTGTTCAGTAGTAATGGATGTTAACGCGAATGATGAAAAAGTTACTGATGCTAATAATTTATTATGATCTTAACACTTAAGGAATTAACTTTAGAGAACTCATATTCTTCTCTGAAAGGTTAAACTACGAAGCATGGCTAAACATTTGAACGGTATTTATAAGTCTATTTAGATCTCTTACAAGATTTAAGTAACAAATGGTCTGAATACTTTAAATCAAACAGCTGTACTACGGTAATATAATCTTTAGAATCGAAACAATGTTGAGGATGATGGTTTCAGTATCTCATGTGCTTATAATTCGGGTTGGAGGGAGGTAGGAATTTATTGGTTATTCTTCGTTTACTTGAGGTTTAGAACAAGTGTTTTTTTTTGTTTCTTGTTTTTTTACTGCTACTTTTTAGCAAATATGATCAGCTTTATATATATATATATATATATATATATATATATATATATATATATATATATTGCCTTGATCATTGTTTAAGATTGGGTTTCGGTTCTTTCTAAAGTCTTTACATTTTCTTTCACTTCTTGTAGACCGTGGCGTCTTAGTGGCATTATTGCCTTGCCTGGGAGTAGATGAAGTTATATATATATATATATATATATAGTTTAAAATGAATATAGTTTTTGACCACTGATCTATTTATGATGGTAGCTTATTTATATAACAGATCTGTCGATGGAATATGCACATTTATTGATGCATTCAAAATGTGAATTTTATCCCAAAATGTTCCCATTCTATCACAGAAGTACTTTATTGGTAAATTTTCGTGCAGTAGCGAGAGACTCATCGTGAAAAGATAAGAAGTGATTTCGATCCTCATAGATTTAGTCCTGTCCCTAAATTGTCCGTTCATGAATGTTCTGTTCCCATTCTCG
>CAHIKZ030000613.1:1260000-1375000 GCA_903632075.3 Acanthosepion pharaonis | reverse complement strand
ATTTTTTACACAAGTATTAGTGTTCACAGTACAATGACTTCGAATCCTTTTTTTCTTTAATAATTCATAGTTATTTATTCCTGCATCATATAGACTCACTTGAAAAATATTAACATATTTATTATATTAAATTTATATAACAAACAATCGAGTGTTTACAAACTACTGGTTAGAACTCAGACGCCCCGAACTGAGTTGAGGTGGTTTGAACCCCGTGAGCGTGAAAGATAGTGGTGGTCTGTCTTTCAGACCAAAAATGAGATGACAGGCAAAAATAGAAGGATCAAGGCATTTCACCGCACGCAGGGGGTCAAACCAGCACATGGACAGTTGGTCAACTGTTTGGTATTTGTACTATTCATCTTCCTCCCCTTCTAGCTTCATCCTAGAAACGATGCTGCTGATACTGACCATCATAATATAAAGAGTAAAAGTTAAAATTGTCGTTGGTTCAGTCGTCTGTGCTATAGCAATGGATTTTGAAGAATTGAAGCCAGAAACGATACAAAACACAGAACTAGGTTCAGGATAGCAAAATGTACGGTTGATAAAAAACATCACTGGTACATTTTAAAAATTCTCTTTTGTAACTGCATTTTAATAAATACAACGCCCAAGGGACCCTCAAGGTAGAGACTTCCTGAATGAGGTAAGTGATATAAAAGTAAAAGAAAGAAAGAGGAAGTAATGAAAACCTTGTTGGATAGATAACGATTGACTATAGACTTGAAAATTTCTGTGTTCGGGGAAGCATCAACGAAGGAGTCTGTTTCTCAAAGTAGCGGTTCCCAGGATGACGTTGTCTAAATGGAACTTCATTTTACCAAAGAATACGTAGGAAATGAAGGTGATTTAACTCTGTGAGCGTAGAATGGTAGCTCCTGTCTGCAACGGTTTAAAATAATGGAACTAACTAGTAGAGATTATATGAACATTTGCTATGGAAGTATGCTTGCGATTGTGAGGAAAGATGCTGTGCGATGTAAACTGAGTTATTCCGACACAAGGCTGCATTAACGATTTTAAACAAATCTGGTGAGCGAGTATTAGGCAGGCCCTGCCTACATATGGCAGCGGTATTCCATTTTTCGTCTGATCCATCTTTTGTAAATTATAAAGCACGGAGGAAGGAGTCAGGTACTTCCTGGAGAATTACAAGGAGACGACCATTTTTTCCCCAACATCTTTAGCGATTGATCGTATATATCAGTTCCTCTTGAGGGTGGAATTCGACCTGTTGGCGAATTAACAATATTATCAGAATTGTCTCCATTCGTTTACACTAAACGGGAATTACGTCATATTCTTTGGTCTTTTGTTTGGCAATGTCATGTGCTCTCTGCTTTAAGAATAATTTTCGGGCGGTTTTCTTGGACAATGGCCATTAGAATGAATACACCACAGAACTTATTGTATTTCTTATGTACTTCGTTGCTACAATCAAAGGACAAATCACTTTGACATAGGCACTCATGAGCAAACTCTCTCTCTCCCCATCCACCCCATATTGATGGGAGTCGATATCTCTGCGTGTGTGCTTGTTACATATAAATCACTGGCGTATATACTTGGCCTGGTGTTGTATTTTATATTACAGTTCGCGTGCTCATGCATTCCTTTCGTAAAATAAGATAAAAACATACAAATCTTCGTAAATTATAATTTTTCTATGATTTCCTATTAATTCTTTTTTTTTTTTTTTTTAATCTATTAATTTCAGTGCAATGTTCATTGAGCAGAAACGTCAAATCCTGTATATATAATTATAGCATTAAAATGGCAGACGAGTTAACTTTCCTTGATTATGAACTAAAAAGAGCGTACGTTTGGGTCTAACGAGGTGTAGACATTGTCCAAATGTTATTGATTGAAAACTTTTAGTCAGTTTCAAGATGCAATGTTATGGAGGCGTGCTTTCTTTCCCATATTCTTCGAAAGACATCGCCATGATCGTTACTATTTATGGTGAGGACACAAGCATGTGACCGGTGTCCATGATTCATCATTAGCTAAATCAATGGCTATTTGCTGAATATATTTAAAACTGCAATTCTAACATTGAAAATAATTTCTTACCAAAGGTTCATAATATATATTTTTAGCAATTAATATTGTATAGTGTTCCTGTTTTTTCTTTGGTTTTCTTTTCTTCTTTTTTTTTTTTTTTGTTTTTGTCGTTGGCAGAAATCTTAAGCCCAAGTGATGCATTTTAACAGCAATGTGATCTGTGAGGTGACAGGTAGTATTGTAGAGCATCTCATTGTGTGTCATTACAAATTTTACATTTTTGATTCATAAAACAAATTCTGGAGAAGGTATGAAAATTCGTATATAATACGTACGGATGGCAGTAAGTTTTTTGGCAAGGGCGAGGTCTCGCGTGATAAGAGGTTATTCTATGTACCATGTCCGTTCACATGTACTATCATGGTCTTCCATAGATTCCTATTCCATTGTGGTCCTTAGCAGCATCTCTCCCTGGGATAAAACTCCTCTAACCCGTTCTACAGTCCATTCACACAATCTTTGAAGTAGGTGGCCTGCTGCCTTCTCTATCTTTATTGCCCTCGATAGATCCTGTGAGGGTTAATTTTTCCAATCCCTCCTTCCTCATATATCCATGAGAATTCAGCTCCCCCTATCTAGTTCTGAGTATTATTTTTCTTTTCATCTTAGGATTTTCATAGAATTCTCAGTAACCTACTGTAGTACCATATTTCTGCAACCTCCAATTTTCTCTTCATTTGTGGCGAGATTATCGAGCATTCAGTTCAGTGAGTCAATTTCGTAGTTCAGCGCTATTTATTTCTAAATAAATTTCCCTGTTACTTTTTTTATTGTATTTAGCTTTTGGAAGTAATCTTTCGCTAATCCATTGCACGTTCGGATTTTGGTGTTGCATCATTGTTTGTCGGAAATCATAAATCATATGCATCATGTTCGAGTAGAGACGTATATCTGATAGACACAAGCTGTTAGTTGCCAAAACGTTCTCTAGCTAACACGCTTCCCAAAATCTGGACAAATGAACAAACATCTGAATTCGTTTTAATCTTATGGTCGGGCCTAGAAATGTTCGTATCTATATAGATATGTATATACATACATATACACGTGTATAATTTATACCAAGCATAAAACAGCGTCTTTCGTGAAGTCTTTATCCATGTTGCAGCTTACCATTTTCTTGGCTAACCATGAGTCTGAATTAACCTTATGCAAGATTTCCAATGTTTCTAGCAGGCAGAAATCGCTTAGCGGTTAATTTGAGACCTAAAGCGAACACTAGCCAATTTCCAGTTCCGATGAGTATTCTTTCTTCTGGAGGCACATTCCCCATTGTACTGAAGAGACATGGTGAATCACTAATGCCTGAAACATTCCAAAAGTGAAAGCGGCAAGGGAATTAGCGAATTTCTGAAGTCATCACTTCCTCAACGGGTGTAGGTTTTCAATTCACTTATGAATTTGTGTTAAACTTACCATCAAAAGATAACCTTTTTAAGAAGACATGTATGCTGTTACTTGTTCAGCAATATCTTCTTTATTTTAAAAAGATTTCATCCCAAGCAAGGGAGTAAAGCCACTGAGACACAATGGCTTACAGGGCGTGGAAGAATTAGAAACAAAAAAATTACTAATGATCGGAAAGAGTAATCAGGAAGATAGTAGATAGCGATTGACATTCCGTTTAAATTTTTGGAGATTAATGTTGGCTAGGAAATAGACACAATGGTCAGAATGTTCACAAGCAGAGATAAACTTGTATGGATGATGCATGTATAAGATGTGGCAGAAATACCTCCCATATATACCTCCGAGAAATACCCGTGAAAAAAATGGTAAGACATTAGTGGCAATGGTGTTTTCATTTAGCTAATATCTTAGTAATTATGGTATATATTTCTGGGAGGTGTAAGTGATTTCCGTGAAATTCTTGAATGAAATAAACGTTTACTCTGGCGAAATTTAGATCTGAGTGCGAGGAAACTAGCACAGAAGCTAGAGATCTAGATTAATTGAAGTTTTAGATTTACTTTTCACGTGCAAGGACGAATTTCAAGAAGGAAATTCAATTCGCTAAAAGCTGGAAACACTTAGTCGATATGAAACGTCAGCAATTTAAACAGCAGCACAGAAAATGAGAATGAATCTGACCACTCCCCAAAGAAACAGTATCTGTTCTACTGATAGACTACGAGAGTCACTGCTTATGACCCACCAACATAATGCATACAAATTACAAAACAAAACATGTTTTACCTTGCGCCATTTTATTTCGTCTTGTGGGTGTACTGAAATATTAACTATGGCGTGGTAGTAAAAAGAAATTAATGACTGTTATCCCATTTTCTGTTGTCAATAGAATTTTTGGCGACTGAAATCAATATGACCTACAGTTTGGAGTCTGTCTATATTTCTGAGATGAGGTATTATGTACACTATTTACATAATTACTATTGTTCTCATCATTGTCGCCATATTTATCACAACGTTTCGGCCACTGTGCCATGTGTCCTCAAGAACACATGGCACAGTGGATAAAGGCGTTGGTTACATCCAGTGACAGGACCCAAAGAGTGTGAGTTCAATACCTGGTTAAGGCAGTGGAGAACTTTCAGAGCAGGAGATTAGCAGGAGATAACTGATAATGACATACATCAAACACGGCACGTGTAACTAGAACAGTCTACCCCAGTGAGCGAAATAAAGGGTTCAGTTCGAAATTCCAACCACCTGAAGAAGGCCGGAGCGTACAACGGCCGAAACGCTGTGATTAATATGGCGACAAAGATGAGGACAATATTCCGAATAATGTAAATAATGGACCTACAGTTTGTTGTTAACTGGAGCAAAGGATGGCTTGTTAATTTTAGCGCCTCCAAAGTCAAACTGCTCTCTGTTAATCATCTGAGATACCTTCTTCTGCTTTTCATCATTATGGCTAATGCTAACCCGCAGGAGAGTGATTCGTTACGCTTTCTCTGGCTAATATTCTTCGCTGTCATGAAGTAGAATGATTATATTGAATATATTGCTAGGTTGGTTCATTGTGTTCTTTTTTTTTTTCTCCTGAATCTATGCATAAGTCTACCATTCATCCATGCCTCGAATATTGCTGCCACTTATGGTCCGTTGTTCCGGTTATATATTTAGATATCTAAAATCCAAAGACTAATCAGCAATATTATTGGTCCTGACCTTGCGTCTCTGCTTCTATCACTTTCCTACCGACGTAAAGTTGCTTCCATGTGCCTTTTCTAGAAATAGATTCAAAATAATTTTTCTGATGAACACTCTTCTCTGATGTCTAGAGTTTAGAAACTTAATCGCAGTACTAGATTAGCAACAAGGTCTCACCAATTTGCAGTTGAATTGATTAGATGTAACCGTAAGTTCTATTACAACTAATGCTGTACGTTTATATACAGATAATAAAGCGTTAGAAAATCATTTGGCCCAAATCGCCTGAAGATACCGAAAGTTTGAAACCAAGGTAGCGTAATTGGCTGATCTCCTATAATATATATATATATATATATATATAATATTCTGAATTTGTGACATACCGATTTAAATTTGTTTAATACACAAAAATGTAACTAGTTCTATAAATAACTTATAAATAATTTTCCATCAGCATAGTTTAGCTTATTTTGTCCCATGGCTACGTACGTCCTTTCAAATCAACTTTTAAATTAAAACCTGCTTTTATTTTTATATTTATTTTATAAAATCTAGAACGAACACCCGATACAATCTAGAATAATAAAATTAAGAACTAAATGATATACCAATGATATTTAAAATGTGATGTTTTAAAATCCACACGGTACTAATGCTGTGACAATCTCCCACAGTACTAAGGCAGGCTTAAGAGTTATTTTCTTTTATATGGTGTCTCCCTTCAGTACGTGGGCGTTCATGGCTCTCCACAGTTGCCCGGGCTTTGTAGATCTAAGCAACTCTTATCCACCTTCCTAGCCTATTCTCTGACATCTATTTAGGTCAATTCTTCATTTGCTGTTTGCCTCTGTCATGTCTTATAAGTGTCTATAATGTGTTCAGTCCTCTTTCTTCGTCTTTGCCCCAGAAATTGAAACCGTATCTTTGTGATTTTAGGTACAATGTTGTTTTTTTTTTTTGTTTTTTTTTTATATATGTTTCTTAAAATTCTCTCGTTGCTGATATGTTATGTCTGGTATTCATAGCATCCTTCTGTAGAACCATACATGTCACTTCATGTCTCCTTAATCTGGGACTAAATTTCCCTGCCTTCATTGGCATTGAAGAGAGATATCATAACTTAAAGTAATTCTACCGAAATCCGACTAATTAGGGGCACAGATTAATATTAATTTGTATAAGCACATACGTGTTATAGATATTTACAAAAGGAACAGGCTAACATGCAAGTTTGAGATACATTCTCAAACAAGTACAATTTAATATCTGGAAATCTTAACAGGGGACGGAAAGTACGATACTGAAGTCCGATAACGCATTGCAATAGAGAAAGATGTCTTCGAAAAGCTAAGCAAAATGTTACGTAATGTTTGGTTTGGTTTATTTTGTTTTACAGCATATCAACCACAATGGGTTATTCAATGCCGACAATATTTTTAGGATAGATTCATATGAATAGTGTATGTACTTTTTGGTTTAGATTGGTTTGGTTTATTTTGTTTTACGGCATATCAACCTCAATTGGTTATTTAATGCTAACAGCAATTTGTATTGCTGGTAATATTTTGTTTTGTCAAAAATCTGTTTCTGGCAATATTTCTTTCAAAATTGTATTGCTTGTAATAATTTTTTTCAAAAAACTATTTTTGGTAAAAGTTAACTATTTGCCCATAGCTGGGACCCTAACAGTTGCTACCACCCCGGGTTAGGGTGGACCTGGGAACATCAGCAATTAAGAGGTAGTTCCACGCTTCTCAAAGCCACCTGGTCAGAGGCCTTGCTGCTGGACGTAGTTTAACGTCTTACCCAGAACGCGGATGTAGTTTAACGTCTTACCAAGGACGGACGTAATATAAGTTCTCCTGGATGTAGGTGAATGCGGGACATCTAATAGATGAAGAAAAGACTTGAAACAATAAAAATGTGGTTCTACAGAAGGATGCTGAGAATACCATAAAGAGAACATGTAAGCAACAACGAAGCTTTAGAGAAAACTGAAAAAAGTCACTTATCCTTAACATCTGGAAGAGACCGTTGAAATTTCTAGAGCAAATGAGAAAATGTTTGGAAAATTTGATACTCACGTGACAGATTGAATATAAGAAAGAAAACAACGTAACCTACCGAGTGAGCTTGAGTAAATGAATGACGGAACAGGGTTTAGGAGAAATACCAAAAATACATTTCTTAAGAGCTACAAAGGACAGGAAATTGTGGAGTCATGACTGCCAACGCACTAGAAAAATCCTGCACTTTTGAAGCGAAATAAAAAGGTGTTGCGCCAATAATTCATCTTGTTAAAGTCTTCGCTGAAAATTAACATTCCGAATCTTGACTATATGGGCTCAAACATCGATTATTTGTGTCGATAGGAAATATGTAACACGCTGCCACAAGACTGCCTTCGAAGATATTTACTAAGCTGTGTTTTGGCGTAAGGCCACAAAACAAATAATCAGTCATTGCAGTTATTTATTAAACATTTTTTTCTTCTTGTTTATACATTGGCAGACAAGCCTAAGGTTGTTTACAGTGCCCGCTGTTTCTAAGTAGTCACTCTTCTAACTCATGAGCAGGATCATCGCTGCTTAACTTTGATGATCGCAGCGAAATTCGACCGGAGGCCATAATCAAGAAAAATCATTTTGTTCGCTGGTTCCAATGGTGGTGGTATCATGGATAGCTGGTCGACATGAGAAATCGTTGAGCCGAGTTCAAATTTCAGTTACATTCATTTAAGCCCAAATATCATTTCCAATGGTATTAATACATCACCTCCTCCTGCTATGGGTTAAATAGCAAGACTTGTATCTGGAAAAAAATCATTGTTATTCTCAAAACATTGCTAATGCAATATTCACTTGCAAATATAAAAAATATTCTTACAATTCAAAAACCTATCGGCTTCAGCCACAAAAGCCGTAAAAACAAATCGATCAAAGCCAATGAGTAAACACAGCTAGTACAACCCCGTAGAAGAAACATTATTTATATTAATATTCACTCAATATAAAACTTGAGAGCCACTCAAAGTAGTGTTAAATGGTAATGATGAAATAGATGTGTGATATGAATGAAAGTGGTGATAGGAAGTGAACATTATCGGGATAAAGAGGATAGATAACGATTGACCTTGGACTAAGATTGTTGCTTTCAAGGAAGCACTCCCGTGGCACGTTCTGTAAGTTGGCAACTATATTGATAAAAATAACAGCATAGCCTTGTAGCTGAGATCATTTTTAAACAGCCGGCCAAATATCATTTTTATGGCTTCTTGGTCGGTACAATAACTTCTGAACACCTCACCCCTTATTACTGAGTTTGGCTTCGTCTGGCGTAGTGCACCAGATGTGATCAAGATTTGAATCCCAAGAATAGTGTTTTCATACTGACCATTATTTCACGAAGAGAGACCAGGCATTCATTCAGTTAGGCAAGTCAGACAAGAGGGCATTTATAGGGGGTTATAAGATTGTCTTATGGCATTCATCCAAATAGGAGAGGCTGCCAACCTTGAAAAGCGGTATTCGAACGTAACCTCCAAAACAGATGACTGCCACCGGTAGAACATCCGTAATTAACTCTGCTATGAGGCAAGTCTCTGATGTTATTTTTATCAATGTAATTGCTAAAAAACATCAAAACGTGGTTTAATCATGGCAGCAGCTGTACTGAACAAATTAACTCAAAAGCAATAACATCAAAGTCTTTACATAATAAAGTCTATAATAAAATTTGTGCTGGAAAATCTAGGTAGAATGTTGTCTGTAATTTGGCTTCTGAGTATTATGTAGAACATGCAGTCGGGTTCAAATTAATAGGGGAATAATGTTGTCTATATTTCGTTTTTTTTTTCTTTACTTTTTCCTGAATCGAAAGTGTCAGGAATATTATACTTTTAATGAATTTTTAATATTTATATATCCAGCAACACGAAGATTGAAAATTGAATATGGTTAGTATAGGTACCTCCACGAAATCGCTAAAAAAAGAGCATAGCTTGATGAAAAAGACGCCAACCTTGCCGAAAACAAAATTTTATTGTCTAAATGCTTATGTTATTATTTAGAGGAAAGACCAAAGTTTTTTAATTATTTTTAAAAATTTTCCTTCTTTTAGAAAATTCTAAATTTTGATTAAAAAACCTTGTTTCTATTTGTATCAAAGGAACTAGTAAATAACAGACAATTTTTAGCACGTTCTTTTTGGTATGACACACATTAATTTGAAAAATCGTGCAAAATAGAAATAATTATCGGATGTTAATGAAACTTTCAGGAACTATTCACAGATGATCGAAATTATTATAAATATGTTTTCTTTTATGAAAGTCATGGTAGAAATATTTTTTTAAAATATTTATTACCCCCCATAACTAATTTTATGAAAACGCTATAAATTCGATCGCATCGGTTTTAGTGATTACAATAATTAAAAGCACATGTTTTTTTTTTTTTTTTTAATTGGATACCCAATACCTGAAAATCAGCTCTGAATTGTAACATACAAAACTCAATAAAACAAAGATATTATTTAATTTCAAATGCTTTTATTTGCTTTTAGTTGTTTTTTATGAATATGGACAATATTTTCTGAAAGCAAAAAATTTTTTTCGATGAAAATGAATTTTAATACAATTATTTGTTATTTCATTAATTATAATAGATTTTACATTTAAGTTGTTAAAATATTATAAAATTAGATAAAAGCCGCACAGGCTTTCATAAGTGTCCTTATGAGATAGATCTTTTTTTAGCGCGTTGTAAATTGTATCATTTTGACTAATCAGAAGAACCCCAGTAATTAAGAAATGTAATTTTGTGCTTATAATCGAGCTGTAATTATAAAATACGGAAGACCAACCAGAATATAATTAAGTTGGCGTTATTTGAGTTAAGCATTGTTCTCCGCTGTTAAGGCCTTTACTTTTGCGAAACACGTGTGGAGAAGTTAATTTGATTTTTCACTTTCAACTGAGAAGGGTACCTACAAGTATCAGTATCATCTTTGAAATTTATATGATCTTATTTTTATATTAATCTCAGTTACGACATTTTTCCATAAATGAAATATCAAAATTAATAATAAAAAAATGATGCAAATACAAATAACAATAGAATGTAATAAATGTACATAAAATTATAGTATTTTATGTACAATTCTGATAAAATTTCATAAGAAAGAAGTACCTATAAATTAATTAGATACCTTTCTTAAGAAATATGAAATTTAATGTCACTCTTAACAGTTTTATTTTAATTTCTTTATAATATATTTCCCATAAAGCATCATAAACGTAAAGGTGAAAGCTAAGTACAAAAAAAAAAAAAAAATTAGACCGCTGAAAGTTTTCGTTAAAAATAACGGGGTAAATAATTTGTTCACGTAAATGTAAATTATTTCACTTTTCTCCAAAAAACAAATTAGCCTCACGGAATCCGTCAATATGTCATTCATCACATGTCAAGTGACCGGATTTATGTGAAGACAGGCCCTAGGCTATTCCACTTATGAGGTAGATCCAAAACCTCCCGCTATTCTCACGTGTAGGGGAAAATGGAATAGTCTTAAACAGTTCAAGTAAAACTATGGATGAAGACGAATGTTTAAAAATACTGAAGGTTTATTTAGTCTATAATGCATTATGACAGCATGTGTAAGAAAAGCCTATGTAAGCGTCAAAAATATTACACACCTTGCCTGGAGGCACCGTAGATTTTGAGGCCCTAGCCTTCAGCCTGATAAGACTATAGGTAAATCCAGCATTGATCATATGACGCAAAATATTTTATTAAATTAGCTACATATAACCCAAATTGTATGCATTTTAATTAATCCATAGAAAAATTATTATAATTTCATAATTTTTTTTATTTTGTTAATCCCCTTCATTACCGCTAAACAAAAATTCATGTAAAAGTTAAAGATAGACTGATGACTTTAGAGATTTTTATTAAGATGGCTTTTTAATACTACAATTCACCAACTAGAAATTTAGAGAAACACTAAAGTTAGATGGTTACTGTAAATATGTTGATGATAAATACAGGGAGGTGATATTTTGGGTTGGTTTATTTTATAGCTTATCAACCTCAATCGGTTATTTAATGCCGATAAGATTTTTATTGCTGGTATTAATTTTTTTCAAAATACATTGCTGGTAAAAAAAATTTTCCAAAATAATATTGCTGGTATTAAAAGTTATTTTTATACTTCCATAGTGTTTTGACCCCTTTTGGAGGGTTAACTATTTGCCCATAGCTGGAAACATGACGTGGACTTGGGAACATTAGCAATTAAGAAGCGGTTCCTTCTGATTAAAGGCCTTGCTGTCGGGGGTAGCGGATGTTGTAGTAAGGGGATATTGAGGATGAGGAGAATAGATTTCGCTTGACCTTTGACTTGATGAGGTTAAGATTGTAGTGTTTCGGGGAATCATTCATGCAGGTGTCTATTTCACAAAGATTGCAGCTCTTTGGAAAAAAAAGTTGAGTAGAACAATACCGAAGAAAATGGGGATTCAGCTCCGTAGAAGTAACATGGCTATTGTTAGCTGAAACAGCTCGGCTCGAATTTTATTTGCCGCTTTGCAAAAAAATACTAACTGGAGAAAAAGTTATAATACCTACAGTTTTGCATATTTAGGATGGTGTGATGAAAGATCAAGTCTGACCCACTTACCTCAAAGCTAACCAAATGATCAAACCTTAGATTTGATTTATTTTTTATTTAACACCCAATATAAGCCTACGTGTCATTCGAAGTAGATAGTTACTGAATGAGGTTATTATCAGGGTATATGAAGTTCATATTATGCGGATAAGTACGCTAGGTAAATGGGCTTGAATGAGGGAAGCATCTTCTAGGGAGTCAAGAAATTAAGTTCTGGCAAAGAAGCTGTCTGAATGTAACTTCTTTTTATTAATGGAATACAGAAGGAATTATGATCAGTCGACTGTATATATGGCAGGATGGTTCAAAACTGGAGATCTGTTTGGTAGAACTAAAAAAAATTTAGCTCGGCAGAATATTTGCCAGGAAAACGGAGAGGCGAGAAAAGGTTCGTCTGTGGGGAAAGGGGTGGTAGTTTGGAAATTATTTCACAGGGCCACGTATACGATTTAGTTACCAATCAAGTGATAACTGGGAACCCTCACCGTATAGATGGCATCAGTAGTTCATTGCCAGATCAAACCAAAAGTCAGGCGGTGTCTGTTACTTTTTGAAGCGGTACAAGGTACATGTCATTTTTTCAGCATTTTGAACAATGAATCGTTAAGAGTTTTATTTAAGATCTGAAATGAGACGAATACTTTCTCATTATTCAACAGAATATGGAAACCAACAGATTAACATAGCTTATAAACTATTTTTAAAAATTCTTATAAACAATTATTAACATCGTTGCGTAAATTTTATAAATTTTTATCTGTGCTTATGTACTGAATATATCTCGGAAAACAATTACATAAAAAGTTAAATTTGATGCACAGATTAGGTAATTTCTATTCAGACTTCACCTGTGGAAATGAAGGAAGGCTTAATAACTTAATTTCAAGGACACATGGCACAGTGGATAAAGGCGTTAGTTAGATTCAGTGACAGGACCCAAAGAGTGTGAGTTCAATACCCGGTTAAGGTAGTGGAGAATTTGGAGAAGGGAATTGACAGGAGATAACCGACATTCATTAAACATGGCACGTGGAACTAGAACAGTCTACCCCAGTGAGCGAAATAAAGGGTTCAGTTCGACATTCCAACCACCTGAAGAAGGCCAGAGTGTACAACGGCCTAAAAGTCGTAATAAATATGGCGACAATAGTCCTAATAATGTAAATAGTGTACATAATTAATCTCAGAAATATAGACAGAAACTTAATTTCAATTCTAATTTTAAACTTAGTTTTAAATGTGTTAACGTTAAGTAGCCGATCAGTTTATCAAATCAGAATAATGTTTGCATTTTTTTTTTTTTTTGTCACCGTGGAAAATCTATTAACGTGTTTCAATTTTATTTAGCGCACATGAAAATCGCGATGATAATTGCAAACACTGTCCCTTCATTACTTTAGTCTGTCCACAAAGCTATTTTTGAATTAATTAAACAAGATGTTATCGGATGATATCATTTGTTTCCCCCCAATTCAAGGGATGTTGCTTAACTGTATCGTGCTAGAATTTTTTCTCGTTAGAATTCATCTTACGCACAATCAACTATTCAGCTATGCATTGAATACTGTTGTCATATCTGGTCTGGTGTTCCTAGTGTACATCTCAAGATTTTTGACAAAATTTAAATGGTCTGCAATGTAATCATGACATCTAGACTTCAGTAACTTTCTCACCGACGTGACGTGGCTTCCCCCTGTCTTTTCTACGAATATTTTCATGGCAACTGCTCTGAAAATCTTTTTTCCCCTGGTGTCCCGACTACATGAATTTAAGCATCCCACCATATTGGCAACTAGGTACCACCGTTTTACTGTTTAAATTGCTAAATGCAACCGCCACTTCTACCCCAACAGTTTTTTTTCTCGCACTTCACACCTGCGGAACACCCTTCTGTTTTCTTGCTTCTCTGACAATTACAATTTTCAAAAATTAGAATGCAACTTCAATTGCAGTCTTCTTGAACCATGTTCCATTTTTGTCATTCCTTCTTCTCTTTCACTCCATATAACCCCTGCGTCCTAGCGGTATTACGGACTTGCTTGGGCTTAAGAGATTTAAAAAAAAAAAAAAAAAAAACTATTTTAATTTTTTTTTTTTTTTTTTTTTTTTTTTTTTCAAACATTGCTTCATTTAAAAACTCCGATATACAGAATCGGATAACTGTTTAAATTACTTTCAGAACGTATTTTATTATATTGTTTATATATATATATATATATATATATATATATATATATATATATATATATATATATATATATTGAGTTTTAAAATGTTGGTAAAGTTAGATCTTCTTTGCTTCAAGATAAAGCGAATTCGTGAATCACGTTCAAACAGGATTTACTCCCTCATTTTTATTTTTCCTTTTAGAAATCTCTTCTGATATATTTAAATCCGTTAAATGTTATTATGCAAGACATTTGCCTCAAATAATCTTGATTGTTTCTTGCCAGAACTTCTTCACCCCTTGATGAAGACAACTAGCAAAGCGAACCTTCCTATTGGCAACAAAATGTACAATACAAGTTACTTTGTAAGATTTACCCTGTTAGACGACCATCACCAGGTGCTGATGGCCACACACAAACCATATTCCCCACTCATTTTCTTTCTTCGCACGGATAACCGCAACTGTTTTTAAGGTAGTGGCGCACAAACTTATCAAAGTGTGTTATCGTAAGAGGGGTATAGCTTACACACCTGACTCTTATCGCTACCCGTACAAAGATAAGGGTGGCCAATCATTTGTCAGTAAGAACACACAAGAATACCCAAGACCACATGTACAGAGTAGAGAACGAAATTCGGTGGGCACAAAAACACAAATCCGTCTTCTTTAATGTTAGCATTTTCAAGGGGGAGGCACGGTGGAGTAATGGATAGCGGCTCGGATTGAGGAATCGGAGAGACGAGTTCGAATTCCAGTCGAATCCATTACATTCACTTACGTGCTAATACCCTTGGGAAAGGTATGTGTCCTTCTTCTCCCCCTAGCTATGGGTAAATAGCAGGACAGACCGGGTTCTATAGACTTGGATGGCAACTGGTCTACTGCAGAAAGAAATGACAAACTACTGCGGGAAAAAATCGTCAATCATGTATCGAAAGATACATGATCGTCTAAGCGTGTATCACCCATGGCACATAACTGACTGATATTTGAGGGACATGTTTTTCGACAAATGACCAAGATGGAATATTTTGTAAGGATGTCTTCAAAGGTACAATGCAACAGACGTTTCAAAAGTTAAAATGAAAAAAATATTTCATTTAAAATCCTCAAATAGATAAAGAATATATCTGTCCGTGTTTTGTTTTTGTTTTTTTTGTTGTTGTTTTTTTTTTTTTCTTCGCCGGCGGTTTTCTTGATACTTTTTTTTTTTTTTTTAATGTAATTTGTTTATGTTCTATGTACCTGTATTTCCTTTGTTCTTTGCTTCATTTCGATGCTTTGATTTTTGTCTTACGGTTTCTTACATGTAATTTGCAATGGCTCTCTAGGCATTCAATGCCTTTGTCAGCTTTTCTCTCCGAGTTTTTGTCAATGTCTCGTTCAAGCACAGATATTTTCTCCTCCACTCTCTTTATCTCTCATGTGAGATCTTTTGTTCTCCCACTTTCTCTCTCTCTCTCACAGATCTTTTGTTCTCCCACTCTCTCTCTCTCTCTCAGATCATTTGTTCTCCCACTCTCTCTCTCTCTCTCAGATCATTTGTTCTCCCACTCTCTCTCTCTCTCAGATCATTTGATCATTTGTTCTCCCAGATCTCTCTCTCTCTCTCAGATCATTTTTGTTCTCCCACTCTCTCTCTCTCAGATCATTTGTTCTCCCCACTCTCTCTCTCTCAGATCATTTGTTCTCCCACTCTCTCTCTCTCTCAGATCATTTGTTCTCCCACTCTCTCTCTCTCTCAGATCATTTGTTCTCCCACTCTCTCTCTCTCTCTCAGATCATTTGTTCTCCCACTCTCTCTCTCTCAGATCATTTGTTCTCCCACTCTCTCTCTCTCAGATCATTTGTTCTCCCACTCTCTCTCTCAGATCATTTGTTCCTCCCTCTCTCTCTCAGATCATTTGTTCTCCCACTCTCTCTCTCAGATCATTTGTTCTCCCACTCTCTCTCTCTCAGATCATTTGTTCTCCCTCTCTCTCAGATCTCTTTGTTCTCTCTCTCTCTCAGATCATTTGTTCTCCCCTCTCTCTCTCAGATCATTTCTCTCTCTCTCTCAGATCATTTTGTTCTCCCACTCTCTCTCTCTCTCAGATCATTTGTTCTCCCCTCTCTCTCTCTCTCTCTCAGATCTTTGTTCTCCCACTCTCTCTCTCTCTCAGATCTTTTGTTCTCCCACTCTCTCTCTCTCAGATCTTTTGTTCTCCCACTCTTTCTCTCTCTCTCAGATCTTTTGTTCTCCCACTCTTTCTCTCTCTCTCAGATCTTTTGTTCTCCCACTCTTTCTCTCTCTCTCTCTCTCTCTCAGATCTTTTGTTCTCCCACTCTTTCTCTCTCTCTCTCTCAGATCTTTTGTTCTCCCACTCTTTCTCTCTCTCTCTCTCAGATCTTTTGTTCTCCCACTCTTTCTCTCTCTCTCTGTCAGATCTTTTGTTCTCCCACTCTCTCTCTCTCTGTCAGAGCTTTTGTTCTCCCACTCTCTCACTCTCTCTCTGAGATCCTTTTTCTCCGTCTCTTTTCCTTCGTTGTACAATATAAATTTTCAATTTTGTTTCAAACGATCAGCGTTTTGCTCATATTTTTCTCTCTATTCAAGGTAGACTTGGCTTTTCCCCCACCTAAATGAAGAATGGTGACTTTGCTTTTTGCAAAATTACCGTTACTTATTTGCGCATATATATATATATATATATATAAAATAAGTGTCAAAAACGTAATTTTGATTTTTGAATAATTTTAACTAATTCATGAAACTTATATTTTGCTATCTTCCTCTAGCAGATAAAACGTGAAGCAAATACGATTTCAATATTTGTTTTTTAATTAGACAAAAGGAATTTCGATATAGAAATATTTCGAACCAAATATACTAAAAATCCTGTCCAGAAATAACTTCTCGTCGCATGCACTTTTATATGTTGAAAGACATTGCTGTCATTGTCAGACGAAATTCCTCTCCTTGTTCCTCTCTGTTTACGTATCTGCGTGTATTTTTTTACTTTTTTCTGATTTTTAAAAGTTCTCTACCGCCCACGTTCTTACATAAACCTTCTGCGATCTCTCATTTACCTTCTTTTTTTTTTTGTATTTTACTAAGAATGCACACAGGTATGAAGTTATATAAACATCTTAACTCCATATTCTTATTATCTTGGGGAAATTTAACAAACAAGCGTTAAAAAACGTTTATTTATGCGCGCATCGGCACTTTAGAATAAAAGTATTAGTGTATATCTGTGTGCACGATAAATTGTTACATGCAGGAAAATAACGTCTCCTATATATTTCCACAGGAAGAACATGGATCACAATTTCTCCTCTGGACAGAAAATTTTCGGCTGAAAAACTCTATTTTTTTTTTTATTTCTACCATTAGCTATGTATTTAATAGGTGTTGTTCATTTTGTGTGTTGACAGTTAAGCAGAGGAGCCCGAAAGGTGGCGTGTCACACGCCTCGCTGTTAGCAATGCTGAAAGGCATTACCTTCCGCCATCACCGTAGACCTTCAGCAAACGTTGATGCGTGTCAATAGGTGCAATATTTTCAGCGTTGACGAATTCTCTGCTTCGTGTATACTTTCATAGCAGACGCCATTTTTTTTCAAACTGCTATCAGTAACAAGGCAACAAAAATTGCAATTTCTATTCACATACTAGCAACACGTGCCTCTGAAGTTGTGGAGCCGACACAATTACTTAAGAGACAATCTTCTGTCTGGGTGAATGTTTGTAAAAATATATATATATATATATATAAGTGAACATTGAAGTCAACACTTAAAGGCGACAGGCTGTTTTCATACTAGACGCAATCCTCAGGCCTGACGATTGCGTCTAGCATGAAACAGCCTGTCGCCTCTAAGTGTTGACTTCAATGTTCACTTTTATATTTACACACGCTCTATCTTTGATTTTGAGCACTTTATCCCATAAATATAGCACACCTTAACACTACATTTCTTCATATATATATATATATATATATATATATATATATATTCGCCTTAAGGTGTATCAACCGTCACTTAAATAGTACGTTAAACTCTTTCTAGCCTTGAGTAACAAACAGTCTTGGTGGACGATGACTTTTACTCGGAATGTAAAACATTGGAAAGGGTATTGGAAAACTATTGCATTATCTTCAGAAACATGTCAGTGCACTGACTTTAAAAATCAAGTCTGTGGAAGTTCTAAAGGAACATGGACTTAAAAATAAAAAAAGCCTCATCAGAAAACCTACTTCATATGAAGACATACAAAAAACAGTATGCAAATGTTTTATGCACAAAAGTATGTTAAATTCTGTTGATCTACATGCACAAACACAAAAGTAATTTATTCAATACACAACTATGAACACTTATTCAATAAACCTTTTAAATTAGAATAAATGTTATAAAATATACTTAAAACATAACAATGTTGAAAGTGATTATTATGGATTTAAAATACGGAGGTTGTTTTACTTCATTTATTTTGAAAATAGAAGGAAAGGAAATGCCAAGCCTGTGACTTTAGAATATTTTTTCCATGGAATTAAAACTGCAAGGTGCTTTATGCATAAAATATTGATTCAGCTTAAGCAAATGAAATTACATTTGCAATAAAATGCATAGAATTATAGAAAAGGTGGTGAAAAACTGTATCTGACGGAATGATGTATAATTTTCAAATGTCACTTATTAGAAAAGGATCTAACTTCAACAAACATTCACTGTCGTGCACATTAATTCAGTCCTTTCATCTGCAAATAGACATTTATTGCATGACTTTGTGAAATGTTTTAACAGACGATAGAAAATAGGTCACCGAAATCCAAACGCACATTGAAAAGCAAGAGAAGCATTTCATAACCTAAGCACTCGTAAGAAGAAATAAGTGCCAAGATGCCAAGTAATATCAATCTATGTGATAGTGAATGTTTGGCAATTTCTTAGCAGATGAAGTAAAAAAAAAAAAAAAAAACTGGAAACTGAAATGGGGTTATATGGCGGCTGCTGAAAATTCCATGGACGGAGTGCGTAAGTGCTGAGGAAGGCATATTGAACCCGTATAAGTAAAACTTTTGTCTTCTCTCCCAATAGGAGCACATAGGTTTACCCGTCATCCGGTCTACACTTTTCCCTGGTCTTTTGAACAATATTAGATGTTTATCCCTTATTCGCTGTTTAAGATTGAGTTTCCTGTTCCTTCTAAAGTCTAGTTCCACACTATACTTCTAAAGTCTCCGACTGACGGCTTAAAATTGCATCTTGAGCTTTTCGAGTTAGCAGTTATTTTACCTGCATAGCACCAAGGACATCACTTTTCACACTTTCTTACTCTAATACAACACCCCACAGTAGCCCTCTACCTTGAGTGACTCTTTTTACCTGGTATTAGTTGAACATTAGTAAATTTAATATAGTGGTGTAATGGATAACGGCTCGGAATGAGAAATTGGAGAGCCGAGTTCGAATTTCACTTGGGTCGGTTATATTCCTTTACGCGCAAGTAATGAATCTATCTCTTCTCCCCCAGCTGTGGGTTCAATAGGAATACAGACCGGGCCCTATAGCTTTGATTGGTAACCAGTCTGCTGCGAGAAATCTTCTGCCTGGCCACTCATAATAACGTTATAGTCTGAATTAGTCAAAATTTCTTGAACACATAATGAGGAAGGAGCATTTGGAAAATTTGACATTCACAGAGCATATCAAAGACAACTGACGAGAGGTGGCAGCAAGCTACGAGCTGGTGTTTGTAAATATTGGAACTAAATAAAAATATTACTAAGAGCTACAAAAAATAGAAAGGGACACGGTTCAAAGTAGTAGTTCTACAAGAGTATATTAAGTATCTAATCTATATAATAATTGCGAATGTCAGCATGTCGCTGCGTCATACTTTTTCAACTTTACTCCTAGAGGCCATAGCCCAACATATTGGAATCAGGCTGACCACGTGAGCAAATTAAAAAAAAAAAAAATCCGGACCCACAATCCTAAAATTTGCGATTCCCAAGATTTCATTCCTGCAACTTTGTTCGGATTCCACCATCTTAGCTTCTAATGATGAAAAAAATTAAAGGGACACAACTCTGTAACTTTCAATAGCTCATGTTCAGATGAAAAAATTACCGTTCTCAATTTAGTGTTTCAAAATAAAATTGTCCATTTCTTTTAACTTTATTCCTAGAGGCCGAAGCCCAACATATACCATTTTGGAATCAGGCCGTCTCCGTAAACAAATTAAAAATATTCCCGTAGTCCTGAAATTGAGATTGTTTTCGGCGATTTTATTTATTTTTATTTTGTTTTTTTTTAGGGGGGGGTTACGTGACTTTTTTTTTTTTTTTTCAACTATTTTTTGTGCGATAACAATTTTATAACTTGGAAATAAATTTGGGAATCGAAATTAATTGTGAAATCCAGTGAAAGTCACCCACGAAATAAAAGTAATTGTTTGCACGGAAAGTAAAGACCTACGTGCATCAAATTGTCTTTAAATTAAGTGGCGACAGAAGAATTAGCGTTGAACTTTTAAAAGGTAATCTTAAATATTACTGTAAATCTTAAATGCAGTGATCAGTTTTGAGTTCTTCTGTAGTTTATTGTTGCCTATCGCATCAACTCCCCCTACCTTTTGTGATGAAAACCCGATCAGCGGCCCTTAACAGGAGCCAGCTTAAATGTTGCCCGATGAGGCGTCTTTTAAGTTAGTGTTTTATGAATTAGACTATAAAAAATTGCTTTAATGGCTAGAATTAATGCTGAATAAATAAGTTTCCTCTTAATGCAGTTAATTTGGCGGCTCTTTTTAAGCAAAGACGCCTTCTCTCTTAAGTCCAGGCATTGAGACTTGAGATAACTAGTTTCAGTTTGGATAAGGGCTAATCTTTTAATATCGGTTTCGCTATAGCAAACGTTATTTTCACCTGCGGGTACAATAAGTTCTGTGCCATATCTGAGGCACACCTACACTCACAGATGCATTGTTCGATGTGATTGATTCGTTTTCTACGGCTTATCAACATTTTACAAGTTATTTAAAGCCAGGATATATATTCTAGATTGCAAGAATTTTTTTCTATTTAATATTGATTTAGTGATACATGTCTTATTAATTAACCCATAGCTGGGGAAGAGAAGAAATGAGTTCATATTTCTCAAGGGTATTTGCCCATAAATGAATATAACTCAAATGTAAATTGCAACTCTGCTCAACTATTCCGAACCATTATTCATTATATCCCGCGCACATCCAAGCTTACAGCACCTGGTATTCTCAAGCGGTCTGTCATTTAGATACTGACCAGCCTCTACATTGCTTAACCCTAGAAAACTAACCATGGCTATATAGTACACAGCGCAAATTTTCCTATTTTTAATTACAATTTTCAGTACCTGATTTTCTTACCTGAATGTTTTTCAGTTCCTATTAATGTTAACTCAAAGTACAAAGTTTGAAGTGCCTGTATGTAAAATATTTAAAATAAAGATTTATATTTAATATTTTTTTTGATATTTCCAAAATCGGGTATGATATACCCATGGTTAGTAGTGGTGTAACTTTAATTGATGGTTAGTGTTCTAGGGTTAACTTCGTTGATCTTACAGAAAATCAATGTTTCAACGTGATATGGCCGTAAGATGCATTATTCATCACACACACACACACACACACACTTCTCTCTCTCTCTTCTATATATTCACATGAGAAAACATGAATCCACAACTACGCGCATACTTATATGTATGCACAGGTATATGTATATAAATGCACGCATTTTGAATTTCTATTCACACATGCAAATACAGGGTATAGAGGCTTTAAACAGAGTTTTTAACTTTTAAGGGCGTGGATTCTATCAGTGAATTAATAATATCGATTATCAATGTCAAAAAACATTGACTAAGTCTGGTGTTCGCAAAATTCGCGGGTGTGCAGCAGGTGGAATCAACATGATGAATAAAAGAAGTGGGCTGTTTTTAAAATGGGATGTAAAAACAAAAAAAAAGAACTAAATTCATTAAAGTAATTAATGTCTTTAATCGCCCTGTCGACTGGAGCTTCATCATACTCCAACTGCCCCGCTGCAGAGTGATACACTCCTTACCCCTACCACCACCAATGAGGCAACCCGTATGTCTGGGGACGGGATCCTGGTGGTTGAGGGCTTCAGAAGTCGGGTTTAGATACTTCTTATTCACAACACAACATTTTTGATAGGCGGTCGGATTTGCCCAATCCGATCAATCGGTTGATCATGCCAAGTCCTTATTTGGTTTCTCTCGAATCGGAAGGTGATGGCTGTCATGCCGAAGAAGGAATGATGGTAACTTAATATCAATAAATTAAAACTAATAATAAACAATAAATTAAAACTAATTTCACCAATAAAAGCGAAATTAAAGTAAATTAAATGACTCCTAGTCAAAACTCCTTCTTGAAGAATTAGACCTAATTTGAACAAGAAAAGTGAAACTAATATCAAATAACAATTACTTGACACAATCCCTTCTAAAAATGCCAAAAATACCTCATAAAGATTAATACTACCAAACAGAGAACAATAATCTCCAAACCGTCCTCTACCCTACTCAAAAGAATAGCCATCGTTCAGGAGCTCAAGAGAGAAATTCCTTGTATCAAAACAGGCAACAATAAAAACACTCCAAAGACACAGATCAAACTGGAACAAGAAATCGATTTGATTCCTGAGACAAACTGGAAATAGAGGAAAGTCCTTCCACCACCAAAAACAAAACAAAGGCAAAACATAAAATCCTATACCACAAATTAACAAGCAAATTTGAGCCATCAACATAAATCCATAAAACAATCGAAAACAGTAACAAACACAATGAGACAGCGGAATATAAGAAGTGCTAAATGTAATTTTAATGAATTATCACTATTAAATGCCTACAGGAAAACAAAATACTATGAAAGTATAAAAATACATTTTATATATAAAAAAAAAATTACCAAAAATACATATTTGTAGGAAAAGTACCAACAATATCTATTTAAAGTATATATTTGGTTGAAGCCAAAAAAATTGTGATGAAAATTATTTTCATTTCGGTATTATATAATCCATAGAGTTTGATATGTTGCTAAATAAATAAATCAACCTAACAACCAACATGAAAGAACTTTCATGGCATAAATCCATATAATATCTTCCAATCTCTTAAAGAAATCAAACTGTATTAAAAATTTCAATAAAACTACAACATGAACACATATATCACCGTCACTAGTAATCACGTCCACACAAAACATGTCGACACAAAAGCTGAGTATCATATACCATGAACTCAATTGTGAAAGCAGAATAACATGTATCATATTTATCACTTCAAAGCTTCCAAGAAAATTAAATCTTGGTATTAATGGGACCCATAATTAGTTGATATGCCGTTAAACAATCAAATCCTGTTTTTAAGACAAAAGATGTTCAATTATGCGGATTCCCAAAAAACAAATATTGTTGACATAATAAATACGTTTTGTAAATAATTTTCAACACCTGCCTACTTTGTGCTTTATTACCTACTCTGCTAACTGAGTGTATTTGCAATGGTGCGGTTTTAAATGAGGTTTTTTAAACATAGAAATTTCTAAAAAAGTGTACTTATGTATAATACGACCTCTCTATTTCGCCTTTAATTTTCGTTTAAAATTTCGCGTATTATACCAAAAAATACGGTAACAATTTTCTTTTAACGTCTTCCTTTTGTTGCTTTTTGTCACAGCGCTTATCCTGAATTTTTACGTTATCAGGCAGCTTCGTATAGTGGATGGGAAACAGATTTCGGCTCTCATCTAATATATTTCGAAGAGCATTTCAATGGCCTCTTCCGCCTCATTGTTAATGGTAAAAATAGCCGTTTCCATGCAGGAAACATTCGCCATCCATTGAGCGAACAGCTAGCGTTAATCTTGGTTGAAAGTTATACAAATCCTTTAAAACCTTTTTCAAGAAATTAGACTTTTCAATGTTACCACACTTGTATCGACAGGAGTTTCTTTCCAAACCTATTCTTTTGCGGTAGTGTGGTATTTTAACATCTCAATTATATCATTGTTAATTTTTTTGTTTAAATGTTATTACTGCCTTTTTTTTTCTTGTTGCTGGTGGACGTCTTCCGGTTATATAGTTTTTGTTATTTGGTTTGGTTTGGCTTGCTTTATGGCATATCAACCTCAATGGGTTATTTAATGTCGACAAGATTTTTATTGCTGGTAATATTTTTTATCAAAAATGTTATTACTGTAAATATTTTTTCTTCAAAAATTTATTAGTAGCAATATTTTTCTTCAAAAATGTATTGCTGGCATTAAAACCTATTTTTACACTTTCATAGCGTTTTGACCCCAGTCTGGGGTTAACTATTTGCCCATAGTTGGAACCCTTACAAATGCTACCACCTCGGATCAGGGTGGACCTGGGAACCCCAGCAATTAAGAGGTGGTTCCACGCTCCTCAAAGCCTCCTGATAAGAGGCCTTGCTGTTGGACGTGGATGTAGTTTATCATCATACCCAGGACGGTTTAATTATTTAACAAAGATTTGTGATTTTTAGCACCAATCTATAGAGTGTGATAAAGGATATTCTTCTTCAAGACTAAATGGATTCATTTTTTAAATTAAATCTTGAATACAGATGGTAGTTAAAACGTTTCTGACCGAGTTGAATACCGTACATGGCATCCATATGCAAATCTGTATCTGACGAGACTATTGAAAAACATGACTTTAGTTTTCATGTTAATCTTTTGTTTTTTTCAGCATAAGAGTATTGGACGAAAGTAACCATAGCAGAACCTATCCTGAGTTCAATTTCCTCATCTCACATACTAAACTTGTCATTCCCCCAACGATACGGGTCATGAGTTCAAATCTCGTATAAAGGTATTAATCACAATGCTTCATCTAAAATGTCTGATCAAAACAAGGGATTTCTTGCTAAGTGCTGTCAATCACCTCATGTTCATCTGCCTCAAGTACGCGTAATCTCTTTTCTCATAAACCGATATGTGGGTGTCTTGATACAGGCAAAAATCTGTTCCTCCTCTTTTTAAGCTGTACAAAGCTCTCAAAACCAATGCCGCAAGGACATGCTTTTGCAAAAGCCCTGCAAAGCCAATTTGAGCCTTGACTCTTGCATGTGCATTCGCTAAGAATGTGCAGTCTTTGGGGCAAACAGCAGAACACGCATCTTGGGTGCAGATCGGTGCGTAACGAAAGCTATCAGGAAACAGTAAAGGAAGTGCGGGGTAAAAGGAAGGAGGGCGGGAGAGGAGTCCTCTTGTGGCACGGAACAGCACAAAATATTCAACGATTTTTTTCTTTCTTTTTGTTCAATGTTCAATAAATCAAACTCCTGCGCGTGTGCGCACACGCGCCATGCTCTGAAACTAGCTATAGCGAGAACCAATACAAATAAAACACACACAAAAATAGTGGCAGTGGAGGCGTGTATAAACCCAAATCCATTCGAATATATTTACAGTAATGCAGTCACATTATAGTACACTTAGACTCACAAACACACACACACACACTTAAAAGATTACTTTTATATAATCTAAGAAGTAGAACAGATTCGGACTAGAAACTTTCTTTTACCGCTATATATGTTTTTTTTTATAAGCAACTCCTTTATATGCAACTGTACTAAATTTGACTGAATATAAAGCAACTCGGCTATTGACGTCATTGTGGCTGCAGCAACTCAAAGGAAAAAAAAATTAAACAATATTGCAAAAACATTTAAGATTTTGTTTAAAAAATATACCAATTCTATTACCTTCAAATGTCTTTTTTCTGTTTATTAGGCCCAAACATGAAGATTTTTAGCAATATTTCAAGCAAATTTAGTACTAACTTACTAGTAAAATCCTAAGTTGATTATGAGAAAAATCTTGTTTTGGCCGTTGGATTTTTCGGCCTGCATGAAAATTTCTGAAATTACTATATATACTTGAGTATAGTGCAAGATTTTATTATCAGTTTGTTAGGCAAAAAATAGGGTAATTTTTTATTTTTCATGAGATTAAAACTTATGCATTTGCGGTGACCGGTTGCACTATACAGAAGCAACATTTTTCTTTTTTGGAAGAGTTAAAGTTCTTGCAAGGAAAATTAAGAGATCGTACTATACATGAAGTCGTTTTATACACGAGTATTTACAGTATTTTTCAGAAATATATTTTTCACACAAAAGAATTGTTGTTAACGCAGTTTTTGTCTTATAAATGCCTCAACTGAACATTATATGCAGTTTTTAGAATGCTTTGCTTAATAAATTACGTATTATACCAGCTCAATGGTATCCTGGAATTATGTATTAAAGACTCTGTTAGAAGATGTTGCTGAAGACGACCGGAAAAGATATTGGCCGAAACTGTTACAAGTTCTCCAGCTACCTTCAATCTTGGCAAATTATATCGAAATTTCACCACGATAGTCCAGAATAAAAACCAGGTGAATGGACACTTAGCCATCTTCATCTTTTATAATTATCCAACACGTCGTGAATGAAGCAGTTTCTATTTTTTTATAGTCATCATTGATAGGATCCTTTTTTTTCCTAACAGTCATGTTGGAAAAGTGTATTAATCACCAAGAAGTTTTTTTTTTCTTAGAATGGCGATTGCTCATGTTCTGAATCTACATACAGTCAGGATCATGAGGAGAGCAAATTTTCTTTGAAGTCTCAAAAGCTTTAATTCTTTAGAGTTTTTGTACGTCAACAAAAGAAAAGATAGATTAATGTAATAAAGAAATCCTTTCAATGGAGAATATAGAAAATTGATGACTTGCTCTGTTTAAATTGTCAGAAAGGTTTGCTAACCACGGCACTACGTTGAGGTTGGCTGATTTTACGACGTGACAACACTTGTTGGTTTATTTTAAGATCGATTAGCTTTTCTTGTTTGCGGGAAGTGGGTAGAATCCATGGATGTTTGAACTACTCATTACATATCAGTCAGTTATGTGCCATGCGTGATACACGCTTAAGCGATCATGTATCTATAGGTACATGACTGACGAGGCAGATTTTTTTTTCCGCAGTAAGCTGCCATTTCTTTCTGCTGTAGATCAGTTGCCATCCAAGGCTATAGAGCCCGGTCTGTCTTCTATTTGCTCATAGCTGGGGGAGAGGGGAGAAGAAGAGGATTCATACCTTTCCCAAGGGTATTAGCACGAATATAATAGATTCGACTGGAATTCGAACTCGTCCCTTCGATTCCTCAATCCGAGCTGTTAATCAAACTAACCTCGCTAAACACTATACCACGCTGATGCATCTTTCAAATGTTTTATGGTAGATGCCTCTTAACTGCCAGATTTTTTTAATGCACATTTTTGGCCCAGACAGGTGTCTTAGGAGATTATTTATTCTTTGTTTATTTTCTGTAGTTACCATTGTCGTTTTTATAGAAACTAGAACATCAAATATATGTGTACAAAACATCATAAAATAATAATGATTAGAAATGATAAGAAAATACTTTTCAAAATAGTCATTATGTTTCTACTCGTGAAATGTAAAATTACGACAGAAAATGTCTTCTTACGGCTAATAATAAAAACTTTAAAAGTGTTATAAAATATACCTCTGCAAATGCAATGTATGTAAGCAATTCAATGTAAATACAAGGAATAACATGTAGTGAGTTTAATTTTAACAGATCCCCAAATGGGGCTCATGGCAGGTAATGGGTTAACTTCGCCATATATCAAGAGTGGGATTAGACTGTGCACTTGAAATAGTAATCCTTCAATTATTGAAAGTAAGCAAAAATAAAATTCTCATTTTCTGTCATTCACTAGCAGGTGCACACACACTGTATACATGGATATAGGAATTAACACTGCACGGTGACTCATTTTCACACTTCAATAAGTTTGAATATCACCCTGAAGTGTGAAACCAATAGTGTCCAAGCAGTTGATTCCTAGTTTCACATCGTCTAGATCTATCCGCGCTTAACCTCATCTATCGAGCACTCTTTCCTAAAAATATAGCAAATTTTAAGCTCACATAATTTCTAACTATTTAAGCACCATATTTTACTGGACACTCGTGTTTGATTAAATGCCCCGATATCTATATAAGTGAATTACACCTACCGACCTTATGCATTCGAGAATCGTAATAAAGTAAATATGCCCTTCGGTAGTGTTCGAACCTGTGCCCATAGTTTGTGCCGTCTGATCTGGCATGGTTTAGACCACTCGGCAGAGTTTCACAGTTCAGCAATGTTCAATTACCCATTTAAAGAAAGTCCATACATATTAACTTTATTTTTCGAGACGTAAACAAAGTAATTAATGATTATATATTTCTAACGAATTAATAAATTTTATTTTTAACACGACTTTTTTTCTAACTCCAAACGTTATTTTTCGTGGCTACTCAAACATGTGTATCTTCTATAATCTTTACAGGTATCGTATGAGGGTGGTTAGCAAACTTTCGCAGACTTTTAACTCCTTAAATCAGTAGGTGCCAGCCTCTGTAAATAATTACACACACCCGCTGCGACTGCTGAATGGATTAGGTAGATACATATTTCGCACCGGTCTCGGTGTTCGAATGTAGGTAAAAAGTAAGTATGTCGAACACCGATTTTCAAGGTCAGTAAACTGTGTCCACTTAGCATATTGTCAAAACAATATTTTTCTTCCCATATTTGATCTTGTGCTTAACTGGGATAACATTTATATAATCTTGTATTATACAAAACTTTATATTACTTCACAATTCCTCCTAAAGTTGAATAATAAAACTCAATCTCAAATAGCTTGAAAAACAATGCATTAGTCACAAGATAGATATCAAAACATGACATACTGACATGATGCATGGTTACAAGGGTGGATTTAGTGAATCGAAAATATCTTTCGAAACAAATATTAAGTTGTACTACTTTATATGCAACCGTCAATAATTTATGAACGTTTTCTTGTGTCGAATTAGGATATTAGTCGAAAATGTCAATGACTCTAACCAGTAGCTGCTAATCTAAAAACACAATTTGAAGGGAAATCGAATAGATTAACCGGAATAAATCAATGAGTATCAACATGTAATAAGTATTATGCTGAAAATCTTGAATCAAAATACACATGTTTCTTCAGTTTAATAGTGAGTAAATAATAAAAAAAAACCTTCATTTTCTCCTGTCATTCTATATCTCATTGCCATCACTCTTTCTCTTTTCCTCCTCTCTTTTCCTTTCTCTCTCTCTCTTTTTCCGTCTTGCCCTTTCTCTCCTCTCAACTGTTCATGTTTCAAATGCTTATCTTTCTAGGATATATGCAATATCTTTTTACCTTATTCATTGTAGATCAATGTGTCTATCTGAGGATTTGCAACAAGTACATTTAAATTCTGTTTTGCTCTTTAAAATAATTCATCTGTCAAATACTTTTTCTACTTGTTTTCACTTTGCACAAACCTATTAAACCGAGTAATTTTTTTTTCAACTTTAAAGGATACTACCTACTACTTGACCTTAGCGGTTCACCGTTTTAAGATTTACTTATACTAACATCAATTTCCAAAATTAATAATTAAAATGTAATATTGAATTCATAACATATAAAATAAGAAATATCCACAAACCTGATTTCTGTTAAATATCAAAATATCTTTAATTAGGATAATTCCTAATTATTAATAATTATGTAACTTAATTCCGAAAAAAAAAGTAAAATATATTTATTGTCAGTAATATTTATACTGAATATTGCATCATTGTAGTAAAAATGAACTAGAAAGGATTAGTAAATTCATTAAAAACCGTTAATGATTAAAAAAATAGCGTAGTTATGTGGATTTTATCAAAAGTAGTGATTTTCCAAGATGATAATCATATTACTACTAACGATACAACAGGAAATATAGTAGCAGCAGAGACAGTATTTCTCTAGATAGGAATAACACAAAAGTGGAAAAATAATGTTTGTGAAAAATATCTGTACTACCTGTATTTAAATTAATTATAAATGTTATTTAAAAGCTTTATTGATATGCTACTGTTTACATAAACGGCAACAGAATCACGATTATTTCTTTAAAAAAAAAATCGACGTGTCGCGGAAAGTATATAACGAATACAGAATATTTACGAAATATTTTCGAGCTAAAATTATCATTCGATACACATTTATAGTCATGTTAAAATTATCTGAATATTTACTATTATGTCTATAACAAAATAAATAGAATTCACAAGACCGAAGAAAAACTACTTAAAAATAATAAAAAAAAGTGCTAGAGATAAGTAGACTGTCATTTGGACTTCAGCAATATACATTAAATCATTTTAGTGGAAATAGATTTACCGAAGAACAGCAAGAATAAAGTAATGCTAAGCGCTGAGGCAACACAAAACACCATAAGACGACGGTTAATGATATGAAGAACTGTCTCAATTTTAAGTTGACTTGTAACCACATGGCCTTCAACAGTCACTGTTAGTTTTAATATGTAACAAATAACTAAACACTAACAATAATAATTTAAATTTTACAAATGGAACGTCGAAAAACGTTCATATTTGTAAAAGCTTCATCCGAACAAAACAGACGTGTTCTTTCTAAGCAGACGTCTTTACCTTAAAAGCCACCAGATCACTGTTGTGCAACATTTACAGTAGCAGAGAAATTAGTACTGTTTATAGCACATGTAATCGTAAGAACAAGAGAGCTGATAAAACAAATGATGTTACTTTAATGTACTTTAAAAAAAAAACATATCTTGTCTAACATTGAAGAACACAATCTGGGAAAGGGAAAGAGTTGTCTGATATTTTCACACATCAAAATTTATTTTTAGTGGGGAAGCAGTGAAAGCAATTTTTGTTTTACTCTATCAACATTGTTAGGTCTTCTGCCGCGAAGGAACAAAATAAGGAAGAATGAAGAAAGAAAATATTAAAATAACAATAAAAAAAAACGGAGGCAACAATATACGGTGGAAGTTATGGCCCCGTTTAAAATTCTACATCGATTTTTAGCGTGTGAAAAATGATACACTTCGTAAAGGTGTGTGTGTGTAAGAAGAGTAAGAGAAAGCTGTCAGGCTGTTGTTTGTTCACTTTCATTTTTTCTTAATACTACCGCTTCTTGAATCATTGCTTCGCACAAGAAATTTTTACATCACCGTCTCACATAAATTTTATGAGTTAAACATTTCACCTTCATCTTAAAAAATAAAAAAAATAAAAATAGGGGAATGTTTTTAAGGCATGGAAATACGCCAGCATGGATTCTCTCATGTTTGTGTGTTTTGGGTTCAGACCATGGCTCATTGGTAAACATGTTTATTCTTTATTAAATCTGGTTGGATTTAGTTCAAACGCAAGGCCAAGTATTTAAGAAATTATATCGGGTGCGGCTGAAATGGCTCCTACATAATGGTAAGACATTATCTAACTAAAGACAACGTTGCCAGTAAAATTGTTATTATGTGAGAGGTATATCTGCCGCACACTTTATATTCTGAATATCTTGCTTTTCTTTTTCTTGTTTTCTTTACGTACTCAAGCACTAAAAAAATTCTTATATAGATTTTCTCAAAAAGATAAAACGTACATGTATTTCTCTCGCACTCATATATATATATATATATATATATAATTATTAATGCTAGAAATAGTGGAATACACGGATTCGTTTAATTGGTAATTATTCTCTACCCATAACATACATATTCGTCTTCGAGGCGAAAAAATATATAGGCCCTTAAAAGTCGATTTCGCTACATTTCCCTAAGAGGTTGTAAGGCTGTTTTCTCCCCCCAAAAATAAATACATTGATCTCATGTAGGTGAAGAGATAAGGGTCAGTGTTCTGTTCGTTGAGAAAAGTTTACTTTACGAATTTAATAACTTCAATGTCCAGATTCTACAAGAAGCTGAAAATAAGTAGGCGCAAGTCATTCCACGTCCATGAAGTTCTATACAATATTAAATTATACAGACTTCAAAAAAATATTGAAAGAAATACCTAGATAGCCATTTTAATGAAACACGCGCATTCATATATATGCGAATGTATAGCACAAGGTGGGTATTGAAGAGGTCTGGAGAGGATCCACTTCCTAAACTTTATCTCGCAGCGTAATTTTATTGTAATTTCTTTTTAGTGGTGCGATATATATATATATATATATATATATATATATATATATATATATAAACCACTAACTAAAGTTTAGGAAGTGGATCCTGTCCAGAACTTTTCAACACCCACCTTGTGCTATACATTCACATACATATGAATGCGTGTTTATATATATATATACACACACACACACACACACACACACACACATATATATATATATATATATATATATATATATATATATATATATATATAAATAAAAGAATGAGAGGTTGATAAAAATCAATTGCATCACGAAAAAGAAATTTCAAGAAAAGTATGATGCTGGATAAAATTTTGAAAGTGGATCGTGCCGATACAATTTCAGTACCCACCTTGTGTGTTTGAGATATATAATGTTTGTGCGAGAGACAGATTGTATTTCACTCTACCCCCAAAGATATTGTATTTATTAGTGTATTTATGAGTAACCGGATAAGTATCACTTTTAGTTTAGTTAGCGGACTTAAATGACAGCAATAAAGCGCCTATTATTAATTTTAACTCTTTAACAATGGCTTTAGAGTGATGTCCCTGTACGTCAAGGACTCGTTTTCCCTTTTTGATAAGTGACGTTTTCTTTGCGCCTGTATATGCAAAGATGATTGCAGATACACCCGCCATCCTTGTATTTATATAAATATATCACATTTGATATCATTACCCAAACACACGCTATCTGATCTCTCGGCATATACGCACTAGAAACTAAATATTGAGCTGTGGGAATACACGCACGATTGACAGAAAACTACATAACTGTAAAACGCATACGAAGGAACAACATAAAAGAATTCTAATTCCGCGATAAACATTTGCGGGGACACAAAGCACACACACACACACACACACACACACATATATATATATATATATATATATATATATATATATATATATATTGTACACGTATAGTCAGTATATCTAGATATGTTTGAGTAGCTAAGAAAATATTACTAAAAGAAGTTTAAAAAAGAACATCAAAGCCTCTGACTTCAGCCTTACTTTACAAAGGTGGTTTTTCTGAAAGTGTGCTTACACAGAACACGTCCATAACAGCAGCTGTGCGAAATAGTTTATATAGGAATTGTATAGACAATGAAATCGAACGTAGGAAAATGCAACTGTGATGCCTCATTAATATAAAGGAAAATTATATCTTTTGCTATTTTTAAATCATCGCAGTAACTAAAAATTGTCTTTATATAAAATGACGATTAATGTATATACTTGTCTTCTTTGTCTCTACGCATCTAATCTCAAACATGTGTGCGTCAATAAGTAAAGTGCACGTTCAACAAGGAGTATATAGTGTTGTTGTTAATTATCTCTCATTGATTTCAGAATACTACACATTTTAAACACGCTTGTAAATATTTAATACTACTTAAGTTTATTAATGTGGCACAATTAGAGAATTTAGAGAAATAATGCAGTGGTAAAATTGGCTGTGTTTTCCTACCTTGAAAATCGACAATAGAAGTTGTTTTCACCTGGCTAGAACTACTGTAGAAATATGACTACCCAAACTAAATGAACGCGTGTATCTGTCTTATCTATATGATATATTATGACAACTGATAGATATTTATTCCAGTGGTTGTTATAGTCTGGCTACAAGAGATAACTGCACTTGTGAATAAATACAAGGTGTGAAGTAAAAGGATTTGCTTGAATTTACACCACCTAACTTAATCATTCATTGCGTCAATATTAAACTTGTGAAAATATTGCAGTGAGTGCGAATAGAAAGGTGAATTTTACGGGCTTATCTTGTGTGCAGTGTTGCACAGTCGGATGATAACCGCCAAAGTTAATTCACTTACATTCACTGAACTCGATGCTTCTACAACAGGCAGCAACTTTAATTTTTAAGAATATATAAGTAATAAGAACTTATAGTGTAGCAAACTTTACGCTTCCAGGAGTATTTCGAATTCAGGATCGTATTACAGCAATAATAACTTACAAAAATAATTTTAAAAATAAATCGTCACGAAACGTGTTGTAATGATGTTAACTCCTAATTTATGTAATACTAATCTGCGGGTAGTTAGCACTAACAATAAAAACGAATGTTAAAGAGAGGATAATTTTTTAAAAATGATGTTCCCCTGTACAAGGCTTAAGAGCCACTCGATGTAGAGGGTTGCAGAGTAAGAACAACAACATTTACGGCATATCAAACTCATTGGGTTATTTAATGCCGACAAGATTTTTAAGATAGGTTCGTACGAATAGAATATATATTCTTTGTAAGAAATCAGTTTGTAGATCAGGTTTCAGTAAGGTAGTTTTGTAAAGGGCACTTTTGTCGAGAGTCTAGTTTCATTGAGGTATTCTTTTCAGATATACAGATTGTAGAAAAAAAATTGGTTTTCTTGCCATTCTCACTTGGTTTATATTTTCTTCTATAAGAAATATTATGTTAACCATTTTTCTCTTTCTCGAAGAGTTCATACAAGTTTATATTATAGAATTTTTGTCTGGTCAGACCTTGTTTATTTTTAAGAATACATAACTAATAAGAACATGTTCAGACCTTGCTCCCTTAAGTGCAAGGTCTGAACATTCAGTTAATGTTTAATAGTGCATGTCGTTTCACAGTCTTAACAATTTATGCGAATGTATGAGAAAGGTCAACCTTAGGCATGAACAGGTTAATATTGTAGGGATCGGGATCGGGAACCTCTTAAGAGTCGGTTCCACGAGGCATTGATTCACGTGAAGAAGCTGCTCAAGTGGTACTTACATCTCACCAAAGGAATACGAAGGGAAGTAGTGTGCTCCGCTACAATGTGCGTGGTATAGCAGGTCTTAGCCGTGAAGTTTAGGAACTACGGAGTGTGATTCATCCGAACACTCTCCATAGAAACGGCGATAAACCAGAGAGAAGCTTGTGATGTCTCATCTTTTGGTTTAGCATAAATGTTAAATTCCTTTTATTTCCCATCTTTTGAAACCATTGACTCCAATATATTTTAACTGTAATATAACCTTATCTGTCTGAATTTCTGGGATGTGGCGTTATCATTATTTACATTACTATTGTTGTCATATTTTTTATTATCACAACGTTTCGATCGTTGTTTACAATACTCTGATATGATATCCTTTTGTGTCAAATACAAATGCCCTCTGCAGCAATTGTGCCGGCTCAAATAATCCTTCCACAGGGAATTTTTTTATAAGTTTAATAAATGTGCAGGTTCGTATAATAGTGCCGGAAAATGTTTTAAAAAATAAACACGCTGTGCTAAATAAACATAGTGTCAGTGTGTAAATTACTCTAAAGTAGTTTGTAACACGTTTATTAACATGTCTCAGTAGCGTCTCTGTCTTTGGGCAGAGTGCGCTTAGGGGCGGCTCTGTCAAAGGACAGAGTCACAACTGAGGAAAATTATACTGGGGAACATCTGCTCGAGGCTGCGCCCTCTCATTGCACCAGAGAAAGGAATCGTTGCTCGCACCAAGGCCAGCGTAACCCACGGTTGTGAGGGCTCGGGCAATTTTTGTTCCTAGTCCGGGTGTACGTGCTCGGGCTCCCCACATTAAACAGACCTTGTGTCACAACCTGACTTCGTGGGGTGGGGGTGGGTTTGAATAAATATAAATAAACATAATATTTTAGTTGAGTAAAGGATGGAATAACTTAATCGTGCCGGCCCTCGTATTCGGTAAACAAGAGCCTATAACTATAAGTAACTTGCGCGGACTTAGATTCAAATTCCTACCTATGGTCTTAAATAAAATTAAAACACCTAAACGTAGTATTCTTATCTTCGCAATACTTAGATATTTTGTATGCGTACATATAAAATAAATAAAACATTTGCGCATGAATGTAGTGTGATATAGATGTTTATTTAGCATAGTGTGACACAAGGTTAATTAGGAGGGAGTGAAATATATCCTATATTTTTTATTAAAGTAAGTACGCCCACTCATACCAAGGATCAATATAATCTTTCATCGCTGAATGTCAGTAGTCGCAATTCTAGCTTTCTCTTGGTTTCAAACAGACCGCATGAACCTGTAGAGAAATAGGCAACTCTCTCATCCACGAGGCACAATTTGGATAGATTGAAAAATGTTAGGCTGAAGATAGTAATCTTCTACCGTACATTATTTCTAATTGAGCCTTATGTTCGACTAAACTTGGCCTATGGGGATCTATATCATTAGAGTGATCACAAAGAGAAGGAAGATAAACGTGGATATAGGTAGATACGTGGAGAAGTTTTCGAGAATCTCAAAACACACACACACACACACACACACACAACAACAACACGCGTGATCTGAGGTGCATATAATCTACACCCACTACTATGATGTAAAGCCTTTGTAAGCGCCTGCTCTGTGCACACACGCACTCAGTCTATCCGTTCTTGTTCGGCGTTCTTCTGGCTGACTTGACCAAGCCGATATTTCACTTTACAAACGCATGAATTGCATTCACAATATTAACCCTTTCTTCTCAAAACCTCGTTACCTCTTCGGAAAATGAAAGGAGAGAAAAAGCAGAAATTATCTCCGTTGCATTTTCGCAAGCGTTAACGAGTGAATTTTCATTTAAGTGGTTTCTTTTATTCTGTGTTCTGGTCGCGACAAGCAAACCAATTGCTTATCGTTCAAAGAACTGTGGCTTCTTGTTTTTAAACTCATTCACTTCTTTGTTTCCGAACAAAATATCTGCGACAGATTCACTACTTATACTGAAACAAGCATAGGTAGCTTTTATGCATAAACAGTTGAAAAATATAAGCAATTTATAAATGATTTATTGAAATTAAAAGAGGCTGTTCTTGTAGATGGCAAATCTAATTATACATAGGATTGTAGTTGCTTCTCTAAGAGTTCAGAGAGATGGATAGATGTGACAAATGAATGCGCTATTAAAGGCTAACTATTATAATACTATTTTTTAAAAGCAGGGAAGACTACTCCTGCTTAATAGACGAGGCACAAATTCCCCCTTCTCGTAAGGCCTTGTCCCCTACTAAGCCAAACTTTGTATATATCCACATGCAGAGATCGGAGGATAGATAATGTTGACGATGTAATAGTTTTCAGCAAAAATAACCCTGAAAATGGCGATTTGAAATTTGACATTTTAACTGAGTTCGACTTAATTTTTCCTTTAATGTCATATCTCTTCCGGAAGTAGCTATGGCTCTCTCCAGCTTCCTTTTCATTAATATATAATTCTCATAACTTCTAGGAAAAGATAGTGGGGTAATTTCCCGTTGACATTTACCGACAGCGGCTGACACCGAAGGTGAGAAAGTCCAGTCTTCACTGCTTTTTAACCCATAGCTGGTGGCGGGAGAAAAAATGAATTTACTCTGTTCCCGGGGATATAAGCACGAAGTTAACCCAACAGACTGGAAATCGAAGACCTGTGGCTCTTACTTCACCTACTGCAGGTAGGTAAGGTAGATCAAAACAGTTTTGAAAACGAAATGTGAGAGAATAGAATTAAAGGAAATATATTTGCAAGCATGACGACATTCTCCGTTTTATACGGAATATTCAAAAAAAATTATTCGGTTTCTTAAATATTTTCGATATTAATTTTATTTACTGTTTTGTTTCCCTATTTTCTGCCACCTTCATAATTCTATCCTTCCAGAATACACTTTGTGTGCTGTCTGAAACGGAAATTGATCTTTTTGTTCCATTAAGACAGATTGAATGAAAGAGAGACAGAGGAAAGGCAGCGTGTAACATACTTGATGAACTTGAGTAAATGGATAGTAAACATGGTTTGGAAGAAATAACTAAAGGGACACGGCACATAAGAAAAGATAACTCTGTAAATGATAAATGATGATCCACCATTACGATATCAAGTGAACATTTGAATGAAAATTTCCTACTCAAACTATAACAAATATTACCTTATCACCAAAGAAAACACGCGGTTTAGCGTTGGCCTCATGAAATATTTTGAATTATTTTCTGAACTAATTCCGGATGTTCTTCATCGATTTATATTGATTTTGATAGAATTATCTCTACATGTTTGAATCCATCCTTTGCTTCCGCGGAAAGCGTTTTTAGTAAAGAACTCTTTTGAATCCCGTTATAGACACATCTTCACAGATCTTCTTGCGAATCTAGGCAGGTTTTTCTATTTTTAGTAATGGTTGATTTTTCTTTTCCCCACTATATCCTGTTATATATTGTTGTAAGGTATTCACTTTTGATCGTCTGATAAAATTTATTCCAAAAATGGAACATTTTCGTTACGTTTAAATGGCGAAACCCACTTTAGTCTAGTAATGTTTGGTTAACCTTTCGTTGATATTGAAGTCACATATCAACGCGACTAACATAGACCAGATAAAATTACTTTAAATCTTAGATTTGGTTATTTTCGGTATGTTGCCTCTCGACATCTATCCGAGCATCGTTCAACGAGAAATCGTCAGGAAAAAAAATTTCACAAAACACTTTTGAAACCTCTGGTCATATACATTACCTTCTCCATAAAGGGCACAAGTTATTTGTTTTATGCATTTGAATTGCGTTTGGAATTCTTAAAAGAAAAAACGTAAGATATCAAAAGTGCTGCTTATTTTCTATTTTGTCAATACCCCAAAACACTGATTTTATAGCTAGCTCAATAAGAACAAACCGATTTTTTAAAACCAGGCATTTCTCAATCTCTCGAAAATAAGAAGTAAATATACACACAAATTGCTACAAAGCGATAACATTAAGCAAAAAATCCTAGTCATGTTTTTAAATAGCCTCGTCAGATAGAACTTTTATATGAATTCTACGCATGACATCAAATCAATTTAGAAATATCTAACTTGTCAGTTATATACAACTCCTTTCTAAGACCAATGGCTTAAAATAGCTTTGACCGAGTGAAACTTAGGGATCTTGGCAAAGATCATCCTTCTTCAAACCTTGTGGACTGGCGTTACAATATTACCAAAAAATAACTAACAGATTACGGACACATCATCTGAGGACTTGCAATAGCAGTAAACACGAAAATGGATATCACATAACTCGAAGAAGAAATAATGGTATACTCAAGATGCTGATATTCCACATTGCTTTAAATAACTTTAGGAAGAACGCCCCCACCTACAGCAATAATAAAATAAGTGTTAATGGCTACTGGACTTGATAAACCTATTTTCTTGAAAAATTGTTTTAAGAGACAGTTTTATTTTTTTAATAAATTTTAACTGACTGCTGAAGACGCATGTGATATGTGTTCGAATCTCCTATGAGTAAAAGTAGATAAAAGGAACAGTTTGAGAGCCATTAATGGTCTTACTACGTCTTCGATCAGTAAATGTTTCCTTATAAGGAAATTTCTAATATTAGCATTAACATCTAATATTTACAATTTGCTGTGTTTTCAGAGGAAGATTCTCAATATTGGTGATAGAGAAAAGAAAATAGTTACCTTTTTTGCATAATTTTTAAATCGTATGAATAAAAAAAATATTCAAATTTGTTTCTTAATTTTTTTTTTGTTGTTTGATCGAATAAAAAACACCTAAGTAATTGATATGAAAAATATCAGAACTGATACGCAGACCAAAAATAGAGCGCGAACAGTCTAGAAGTTTCTATTTTCCCTTTTAAGGAAAGCACACTTTATCGTTCAGATGACTTTTCTCCAAAGACCATATAGTATCCAAAACGTAAAGAACTTTCTAAAGAATTAATTGATTTATTTTTAATCAAACATTTTTATTACTTCAAACGTTATTTCTATTGGATACCCGTATTTCAGATAGATCCTCCCCACATTTTAATTTATCTCTAATAGTTCATAGTTATTGATATGTCCCGGGAAGGGATATATTTGTTCGAAGTAGCAAAGTGGTTTTGGACTACTGTAACTGAGTAGGATAATCTAGCAGGTAACCGTAATGGACTGGTCCTCGTCGTAGTGGTAGGCAATAGGCGTATTCTATGTACCTCCACATCAGTCTGTATTTATGGCTGACACCAGCCAATCATATTACTGTGAGGGGGAACCCAGGTGTATGCATAAGCATTACATCAGTTATGTAGCTTGCAAAAACAATCTTAAACAGCAATTCTTCCACCAGGTATAATTTCGACGTTTCATAATAGATTTCTTTGGAAACTTACCAGAGTCAAATGAAATCCATTTTGTTTTTTCTCCTTTGATGCAACTAATTGTTATATATATTTACCAGAAATACATATAGATATTATGGAATCATGCCTACAATGAATTAAAGGCAATATGGAATGTTTTATTTTTGATATGAGTGATGATAATCGCAAAAATACTGAATATTCCAGTTTGTGTAGTATTTAATATACAATGGTTCTTGGTCTTAATCAATAGTGAAAAAACATCGAGAATATATTGTATGAAGATTATAAAGGTATCATTTTGACAAATTATCGAGCTTTTACAGCATCTACACACACACACACATACACACACACACACACACACACATACACACACACACACACGTGTGTGTGTGTGTGTATAGTATAGTTGGCCATTCGTATTTGAGGATACTCGTTTACTAGGGTGCCTAGCTAATCCCTATTCAGACTTTAGTTGCAGTTTCTGGGAAAGAAAGTTATCTAGTGTGATAAATTAGCACAGCTATCGACAGCCCCCAAGGGATCTGTATACTAAATTTCACACACTAGGCATGGGTCAACCTGTGGTATGGTTTTAGGTACTTTCCAAAGCTGACGCACGCTGGGATCGACCCGATAACATCAGTCTCCTTCCTGACAAATGGGCTATGGTGAGATTCGAGCCCGAGTTTCAGGGTCGGAATGCGAACGTTCTAACGTGTTTCTCTCTTTATAGTCGTGAATTTAGGTAGCAAATATAGCAAAACACACCTCTTGCCTGGTTTAACCGATGGCTTCATTTACTATGTACAGTTTTATATGATGTGATGCGGTACTGAAGAGTTATTGATTCGACCCATAATAAACGCCCCCTAACCTCAAAAAACGATTAAGGATAATAGAAGTCTTTATCATAAAGTGTGAACACGGCCATAATATATTGGCTGCATTCGAGAAATAAAAATTTGCCAACTTCTCAACAACCTACACAGCATTCAGCTTAACTGAAAGATGGCTAATTCATTAGCCTACGGAACTTTGAACTATTAAAAAGAACATGGAACAATTTCGACATATCTTATCTGTGCCGGGTCCCTTCAGGAGGTTTAAGATCAAGACTCTTCGCAATTTCTCGTCATTTGTAGCTCTTAACAATTTCTTTTTTTTGTTATCTCTCCTAAACCTTTTTTTTAACATCTATTCAAGCTCGTTAGGCATGTTATGCGCGGTTTTCCTCTCTCGACATACACTTTCACATTATTAGGCATAGTATAAGAGATATCATCTCGCAATGAGGGACAAGTTCAAATTCCAATCAAATTCATTTCATTCCCTTAGGGGAAAAATACGTCTTAGGAAACGCATGAAACATTCTCTGCGTCCTCTGCTATGGGTTAAATAGTAGGGAATTCTGCCCTCTTTAGCCGTGTTTGGTAACCAGTCTAAGTGGATGACAACTTTGAATTCAAAAGCGGTTGGGCCTGAAGCCATCAAATCCATCCTGTAAAACCCTACTATTTGTCGTGGAAACCACCACAACAATGCTAATGGTGTCTACATGACATGGAGGAATGTATAGATGTCCCCCCAAAAACTTTCATGCTCGCACAGGAAAACACAGTAAAAGAAAAAAAAATCTTAACAGGGGTACATTGTCAGTTTATATATATATATATATATATATAAATCAAATATACACAACGCTTGCCAGCTGACCTTCAGTATTTAGGAGTCGTTTTCCTGTCAGTATTCATCCCCAGCAATTAGGTGAATATATTACGAGGGTTTGTTAACGTGTTCTCGCTTAGACTCACTTCTCAGAATCCGAACACATTCTCAAAGAGGAGGTCACTTTTTTTTTTTTTCCAAGAATGTCTTCGTGGTCGAGTTCCAAACATTTCAATACCACTTCGCTTTAAGAGATACGCGAGTCGACTCACTCACGCACATCGTTATGCGCAAAGCTGCCAGTCTCTTTCTCTCTCTCTCTCTCTCACTTCCAAATATGTAAGTTTTCATAGCTCGCCTTCAGTTATCAAGCCAAGTTTCTCAATGCTTCCAAAATATCACCTTTCATTTCATTCATCAGGCTAAACATCGGTTCTCTGCACCAGTGTTGCTTTCGCATCGACCATGTGTGTGGATATTTGTCTCCTTCAATTCTAGTTTTAGTTTTATGATGATTGTATCAAGCCAGTTTCTCGAAGAAGTCATAAAAGGGAGGGGGGTTATCGATACAGGCGATAAAACTGCCTTGATGCTGATGTACCCACGAAAATGCATTTAAAAGCATTACATGTTTTTCCCTCACATGGCTAGGGTTACTGACTTACCTGATTTTCAATTAATTCAGACTCGAACATTTTTATTTGTTTATTTGCCGATAGAAGTATACGCCTTTTTATAAGTAACTTGATTATAAGTGCTCTAAATCGTAAGAAAATCAACTACTGATGGCAATGTAGCTAAAGCTACTAAAAGGAAAAATATAAAATTAAACAAAACGGGTTAATAAATACGTTATCGTGTATTCAAGAATCCTACCAATTCTACTATCGTTTTTATTTATTGGACTCAAGCATACAAATTTAAGCAACTTGAGTAATAATTCTTGGGTAAATATAAACCAACCCGAACAGACAAAAACTTAAGTTTCTTATAAGATCGTGTATACTGATAAATAAAAATGATTTCCTTTTTGTTTGCCGACGTCGTTATTCGTCTATCAGAAGTTTTATAAAAATCGCTGAAAACTTTTTAAGTACAGAATTGAATTTATGGGTTGGATGCTTTGCTAATTGACTAGACTATCCTTTTTTTTTCTTGTCCTTGTAATATATCTAGAGATCCACAGCAAAATCCAAAGAAGGGTCTGTAATGTTCTCGGTCATGACCTGGCATTTCACCTTTTTTTTTTTAAATTGGTATCATCCCATGCAAGGTAGTAAAGCCACTAAAACACAAAGTGTTACAGGGTGTGGAAGAATTAGGAACAGAAACATTAATAATGAGCGGGAAGGGTAATCAGAAGGACAGTAGATAGGAATTTACAATGCATTAAATGTTTTGCAGATTAAAGTTGGCTGGAAAGCTTGGAGCTGGAAGAAAGTTCCATGAGCGAGAAGTGTGAAACTGTTAGCATAGAAATTACGGCTACATTTAGAAATCAATGACTTTCTCAACGCCGTAGTGTGACTTCCCTCTGTCTTTTCTATATTTTCATGGCAATAGTTCTATTGTTCTACTTTATACATCGACCGCGTGAATTCTAGCATAATGCTTGTTTGGCAGCTAGGTCTCATTGTTTTACTGTTGATATAGCTAGATGCAACCGTAAGTTCTATTGTAATAGTTTCATTTCTTGGCTTTGGATCTCTGTTCCTCTTTTTTTCTTTTTTTTTTCTTTTTTTTTTCTTTTTTTTTCTTTTTCTTTTCTTTTTCTTTTCTTTTTTTTCTTTTTCTTTTCTTTTTCTTTTCTTTTTTCTTTTTTCTTTTTTTTCTTTTTTCTTTTTCTTTTTTTTCTTTTTCTTTTTTCTCTTTATTTTCTTTTTTTTTCTTTTTTCTTTTTTTTTCTTTTTTTTTTTTTTCTACCCTGCAACCTGCTATCTTCAAAAATGTAAACGCAACGTCAATCACCATCTTTCTTCCTGAATCTTGTTCTTTTATTGTCCTTTCTTTTCACTAAAGCCTTCTCATTCACTTTCCCCTTCACTAACCCCTGGTGTCTTAGTGGCCTTATTATCTGTATTGGGGTGAAATAATTTTAAAAAAATAAAGATGGTTATCATAATGACTTGATTTGAATTTGAGAGAAAATTACTAACTTTCTAGCAAATATTTCATTTTGAACACTTGCTTAAATACACTTTCAGAGCATCATCATAGTCTTATATGTTAAGACATTTTTTACCACAAATATTTAGAAATGTATGCAGTATGAGTATCATAGTCTGATTAAGGTTGGGAAGTGATTTGTCAAGGGTGGGAATTCAGTATTTCCGTTAGACAAAGAGAACCGATTGATTGATAGATAAGAAAGCTAGATTCTGACAACATACATGTCTCTGTTTGTACAGATATTATTAGATTTACAAGTGCGTATCGTTTTTTTTTTCTTTTCATTTTTTTTTCTGGATATACGTGCATATAAAATTACATACGGATTCCCAGCTCAATTAAGGAAACATTCCAAAACAGATTCTGATGATTTGGTCATTTAATCAGATTTTAGAAATTGGGTTGAACAAAAAACTTTTCAGCATCCATTCATATCTTATAATCCAACATATGTTTTCGGCTTTAAATAGCCCAAAATGAGTTAATAAGCCGTAAAAATGAATGAATAAACAAACAGCTCTTGTAAATCAACATCTGGATATTTTTTTCTTATGAAATAAAAGAAATATTCATAAGAAAAAAACACTACATGCTGATTTTTAAAATTTCTTAGATCTAACTAGAAAAGAGTTAAATTGCCAACTCTTTCTGCAGAACCACATTTTAGATACTTGAATAAACAGTGATTCTACGGAAGGGTGCTGAGAATTACTGAACATGTGAGCAAAGACGATGTTTTAGAGAAAATGGTAAACAAAAAGTACAATTAACAACAGAAAGACATATTTGAAAATTCTAGGGCACATAATGAGGAAAGAAGGCAAGGAAATTTGACACTCACAGGACATATTGAAGGTAGGCATAGAATTTTGACTCCCACAGGAAATATTGAAGGTAGGCATAGAACAAGAAATTGTGGAAAGCCATGATCACCAACATCTCGATGGAACATGGCACATAGAAGAATATAGGAATAAGGGGAAATGGAAAAGTATGTTTTCATCTATAGTTGATATTACGAATAAAAGAGTTTATGTAATAAAAATGAGTTAAAACGTGTCTAAGTTCATATGTGTTTTGTATATCGGGGATGGTATTTCTTTTGCCAAGTTAGTGTGCACATTTTGGTTGAGGGAGCGGTGTTTGTTTTCTGTTGCAGAATAAAATAGATAATGTGACATAATGTGAGTAATCATTAAGAAGGGATTTCAGAAAAATAAAATATCGAAAAATTAGAAAGAAATATCAGAAGAATCAAATTCAGATTAACAAAACATGACAGAACCAATGAAAATTCTGATGGGAAATTATTTAAAAAAATGTTATTTCTGAAGTATTATACTGTTTTTTTATATTTCATTTATTTATTTATTTTTGCTTTTAGTCTTGTCTTCCTTACATATTTTCACTATCATTGAAAGATATCTAGTTAAAATCTTTATTAAATTTTCTCATGCGTTTTCAACATTCAAATAGATTTTTACAAATACTGTTGTACTTTCATCTTTTACGGAATTTTTTCTTCATCGTGTGTTTTGTAAATCTCTTCGATCACTTTTCTCTTGTCATAAGTCACTGCCACTTGTTATCTCCATTGCAAGGGAGATAAATTAGATCCCTTTCATTTCAATCTTAGACTTTGCAGACAAAAATACACAGTTGGCGAATTGTTTAGCAATATTCTTTCCATTTAATATCCTTCATATTCTTTTAAAATACCCCATGCAAAATCTTTTTCTGTGTTTTGCATTATTTCTTTATATTCTAATATTAAAGTTAACACACCAAGTCATATAAGGTAGGATTATGTAGCGCTTTTTCTCTAGTGTGAAATTCTTGTATAGAAGATTAATATTCGAAATACTGATCGGCGCCATTGGAAAAAAAAACGTGCTAAATTGAGCCATAAGACCGACAAAACATTCGGATATTTGTATCACAAATAAAATAATATAAACAAGTCTTGTAAATAAAAACGACGTAAGTCTAATGACTTAGGTTTTTTTGTCGGTGGGGCTTAATATACTTCAACCGCATTCTCTGAAGAATGATAAGATCCTCTTTCATACATATACATACAAACCGACTTTACTGTTGGATAGCTATATCTACCTTTCTGTTCATTTCTTGTGAATTTTGTTCGATTACATATTCGCTTTAAAAAAATTCACTAAAAGTTAATATTTTCCTTACATTAACCATTGACTGCAGTTATTTTTCATGCCTTTCTGTCCTATAAGAATCAGATTAAAAAAAAATGAAGCATTGCTGTCATATCTCGGTTGGAACTTCCCAATCCTCACTTTCTAGACACATTGTTGGCGATGAATTATTTTTCGCCTTGAAACCCTTTTCCTCACAGACGAAACGACACCCGCTTCTCGCTATACTATCATTATTTCCATGGCAAATGTGTCGACAACCTCCATTCTTTAGTTCTACAAGTTATGACCTTTTGAGTTAAGACAGACCATGCCACGTATACAGGGTCAAATCATCGTCATCTTTATTCTCATGGAATGGAAATCATCTCCATTCCCAAGGAAGTTCAATTCCTACGTCTTTTCCCCATGAATTGCTAATTTGTATAACAGGATGCTTCCCCAATCACAACATCAAGACTGACTAATTATTATCTATATTAAACTACCCCATTCAGTAAACTTAAGCCTATTATAGGATGAACAAGGTTACAAATGAAAACAAGCTAACAATATTGACTTGAGTATAATATGATCAAACATCAAAATATTAGCAAATCTGTTTTTCGGGAATGATATGCAAAATTGGTTTTCAAATTACTCCAAATTTTCTTTCATATTACTTTAACAAGTTAAAACTCTATTTGGTAATGCTGCTAAGTTAGATAAAATTTCATCCATAGCAATTCACTCATAACACACTCTTGCATGTTAATATTATTGAATATGTGTATGTATTAATGTTTTTCCATCCACATATATATAAATTAGATGCTGTTCCGTCTTTTTCTTTTGTCTTTTCATAACATGAACGATCATGGTTCTCCACAACTTTTTATCTCTTGTAATACTAAGCAATATTTAATACTTACCTATTAGGTATATTACTCGCTGTTTCCTTCTGCTTCTCTCGTGTTCTAAGTGTGAATTTTTCTAAGCCTTCTCTCCTCAAATGTCCCAGAAATTTCAACGGTCTCTTTCTGAGCATGAGAAAAATTGTCCTTTTCTTTCCCATTTTCCCCAAACTTTTCTCGTTGCTTAAATTTTTGACAATAGTATTAATATTTTTCGAAATTTTCCTGCTTTTTTTATCGTTTGCTTTGTTTCTAATAGGCTCTTTTGTTCTTCCAAAACATCTTCAGATCTCTACGTCAAATTTCCCATCATCTTTTATTTCCAGATAATTAAATTTCTGTACTTCATTTATTGGACGTTTCTAATTTGTAGTTCGCACCTTAGACTCACTCTTGCTATTGCACATTCTTGACTTCATGGACATTACAGGGACTTTTTGATAGCAACAACTAGACAATACCCCGTCTCTATCACTGACAACGCATTAGTTGTTGTTCTATTCTCCTACATCTCCCCTTGCATCTTACCTTCCACAAAGTCTTTATTTCTTATTGTCAACTGTAATCGCCAAATCATTTTCGGCTTTCTAATCCACACACCTCTTCTTCAGTTATTTCTTGTTGTTCTAATTACTCGCATCTCCTTCAGATTATTTTTCTCTCATTCGGATATTCTCCTCCACCTCCCTCTCCTTTCGGATATTCTCCTCCACCTCCCTCTCCTTTCGGATATTCTCCTCCACCTCCCTCTCCTTTCACACATTCTCCTCCACCTCCCTCTCCTTTCGGATATTCTCCTCCACTTCCCTCTCCTTTCGGATATTCTCCTCCACTTCCCTCTCCTTTCGGATATTCTCCTCCACCTCCCTCTCCTTTCGGATATTCTCCTCCACCTCCCTCTCCTTTCGGATATTCTCCTCCACCTCCCTCTCCTTTCGGATATTCTTCTCCACCTTCCTCTCCTTTCACACATTCTCCGCCACCTTCCTCTCCTTTCACATATTCTCCGCCACCCACCACCCCTTTCAAGTATTCTTTTCTACCCTCCTTTTCTACCCTCCTCTACATTTAGTTAGATATTCTCCTCCATACTCTCTCCTTTCAAATATTCTTCTCCGACTTCCCCTCTCTTTTTCAGATATTTTCCTCCCCCTCTGATGAAATGAAAATTTCATCCAACATATTTCTCCTTACATATAATTTAATCTGTTTTCTCTCTATCTTCATCGATATCATCAACATTTCGTTTCATCCTTTTTTTCCTATCCTGTAGTTTTCTCTCTCCGTCATTTTTTTTCTTCTCATCTTTTTACCACGTACTCCTGCCTCTCTCTCTCCTGTCTCTCTCCTGCTTATTCTCAAGTTTCTAAGATGAGTGAAGCAAAAACTAATGTTCTGGAATGTGGACGACTTGAACAATAGTTATTAGCAAGCGGCACTGGCGTAACACTGTCTCCCGACCAAACACAGTAAGTCACTCACGCAGAAAGATAACTCCACGTAGACACGCGCGGGCCTGAGCCTCGGGGTTGAACAGAGAGCCCCCACATATACACACTGCCCATTACGCATACCTACAAAGAGACATATACAATTATTACATGACCAGAAAGAGAAATGACGTACGAAACATTTCCCATCTATGAGAAACACACGCGACGCGGACGAGCCAAGTTATCTGACCAAACGTATGAATATATGAATTGCTGAATGACCTCTTTTGTTTTCTCTATCATTCTTCTCTTTGTCTTTTATGAAACTGTTTCTTGGTAATTTCCTCCTTGATTCAATTTTTCTCTCTCGATTCCTTGTTTCATCTTTGCTCTTTTCATCTCGTCTTTAAAAAAAAATTCCTTCGCTTTTTTTTCTTGTTTTGAAAAAGACAATACCGAATACTGAACCAGTTTAGCTCATCTCAAAGTTTAAATCTTGCCTGAGTTGTTTCCTTTCAGAAGTAAGCGACCATGGCTCTTCACAACTTCCTATCATTTGTAGCTCTTAGTAATATTTACCGGGTGTGGCAAATTTTCCAAACCTTTTTCCTCATTGTGCCCTAAAGATTTTAATAGTAATTTTCTGATTCTAAGTGTCCTTTTTGTTTTTATTTTCCCTGAAGCACCCTCGTTGCTTACACGCTCCGTCCATGATACAGTCAGAATTCTTCTGTAGAATCTTCTTTGTATGTGATGAGATTGTCCAGCATTCCCTCTCATATAAGAGGATTGATGTTACATAGCAATTCAGATAATTGATAGATTTTCGGAGGATCCAATTTTCAATAAATGCAACCTTTACTGGTAGTCTCTTCCTTCATGAAACTATATTTAGGCTGAATGTTTCGATGTTTTAACCTTCACTTGACCTTCACTTGTGAATTTATAAAATATATTTTGATATATCTGCTGAAAAAAAATTCGAAAATATAGATATTTATTAAGTTTAATACGACACACACTTAAATAAAACTAAGTAGATAGCCGTATTATTGACCGGAAAAACCATCATCTACAATCATGGTTCTCTCTGGTTTTAATGTATACAACAATATAAGATACGATATTACAATGTCGATGGCTGAAAGGGAAATAAAACCAAGGAACTCCGAAACAATGTTGTAAAGGAGATCGAGAAGAAAGAACTCAGTATAAATTTTAAAAAAGACAGAATGTATTGTTATTAGCGAGAGCGACAGCCACAAGACACGAATTACTAATTGGATATGTCAAAATACAGAAGTTCAGATTTCTGAGAAGTGTTTTAACTGAAGACGGAAAATACGACATCGAAATCGGCAGGCGCATTGGAATAACAAAAGATACCTTCCAAAAGCTAAAAAGTATTAAGAAATCGATTTTTTTTAGAAACAAATGATAGCGCTAAACGACTATGTAATATATTTCCTCCTACATGGTGATGAATACCTGACAATGTTATAAGATAGCGGGGAAACTTAAGTTTACAGATCTGGTTTTACTAAAGGATGTTGAGAATACTATGGGTCGGACATGTAAGCAACGAGGAAGATTTATTAAAACTTTAAATATAAAAGACAATTAGAAAGAGAAATGAGTTGAAATTTCTAACATACGTAAAGAAAGGTCTTGGAGATTTTTTTACACCTATTGTACATAGTGAAGACAAAATAGACAGAGGGAAACTGTGTGCAACCAAATTGGACATGCTTATGCAAATGGAGGACATCTCACTGAATGGAAGTAATAGGAAAAATGCAAATATTTGTAAAAGCGACAAAGGAGAGAAGTCGGGGAGATCCATGATTGCCAACATTCTAAAGTGACACGGCAGATAGATGAAGATATGTTATGATTTCAGTCACACCTTTACGAATATAGTTTTGACAGGAATCTCTGAAATCTAAGAGACCGTCAGAGTGATTTGAAGAATTGCGGATTTAATACGTATCAACCTAAATAAAAAAAATGAATTCTTTACACATGCATACACATACACTGAGGTTTCTGAAAATTTATGGACCCAACCTATTTCCAAAAATCAGTATGTCAAACAAATCTCACAATGCTGATTTGTTTTTAATTTCAAGGTGCGGAGAGGTTGAAACCGTCGAGAATTTTTCTATAGCTGGGGAAGAAGTGATGGATTTCTCGATGGCATTTGCCTCAGACTCATCCTGCTATACTCTATCTTTATAGGAGCCAGGTCAGGCCCAAAATGGCGTACTGTTGTTATATTTGGGTATGAGCTTCCAAGACCTCACTTCCCAGTCTTGATAGTTCAAAAGCGTCTCCGAGACCTTGTTGAAGAAAAATAATTTTCCGCACTGCAATTTATCTCCCGGATGTGGTATGTGGCGAGTCTCTCACTGCACTATCGCTACTACAATTGAAAGAGCTCGGACGAACAGCATCTCCTGGTTCCACTATATTCACGGCTAAGGCTTGCCATGCCACTTACATAGCAGCAAACCAACCAGATTACCTCCGTATTTCATTGGCGAGAAGTAACTTCCACTTTTACAGCTTCTTCCTGCGAACCCGTGATCTGTCGAACAAACTCCCAAAAAGATATTTCCCCGATCACTCCAATCGTAACCTGTTCAAGTCTAAGAGTTAACCGTTATCTTTTTTTCCTATCCATATAAACTGCCCCTTATCGTAATCCTCTACCTCAAGTGGACCTCGAACCTTGTAAAGCGGGAACCTTAATGTAAAAAAGAAACAAGTGAAATTAACTATCTCGGCTAGATTTCTGACTAAGCTCTCTGATTTGTTTTTCATTCCATACCGCTATACTTTATACTACTCAAAACAACGGGAAATGAATGAATATTACTTAAGGTATTATTTTCATTGTTACTTTCTCTATTACATGAGTAATTTTCTAATCTGTTACGAATTAAAATTCACGACAGCCATTGCTAAAAATTTAAGAATTAATGCTTAGCAATGAAAATGCGAGAATTTTAAGAGAAAAAAATCTTGATTGTTTTAAACAAATTAATGGAAGAAAAATCAAATAAAACAAACGATTTGTTTCCCTTTTTTAAAATATTAACACGACAGAAATAAGAATATATATCCAGTTTGATTTTGTTTTCAAAGTGACAAATACGTGCATAAAATCTCTCTAGAACAATCCCACAGGTGCACCAAGCTCCACCGTTAAACATATACAAAGATATAATGAACTGCCTTCAAATGAGCTCTTGTAGGCATTGGTGCATGCGATTGCACATAAAACCAGTAAAAAGTCTCTTTATCTATTCATGAAACACTGACAACGCGGACTTTTCCATCTGGGAACACCTAGAAATACGAATCACAAATAAAGGTACACTCTCTATTGTAGACATGAATAGCTGAACGGCAAATCCTCAAGTCAAATAATGTCTTCCCCTTTGAGTTTTTACTTTGGATTTATAACGTGGTGTCCACAGAGTGCACATGTCACTTCTCTTCCGATTAGCTCTCATGTTTACTTCGGGAAGATTCTCTGACAGTAATCCAGTAGCTCATCCTATTTCCATTTGCAGTCCCTACTCATGCTCTGTGTCCTTAAGCGCCGCCCTTCTTTGTAGATTACTTCTCAGAATAATGTTTCCTTTCATTCTGTTTTTTTTTCTGCACCATATATATGACTTTCTCTTGCCACTGTCCATTCTTCTTTGTTCTCTATCTAAACCGTTTGCTCTACCTCTTCCTTTTATTTGCATTTTCCTTTTTTTTTTTTTTTGTTGAGTAATTTTTTTTTCGTTTCTTTGCCTCTCTCCCCTTTCTCCCCCTTTTTTATCGCGTGTGCTTCTTTTTTCTTTGCCTTTTTCTCCCTCTCTCTCTCCCAAACACTTTATCCGCAATATTTTATGCAGAGTGTCGATGATGAAACACCAGCTCAATTCTGCTTATGAAATATTCAGTCGTCTTAACTTTTTAAATTTTTTTAGCAGCTTTTAAATCTCTATTATTTTGTTTTTCTTCTACTTTCCATCAGTTGTGGCAAGATAAATGCATTTTCCTGTAAATTTTTGAAATTCCACTTTTCATGAACAGTTTCTTAATATACAAAGTTGCTCAAAAGCAACGTCTGACGTCTGTTTTTACGAATTTAATTGTTTGTTTGTTATTTGTATAACGGAGTAGAATGTAGAAATCGATGGAAGACACGATTATCTAGCCACTTATTTTGGTGAAATTATATGTTGCGGCAGAAATACCTCCTCCTTAATGGTAAAGCATTAATGACAATAGTGTCTTCATCGACCTAATGACTTACCATTATGTAAGAGGTATTGCTGCCACAACCTGTACGAAGGAACTATAGCAACCATAATTACTTGCTATGTCCAAAGTGTTCTCCTTCATAATAAATTCAGAATTACAGCTGAGCAAGCAGAGTGGCTCGAACGATCGCAGAATTTTTATATCAATTTTCTCAATTTTAAATGACTTGAATCATCAATTTCTGAACTGAACGTGACTTAAAGATGTACAAAGTCTTTCATGAAACCAAACAGAAAGAATTATGGACATGTGAGCGTATCGGCTATTTAATCGATCCACTTTTCAGGAACATGTTTTCATCACGCCACTGATGAAAGAATTAAGCAAAAAAATCTGCAAGATAACTCAGCCCACTTCCCAAAACCAGCATTCTGATATTTGGTAATGAAGATTGGATCCGTCCAAGAACATTTCAACATTCCTTAATATTTAAAGCTAAGCAAAGTAATAAACCTGAAATGTCATTAGAAACAAAGAAAAGAGTAATGAGTTGTTATGTAATATCAGTTATTTTATATGGCTGTTAATGTTGGACAATATTAAGAGACGAATAGACTGGACAACAGATCTGTTTCTACAAAAGAACGCTGAGAATGTGATGGACTAGAACATAAGAATGACGAAATTTTCCAATGAAGATAGAAGTCAAAAGGACACTTGAACTTAGAAATTTCAAGGACAACTAAGAAACGATGGTCTGGTACATTTGGTATCCACAGGGCATATTGAGGACAACAAGAACGCTGGGGGGCAGCGAATAACTTATTTTAAAAGGTTGTATAAATGGATGTCAATACGGAATAATTAAAAAACGACACTTACTGCGAACTAAAAAGGATAGGAAGTTGTGGAGAGATATGATCGCTCACGTCCTGAGGGAACATGACACGTAATAAAGTTGTTTATGGCTCTGGTGGAAAAAATACAACTTTACCAGACATAATTTTACGGAAATCTGTTTTTGCCCTATCAGATGCCACTACTCTGACCACTGCTATTTCGCTTTCCTGCGTGTAAAAAGCTCACACCAAGTGAGTTTCCCTGTCTCTCTTCTTTTCGACTTACTGTTTTCCCAATATATTCAGTCACGTTATCTGTCAGTTATAAATATCCGATCGCTTTTCCAGATGTCAGCCGCACACATGGCCTGACATAAAAATAAAAAAAATAATCCTAACAGTCCTGTAACACTTTTTTTTATTCCATAAGGAAAATACATTTGGAAATTTCAGCCTAATATAATTCTATGCGCAGTATACTTTCAGGGTGTGGATGATCATGGCTCTCTACAACTTCCTTTCCTTTATAACTCTTAGCAATGTTTTATTGTTTTTACTATACTTCCTACTCGCTGATTTATAATTCATTTACGCAAGCGTTTTAGTTTACTCTGCGTATCTCGCTTGCTTTTAATGTCTTGTAAGTGTAGATATCTCCACGCCTTCTTTCCTCGTGTATTCAGATATTTCTACTGTATTTTTTCTGATTCTAAGTACATGTAACCTTGTTCCAATTTTCCTTAAAATTTACTCTTCGGTTAACTGTTCAATTCATGGTATTCTCTGCATCCTATTTGTAAAGCGACATTCATGTCGCCTCTTTAATTGGAGTTTAGGAAAAAAAACATCAGTACCGAATTATTTGATTAAAAAAAAAAGAATTTTACATAATTTTGATAAAAGAACACGGAAAAATGTCTTTATTTTTTGTCTTTCATTGACATTTTATCAAATTTTATCAGGAAATTATTTGATGTTTTCTTTTTAAATGATCAAGAAATTTACCCCATTGACTTGGGATTTCATATTTTTCCCCACTTGAATAAATATATGATGATTCCCACTTTTATTCGTAGGTGTTCTATGTAGCTTACAACAGGTGGCTGTGTTTTAAGATGTTTCCAACTGCGGCAAACGAGATGGAAAATTCAAAGGCAATAATTATATTAACCGACATCAAAGACGTTTGTTTTGAAAACCTCTGTGCGTTATTCATATTGCGAAATGATTCATTATCTGTTATCTATTTACATTATAAATAAAATGGCAAAGAATGTCATGCATGTTGTTGTTTACTTTGTCTCGTATCTTATAAGAACCGTTTCTTTGATTTGAAGCATTTAGAGAATTGGTAGGTAGAGGTTGTCCTGAAGCAAACGAATGACTCGAGAAAGTATGTCATGAGTTTTTCCCACACTGTCATTTTTGTTTTTAGTTGCTTTGCTTTTTTTTTTTGCTTTTTTTTTTTCGGGGCGGATAAATTTCCAATTTTAAAGTAGAAGAATAAAAGCAATTGGAATGCTTCTTAAGATTAAAATGTTTTTTCTTCAAAGTAAGATTTGGGCAAATTATTTTGTCTTTCAAAAAGTTATGGTCTAAGAGTGATTAAGTAAATTCGTAAAATTATATTGGCGTTGATATCAAAGGACCTAGCAAATTCGATTATACCATTTTCTCAAGGAATTTTGTTGATATGCATTCAAGTGTGGTATCAACGGTACAGCGTTTGAAGACTTCCATTATTGTCAGGTAATTGATATTAGTCAGTGCCTTGCATTCGGTTATCGGCTGCATATACGTTTTCCCGGTAAACAATAATCCGACGTAATAAAATTTTTCCCGATGAAAAACATCGAAGTGTTATTCTCAGAAAAACAACACCACAAAATTCACTTAAGCATCTGCTTTTAAAGATATTTGAATGTTAAATATTTGGCGGCAAGAAATTCAAATAAGAGTATCAAACTTGCGATCTTTCGTTAGGTTTCGTATTGTAAAGGAAAGTGTGGTCCTCCTTGTAATCTGGTTATTATTTTTAGTTACAAATCATAGGTGAATGTTAATCAGTAAATCTTAATACATTCGCTTAAATAAGTAATGCTTATAGTTTTGATGCTGGAGATGCCCATGTAAGTGGCATTCTTAGGTGATCATGTTTCTTTCGAGTAATGCTTGATTAAGCCGAAGAATTCCTCCCAGTAGGCTGCTGTTTCTTTCTGCGGTAGACTGATTGCCAACCAAGGCTATATGACTTGCTATTTAACCCATTGCTGGAGGGAGAAGAGATGAAGTCTTAACTTTTGTAAGGATATTTGCATATAAATTAATGTAACCCCTCTGGAATTCGAACTTGGCTGTCTGAGTTCTCATCCCTAGCCGGTATACATTAATCACACATCTAATTAATGGGTATAATCAAAATTATAAATGAACTGACTAAATAAACACGAGAACAGTGAATAGGAATGATCGTGAAAAGGCAAAAACCTATTAAAATCTAAAAGGATAGGAAGTTGTGGAGAGATATGATCAAATGTCTGAAAGACTCAGCAGATTTCTTAAGATTATTTTGTCTTCTAGATGGGCGTCTTTGATGCTTCCACTTCTTAATTTGTCATCACATACAATGCAGTCCGGATTTGGTCCATTTTTATTTCCACATCAAGTAAAATCCTTGTCATATAATTTTCACTGTAGAATCGACTTTTTCCTGTGGCCGAGACTATATACGTTTTTACTTAATGTTCTTGCATTTTTGATTACGATGTCTTCACCATTTGATTTAAATTTCTTACATCTTTGAAGTTCTCGCTCTTGATAAAAAAAAAAAAAAAAGCTTAAACCTTTCAAAGTGTTAAAAAGAACTTAATACTTCAATGAGAATTTTCTTCGGAATAAATCAAGTCGAACGATCAGGACAATTGCGTAATCATTCTCGTACAAGTTGCAATACAGACGATGTGAAGTTCGTCACTTGAAACCTTATTTTGCCGGGCCGAATAATCAAAACACATAACATTATATTATATTCAACTGTGGACTTCATCAATTACTGTTGGCCAATGGGTATAATATACTGAATGTTTCTCCAAACGTGGACTGCATTCTAGGTTGAATGTAAGAGGCTCTGTTCTCTTGTAGGTGGATATTTCTATATCAACCTGTCACACGGTTCTTCCCATGTGCGCAGAGCTAAGTCGATCGCTCACGCCTGGGCAGCTAAGGGCTTCGTGTGAATCACTATGTTCAACACTTCATCTGACTGCTTAATGAAACTGACTGTAAAGTCTATACTTGCGTGATCTGAGGTGAACAAAGTAAATACTATAAACCTATAATAGTGCAATTAAATGCTTATAAAACCAACCGTATGAAATACCTAATAAAAAGATGTTTCAACGTAAGTCGTGATGACGGATCTTAGCGAATATCTTTGTGAGAAATCACTCAGTAACATTTAATTGTTTATCTTCCGATCAGAAGCAAAACGAAGTAATAAAGAGTCAAATTCAAGAAAAAATGTGAGGAATGGATTTTTCTCTGGTGCCATTCAGACAAGCTAGATCCGCTTCATTCATAACAATAGTTTCGAATGCAAAAGTTTTCTTTCCATATCTATTTTATCGACTAACTAATGGGGGAAGCAAATAACAGAGGCTTTTAGAATTCTTTGGAAAAATTTTCCCAGTAATAACTAGGTGAGACGTGGTTCACCTGGTCTACGAACCTGACATATATATTAGGATAAATACAGTAAAACACAATAATGCAAGAATCAGAAGCGAGAAAATCAAACGAAGAAAGACGGAGACGGTGATTCGGGCAGCAAGCGGTGATAAAATTCAGACGATGTAAATTTTCAGCGATAATAATCCGTTCGAAAACTGCTCAATGGGTGTTGGAGCTGGAGAACAGAAACGGTATCATAGTAAACTTGATTCATTTCAATATTTAAGATTGAAATATAGAAAAAAAAACAACAAAAATAACACGATGCTATGGTGATATTACTCCGAAGTACACTGTTGTTTACATACATTGTTATTTACGCATGCGCAAATAGGTAAATATACCCTCATTTTATATATATATATATATATATATATATATATATATGGACACACACACATTAACAACTGTGCATGGTGACTATCATTTATGCGGCTTATGCGATCTCCGATATTGAGCACTTTACATAAGGATAACACATATATATATATATATATATATATATATATATATATATATATATATATAATCCTTGTCAAACACTTTGCAAAATTATTTCAAAAGTTAAAAATAAACGAAGACACTGACATATATATTATGAATACTAATATTTTAAAAATATAAATAATAAATTTAAATATGCCCAAAATCTGTCACAATCCTTAGTGAAATGTTTTGTTCGTTGGCGGCTGAGTTATTGTTTAACTCTTATAATTTATACAGTTGTTTGTGGAGTAAGTCAAATATATTATTTGGTGGAGGCTTGTACCAAACAATCGCTCAGTGAGTATAGAGTGTCTAATTTTTTTGTGAAATATTTTGAGCGTATATAGATTCCTCATTGACAGTAGTAAATTTCGCATATATAGTATGTGGTTTGCTCTTATCAGTAATAATCTATCATTGATAGATCAGTCCGACTACAATATATTATTTCCAGTTATATTCATACACTTTTATCATTAAAAATATTTAATTCAGATAGGTTTTTCTTTCAATGACATATTTCTCTTAAACTTATGTTCTTGGATATTGTTACATTTACAATAGAAATTTAAAGTACAGATATAATAAATAGATATGTTCTTAATGAACAATTTCGGCTGAAACCAGTTGCCTTATATTGGCGTTGGGCTTAGGGGTTAAAATGAACATTTGATTCACAGAAGCCGATGATGATAATGTGGAAGCACGGGTAATTTTAACAAAACAAGCAATTTATTCACGAATTTACACGCCTGAAGTAGTGTAAGTAGCCCGTTTCAGGAAAATAAATCAGAATTCTTAAAGTCCATAGTTTTTTTTTTTTAACGTATTGTGTTCAAACAGCAGATTAAATTTTCTGACATAAAATATTATTAAAAATGTTAAGATAAATTTAAGAGTTTGTTTCTCACTGAAGGGATATATGGTTTGCATAGATTCAGACATTAGACAGTTTGATATACTTAGGTTTCTTGGATTATTGAGAGAAAAGTGCCGCGTGATTGGTTAGTCCGATAATTGGCGAATAATTTTACACTGGTAAGGACTTCAAAGTAGATCGAGAGGAACTGAAATGAAACCATGCCCTTCTCATCTTAATATAATTTTCCTCCACATTTTAAAAAAGAATTTCATGTAGGCTCGCTATTTTTTTTTCTTCGCGCCTGACTGGCTATGAAGGCAACATTTGTACTTGTCCAAAAACAATTTCAAACAGGCTCGCCAATTCCTTTCATACTTCTTCTCTGCTCACCAGTCAATTTTTGTGAAGGCAAGGTTTTCATTGGTTCAAAGAAAATTTCACACAGCTTCGCATATTCCTTTCCTTCTTACTTCTTCAAATTTGAAGGGAGTTATTATTATTTCGTACTGCCTATAACCTCGTATAAGCATGCATTGGCAACTATACTATGAAAATCACAATATGAAGTAGAATTATTTCGTTCCCTTATACGATTGTCTTTGTTTTAGTTTAATCCGCGTCACTTTGTTTTCGACGACAAAATGGCGGGTAATTTTAGAAAATCTTTCTAAAAGTTAAATTCGTATATGAAAATGAATGTTTACACAGAAATACTCATTCTGTTCTGCAAGTAATAAAACCGTATGAAGCGGTTTTGCAATTATGTCTGTGCCTTTGCTATTAGCTTTAGCATGAAAGGACGCCAATATTAGGTTTTGGTTCCGTTTTCTGACATTCCATCTATTTAGATATTTCGCATTCTACAGACTCCAAGACGCATTCCTACGCGCGCTTTAGCCATTGATTTGCATGTGCACACAAGCGTAAATAAATAATTTCGCTTCTGTAAAATTTAAGGATGCACAAAGCACCAAATCCAGTATTATTTGAGAAATTGTATCGTTAGATACATAGTTGCAAACACATGGTTATGTGCACCTGTTTCAAAAGCATTTTAAAACAGGGGACTGGGAAGTGTTTATCGGATGTTTTCTGAAGATATGACTATCTATCTCTTCCTCATATATGGTTACATTCACACACAAAAGTTGGTCTAAGACAAATGTAGATTTTCGCTGGGGGGTCTCCTTTTTTTTCGTTTTTTTTTTTTTTTTTTCGTTTTTTTTTTTTTTTTTAAAAACATTTTAATTACCTTTTGTTAGGTCCATTTTCTCGTTTTCCCGGAAGAATTTTAGCATAAATTGTGTAATTTCAAGTCAACAAATATACATTGTCTTTTTTTTGTGTGTCTTTCAAGTGTTATATCTTCATGGGCCGGCTTTTTTTTATGTATATTATTCTCAAGGTTTGATATCTGTCTTATGAAACCCGAAACGCCCAAAAACCATTGGGCAAATTATGTTCAAATTATCCCCGGGACTGAAGAACTTATCAAAACATTTTTAGATCAATCAGTAATATCTCTGATAAAAAAATGTTACTGTACTCTTCCAGATTTAAAATAAGTTCTGCATCAGAATGAAAATGTTGAATAAACTATCCAAAGCTCACGTGTTGCTCTCATATTTTCGACAGTCTGTCATGATCAAAAAATTGATGTTTGTTATCAGTATGACAGAAAAGATTTTATCAACTAAATCTTGGCATTTTAGGAAACGTAAAAATTTAAGTGCACGCATATCGTATAAGTAATCTGCAAAAAAGTTTAAACGGACTTAGTCTGCAGCGGGAAAGAATCAATGACTGAAAATGGCGAAAGTAATTGAACTAAAGTCATTTGAAACATACTTATCCCCCACCAACTAGGGACTAATCGTAGGGGAGAATTGACTTTCTAGTCTTGTTTAAAAATACAACAAACGTTAAATTCAGCTGATATGTTCTGTTTTTAACAAAATATATGTATGTGCAGGATGCGATGGATAAATAGTCGCCTATTCATATTTTTAATTTCACGCACCGGCGTTGTTTGTTTTTGATTTTGTCGACTGCGCAGTATATTAGGGTCAGTTTGGCATCATCTGTGGGGGTGGGGGAAGAGAGCACCATGACACGTTTTATCCCGCCAGAAATTTGAAAAACAGCATTATGTACTATTTGGTATTCGCGCGGGTAGCTCCAATGCGAACATTTCAGTGTGTTTCGGTGTCTATCTAAGACAGGGCAAAGAATTCAGAATGACTCCGATGAGTCTAATGGTGATTACTAAGGTACGACAGCTCGAAAATCTCACTCTGATCGTTCTGATAAAAAGAAAATAACTGCCGAATTTGTCGGTGACGGCCCCAGACTCAACATAGATCTCTACATCAAGTTCCATGAGGAGGTAGTGCTTTTCTGGGTCAAGAGGGTAGTTTCTGAAAGGCCCCGTGCCTGGTAACAGGACTTTGCACCATGCCACACAAGCAAGAGACCCAGTCATGGCTGTTAGACAATTTTTACGACTACATCAACCCTTATATCTGGCTACCTAACTCCCCAGACTGCAATCCCCTTGAATATTGTGTGTGGAACGCAGTTGAGAGAGATAACAATAAAACCTCTTTGTAACACCAAAGATGAACCGGCGGCAAGGATTATGGCAGCATTCACCAACTTGAACAAGGAAACCGTCAAGAAGTGATGCAGGAGATTCCAGAGTCGTTTGTGATTGACGGCAATGATGATTTTATTGAATAAATTTACTCTTTAAAGATAAATTTGTGTAATTTTGGTAAATATATCTGTTAAAATGAGATGTCAATGTGATTTCATTTTTGCGTAATTTAGACAATTCATCCACCGTACCTTCTGTGTGTTTATATATATATATATATATAACGAAATAAATCCTACATTGTCTTGATAAATTCTCTCATAATTTTGCCCATAAATGGAGGTAGAAGAAGAGGATTCACACCTTTCCTAGGGGAATTAGCACGTAAGTGAATGTAATAGATTCGACTGGAATTCGAACTCGGCTCTCTGATTCCTCAATCCAAGCCTCTATCCATTATTCCACCGTGCCTCCTATATATAATCTTGAATATTTCTCACTTACCTTTACCAGATTTTGACTTATGACACTTTTTGTCCTCAACACGTTTTGACTGACCTTTCAACCCGATCAACGTTCTCAAATTTAAAATCCTTGATAAACCAATTCTCGCTTTAGTATATAAACTCGGGCAACAAAACAAATCCTACACTTCCTTGATAAAGTCCCTCAAAGGACAAAAGTATTGGCTAAGAATGTTTATCTTTTCATGTATTTTGTTCCTTTAAATATCTACTCACGCACACACACACATAATTTCATTATTGTTGACTAGAATTTATAACATTTTTAAGCTACTGTCACCTGAGTCAAGAAGGCAGTCATGAGATGAAAGATTTACTTAAGTGTTTAATTTAGACATTGTCTTAGCGGTCAATTACTGAGACATGATTATTTTTAAAGACATCTGGTGTTGAAGCGAAATGCAGCGAACATAAAAAACAACTAGAAATTCACTGATTCATTTTCGGACAAAAACCTTTTCACCGCGAAATATATATTTTTTTATATGCCTTGTTTCCTAAAGATAGGTCATCGTGACTCTCCACAGCTTCCTTTTATGTAGCTGTAAGCAAATTTTGTCCCCTTGTCATCTCTTCCAGTGCCTGTTCCGCCATCCATTTAGACAAACTTACAAACAATATCGAATTTGACATGCTGAATTCAGTTTCCGTGCCAGTTCTCCTTTTCATCTTTTACATTTCTCTTTCCTTTAACCTTTTTATTCCACTTAAAAAGAATTTATGTCGGCCAATGTGTGCATGTGACTCCGGAGTCCTCATGAGAACGGGGATTCTTTCCCTCTTGTCAATGTATGATCCTCTCTTACGGCTGGAGTTTGTGTTTTATATATATATATATATAAGCAAATCAAAGTCGGGAGTGTCACTAGCACGCAATGGGTTACAGAGAGTAAAGAGGAGTGTTTGGGATAAAGAGAAGATCAAGGTCAAACCATCAGAAGATGTTGATTGACATTAGAAGTAGAACTGATGGCTACATTCAGCCATTTCGAGAGTGAAAGGTTGGGACCGAGATGCCAACCTAGCAGCACGCTTAAATTCATGCAGTTTGGAAGCAAGTGAAAGTAGATCTTCGGAGCAGTCGCCATGAAATACCGATATCTGTTGTATGGTTTCTTCCTACTACTGCATCCAAGGTGTGGCTAGATAATCACGTAGATCTGTTGCGGTCTTAACACGACCTTCAATTCAACTCTGCATCTGTCTTCACTGAAGGATACTGAAAGGTCTATTCAGGCATCATCTGGGGTGATCTCAGTACATTCTACATTAACTTTTTATTGCTTCGATACAGATAATTAAGTGCAGTCTTCCTGTTTATTCATTTTTTCTGATTAACTCCCAGCTCTACTTGACTGATCAGATAGACGCTGTCACGGTAAGACAAATTGTAATGAATAAGGGATGGGATACTTATTCAAGTCTTGCCGGAGGATTATTCTTTCTTTCTGATCTAAGCTGCTTAATTAACGATCGGATAATAACGACTGAAAGTTGTGATAAAAAATAGCAGAAATAAAAGATAAAAATGGTCGTGAATCTAATATATGAAAAAGAAGTGTTTTGCCATGGAGTAATGCTTACAAAGTAAGACAATAGTGCAATTAGTTCAACCTTCACCAAGTTCCCAAAATGTTGTTACCTTGTACGAGACGAGAGAGAGAGAAAAGACAAAGCAAGAGTGGTAGCGTTAATGTTACCAATGCCGAAAAATGAAATGCCAAAGATTGAATTTCGGTAATATTTTTATTTTTTTAAAAATCATTTCCCCATAATCAATGCAATAAAGTCAAACTGGATGGGTGAAAAATCTGAGTTAATCATTATGAAGAAAGGACGATAAAAGAACAGGGTTGAAGGAGGCAGGTGATTACGATTAACACTATTGAATTAAAATTTTTGAAGATCAATGTTGATGGCAGAGCAAAATGTCGGAAGAGTTTCACAAGCGAGGGGTGCTATAGAAGAAACTGTTAACATAAAACCTACGGTTACATTTAGCCATTTCAACTGTGGAAGCATAAGGCCTATTTACCAATCTAGTATTGCTCTTAAATTCGTCGTCGAAAGAGAAAAGCTCATCAGAACAGCTACCAGGGGAAACACTTATAGAAAAGCCTGAGGGAAGCTACGTTATGGCGGTGAGAAAATGAATGAAGTCGATATGCCAGGTCAGGACCTATAACATTACAGATGCTACTTTGGTTTTTGTTAAGAGTCTCTAGGTACACAACAGAAGCACAGGAATAGATGTGACAGCAATATTTCAAAGGTATGAATGCAAATGATTGTGCTCTAGATAGATACACTGACAAATAGCTCGTCACTAGCATGCCACGACAATTCAAGAAGAGAATGTGAGAGCTCATGAAAAGAAAAATCATACTCCCCAAATTTTATAGTGGAACACACCTATTCTATAGTTAATAGACTCTCCCACCTATAAGGAGGAGTAGTAGCAGTCGCTCAGAGAGTTGGTCAGTCAGTCGATGTCGGACGACCGTTAGTCGGATATTAAAGTATCAGCCACCCCAACTAGATTACTGCGTCATTACCTATTATATCAAGTTCCTAACGTTTTGTACGTCGAACCTATTTTAGGACCGACTTAGTACAAATACAAGGCTCCACTGTGAAACCACTACATAACACCAAACTAAGTACATTGCAGTAAAATCCTTTACCGCAACAGGGACTATCTTAGTCAAAATCTGAAAGAAATTAAGAAACATTTATCAGTGAAGGAAATGTATTGCCCAAAAGAATTTTAATAAAAATAAATAAATAGACAAATTTAAATGTTTTTCCACTTCACATTGATTTGTAATATCGAGTGTATCTTTTCATAATACACGTTGGAATATATTTTGTTGGAATTATCATTTTTATTTAGACTATTAGTAAGGCTTGTCTGCTGCTAAAATCATTTTTCGTCAAAACCTTTTATTTTTTTATTTTATATCTCCTAAAAGTTAATCTAATTTTGATTAACTAAAAATCATTTTGTTCAAATAGGCTTTTCTCCATTAAATATAGATTGATTCATGCAAATAAGCAAAAGATCACAGACGTACGAGTTTCCGCCATTATATTTCTGCATATAATGCAAATCTACACCAGTAGACGGAGAAATCGCAAGACAAACATTATTTACGACATATGCATATACGACTAACAATGTTTAGTGTTGCACCTGCACATCAAAGTAAAATAAAGTTTTTTCCTGAAATTCAATTGCTCAAGTAAACACGCCAGCTGCAGTCGGAGGAAATTAAGCCAACACTTTGCGATTACAATAGGACGTATTTTCGATCTTTACTTTAAAAACAAAACAAAACAAACAAGTCTTATCATGATCCCTGGCACTATCGATGTTTCCGATATTTGCCTCCAAATACTGACTTCACATCTGAATTGCCCAATGTCGATTTTTTAAAATGTTGCATTAAGAGTTCAGTAAATAAAGATTAATTTTGCCACTTCTCCTTTAGTCTATCCTTGCCTTACGTACAAGAATATTTCCTCATTACACTCTAAATACCTATTTATTCGTGCTATTAGTTCGATCTTAATTTCAACTGAGTTAATACCTACATAAACAGTTGGTAAGAATACCTTGAGATAGCTTACTATTGATTTGTGTATTTTATATAGGTATGTATACTTGTTTCTGAAGGTCTATAGTGTGTATAGGTATTGTAAGAGCTTTTTTTGTAATATATATATATATATATATATATATATAGGTTTGTTTTGTGTGCGTGTTTTCTTTCTTCCATCTGAGTGTGTATTCATATATCTTTTATGATTGTTTATATATTGTACAAAGACTTGGTGGTACACTGATTGATTATCTATCAAATAATATATAACTATAAAGAGGCACAGACAGATATATAGATTGATTGATCGAACTGAAGAGATAGGAAAAAAGATCGATGGAGAGACGAATGGATGCTTAAATCAATAAGCAAAGATTCACTGAATATATATATATATATATATATATATATATATATATATATATATATATATATATATATATATATGAGAGAGGGGAAGTCAGTCAAAAAATCAGCAGCAAAATAGTCTGATAATTTTTGTTGATTGAAGTATGGCTGTCAAGTGCTGCTTAACAAGATGGCTTCCTTGCAGATCGTAGAAAATGCTAATCACTGTCTTTTATAGCAGGAGGCCACAACCAGAGACTCTGCGTGAAAAACACGTGACATGTAACGAAATAGTCCTTATGGCTTGTGAAATCTCGCCAGTTAGTGCTTAAAGATAGCAAACATTTACTGCATTTACTTTTTCTTTAGTTTTCATTCTTTTTTCGTGTACCTTTTCTTCTACACAAAACCAGTTTTCGTGTTGACAGTTTTGAGGTTTGATATTAAATAATATCATTGGTTATTCGTTTACTTTAATGTAATAATTGTATAATTGATATTTTTTGAAAATGATATATATATCATATGCTAATATTTTTGAGGCACGTGTAGAATAAAATCATTGTGCGGATTAAATAACGAGCCACGAACTTTAATGAATTAATATTGATTTTATTCAACTCGTGGCTTCATTAGTCATTCTCGGGCAGTGTGAAGCTGCCCAATCTCCCGTGGTTCGTGACCGACACATGGGCCTTACCTTCTGATTGCGGTGCATGAGAGACTGACCAAATAATTTTTCGTGTAGTTCATTATATATATATATATATATATATATATAATCTGTCCAACATTCACGTTCCAAATCTTGCAAAACCGGATGCAGATGTGAGGTCACGTGCCTCTGCATTCAGAAGCTGCGAATGATCCTGCGTCAATCTCCCTAAATCTTTTGTTGGTCGTTTGTGTATAGGACTTGAAATCTTAATCGAGAGGCCATGATCGAAGCCTGTCTCGGAAAAAATACTGGGTGAAATCTATAAAATTCTTCTGATCTAGGTTGTCTTATATAAATAATTAAAGACCGTAGAGACTGTTCTTCAAGTTGTCTTATGTATTCAAACTGGGAAAGAAGTATAGACAAGTAGAGAGGAGACCGAGAGCAAGAAAAAACAGGATATTGAAGAGGCAAGCATTGCAAATTTAAAAGAACATATACTCAGAGTGAAATCAAAACAAGACAACGTATGGAAAATAGTAATTATGATAAAGTAACGGTATTAGTCGATGGCAGATCTCGTAAGAAGTCTCGTTAGACAAAGAAAATCTGCTCCACTGTTCACTGTGGATAATTTGGACGCTGTTGCCATTCTTAAGGCGCACGTTGATTGAATTGCTTAAAGAAAGATACTTAAAATAACGGTAAGATAACAGATTGCAACAATTGAAGTAATAGCATCCACGTTGAAAGAAATGTCTTTTCCTAACAAAGTAGCATAACCATTTCCATTGAGTGGGAGTTAGTTATATTCATATGAACTCTTTAACAAAACGGCGCATAGATTAGAAGCGACGATGGTGATTTAAAGTGAACTATATAGAAAAAAATATGACCGTATTATTTATTAAAGACAGGGTAATAATGGCTTCTATAATAATTAAAATGTTAGAGATTTGTAAGCTTGATAGAAAGTCATAATTAGAATCAAATTTTCGCTTTGTTTCTTTGTTAATAAGTTAGTTAGCACCTGTGTTACGCCCTACTTATGCTTCAGATAAATAATGGACTATTCAGTTCTGATAAATACTGCTTTTATTGAGGAAAAAAAAACATGTATAATTAAAAGGAAAATAGAGGAGACGATATCACTCTAATACGTTGAGTGTTTTGAGCCTTCTCAATTGTAGCCTCTTAGATTTGTAAATAATGACTTTCATTCATATTTATGAAGTTGTTCAACTCAAATATGAGGTAATAGGGAATATTTCACAGATATTTTAGTCATAGAAATAGTAAGGAGTTTAGTCAATCATTAAATAAAAAATATTAGCAATCTTGAACCTTCATGCCAGAAAAAAACGAATCTCAAAAGAACGGGTTTTTCCTTGATAAATTAACTTTCATGTGTTTAGATTTTATTATAATTCTAATCAACACTTTTTAAAACAAATATCACAAATTATTATTTTAACTACCTTCACTCCTTGGCAATATTTGTTTTAAAAGCGTTCATTAGAATTATAACACCTAAACATATGTAAGTGAATTTATACATTTTCTTTGGGGATTTACAATGAAAATGTTAAACACTATTAGATTGTTTATTTACAAGAATAATTTAATATTTGCAACATGCTAAAAACTAATACAATTGTATTGAGACTAATACAATGTAATATTTACCATTTCCAAAGAATATGAAAAGAAATTTATTCATAAATTTATAAACATTTACTCAATTATTAAAATATGTGAGCCAACTATAAACATTTCTTATTTACCATTTTAGAAAGTTCGAATTGATCGGTAAGGAGACGATGTTTTGCCAACCATTCCAATAAACAATATAATTAATAAATAATTAAAATAAACATTCTAATAAATAAATAATGTTTATGATTCTTGTTCCGGTGGAGTAGTGGATAGCGGATCGGATTCAGGAATCGGAAAACCGAGTTCGAATTCTAGTCGAATCCGCTACATTCACTTACGTGCTAATACCGTTGGAAAAGGTTTGAACCCTCTTCTTCTCCCCCCCCCAGACCGGGTTCTATAGCCTTGGATAGCAACTGGTCTACCGCAGGAAGAAATGGCAACCTATTGCGGAAAAATTTGCCTCGTCAGTCATGTATCGAAAGATACATGATCGCCTAAGCGTGTATCATGCATGGCACATGACTGTCAGTTCTCAAGAACAAAGAAAATATATAAATTCACTTCCATATCTTTACGTTTTATTATAATTCTAATCGTCGCTTTTTGAAACTAGCAGAGGAGGGAAGGTAGTTAAAATCTCAGTAACCACTTACGTCTTAGTAGCATTATCGCCTTGCTTGGAGGGAAATGATTAAAAAGAAAAATTAGAATACTTTTTTCCTTTCGTAGAGTGGAAGTTCCGGGTTAACCATTTGAAATGTGTTATTTGAGCATTCGACTTCAGGTGGAATGAATAATATGTTACGCTTATAGTTCAGTTGGGAACAGAAAATGGCAAAGCAAGTATATTTCTTTACTAAAAGATCAATCGTACCGGAGTAACTGATAGGCATCTAACACCTAAATTAATCCAGTGCAAGATTAGTATGAAGATTGTGCACCAATCTTTCAAAGTAGTGGACATAGAAAATGCTCCACGGCTGCATACAACTTCCTATCCTTTTTAGTTCAAAGCAATATCTGTACTCACAGTATCTCTTCCAGTATACCTTCTGACATCAATGTACAACACAAGCACGTTAGTCAAATAGGTGTGAAAATACCGCTCTCCGTCGAGCTCAGTCAGTATTTGGATGGGAGACCGCCCAGTAATCCCTGCACTGTAATCAACTTCCTTCACTATGTTCCGGCTTTAAATAACCCTCAATAGGTGGATAACCCGTAAAAAATCACTCAAACACAAACGCGTTAGGTGTTATTCATATTCGAGAATATTACGAGTTTTTATTATTATTTTTATGTAAAGAAACGGGGTCGGATTATAATAGGTAAATTTTTGAAGAGGTCGAAAATTATCCATTTTCTGTGATCGGTTGCAACACAAGTAATTTTTTCTGGAGGGATTAAATTTCATACAAAAACGTTAGTGGTCGTACTGTACACGAAGTTGGTTTCTACACGAATATATACGTTAGGGTATACGCTGTTTTCATCTAATCTTCAATATGTCCTGTGAGTGTCAAGTTCTCTAAGCTGTTTTTCCTCATTAGACGTCCCAGAAATTTAAACGAAGCGCAAGTATTCTTTCCATTCCCATTGTCCTTAAAACTTACTTGTTGTTCAAAATGCGCAACATCCTTCCACAGAACCATTTCCATGTTGCCTTAAATCTTTCTTCAGCAGTAGGAACATTGTTCAGCATTCGTTTTTATAGAGGAATATGGCTATTACATAGGATTTCCGCATTCTTTTCTCTGGTTCTAGGATATTTTCTGGATTTTTACTGAGCAGAAACGTCAGTAGACATTTTAAGATACAAGAAACTAACACGGCAAAAACAATATTTTTCTTGCTTATTTGGTTTTGTCATGTGTGTGAATATATATATATATATATATATATATATATATATATATATATATTCTTATGATATGCACATTAGTTTTATTATTAGACGAGATTGGAGTGAAAATTTTTCGCAATTACCAAGAAGCCGTTTTCCTGAAAAAGAGGAGGTTTAAAATCAGTTTTTAAGGAAGTAGGCCGCCCAGAAAACATTCTAGCGACCCCTCGAATGTAATGAGCCCGCAAAAAGCAGGATTAAGCATTCGGTCAACGCAGTCGGCTGTTAAAAATGTCTGAGTGTACGGCTTGAATATTCTGTTGCTTTTTCTCAGTGAAAAAATATACGCGGATAAGGAGATCAAAAGTCGAGAGTCAAATTTGATGCGGAGATACGTAAACTTGTTTGTATTTCAGTGATGATTCGATCTACTTATCAAGCTGCGCATGTGGAAGCAGGAATAGTGCCACTGGCAGAGCAGTCGAATGCGGACATGTTTGATTCATGAGTTACTCGCAATGAGAAGAATAGTGAAGGCGAAAGGTTTAAATGGAAATGGTAAATGGAATCGCTTGTCATCTGCTTCACATTTCTTCTTCCAGTTTTCCCACTTTATCTAATCCTTATATTCTATATTCATAATTCCTTCCCATAATAATAGGAATGAATCGCACTTAAAGGTATTGATGACATCACAGGTGTATATAGCTTGTTTATTGTCTCGGGAATATGCCAAATGCATCTTTGCAATGTCTTCACACCCCTCTCAAATTGGGCCTCTGCCGTGTAATGCATATAGACAAAAATATATCAGTAATAACGAACGTGCTAGAATCATTCTTTTTCGCTTAGTTTTATTTACTTCTCAAAAGCTTGCGAAAAACAATTTGCGTTCTGGCAATCGGAGTTAAACAGAAGTTAATGGTAAAAAGATTTTAAAAGCATTTTTTTAAATTATTATGAGATAAAATAATATAATTCTTAAATGATGATCCACGAACTCTAACATCTTCACCCTGTACAAATCCCGTAAAGATGGAGGAACAGCTTATGCGAATATATGTGGAAGATGACGGTTAAACCAAGTTTTGAACAGGAATAAGATTGTAGTGATCGGAGAAGCAACATCTTGGGAGTCGGTTCCATGAGGTTGTGCTTCCTAGGAAACAAGCCGCTTCAGTGGCATGGCCGGTCTTAGCCGTAAACGTTAGGATTGGGGAAACTAAGGATTGTATAGGCCTGCGACGTCGCGTCTGCGCGAAAAAGGTTGCAGAGTGGAAAATAATTCGTAACCTACAAAGATGTGGAGACTCCTTTAGGCTCCATTGAGAGTGTAAAGTGAAAACTGGGCAGCACTTGCACACATATGGCGGTAGTACTCCATTTTCGCCCTGATCTGGCTCTTGTAAATAATGGATGATAGCAGGACAAGTGAGGTACTTTCTGGGAGACCAAATATTTTTCCAGCAACTTTCGTATGTACGAGTTCCATTTAAGGGATGGACTGTTAAAGTCCCAATAAGTGCTCAAGATATGGAGGCCTCCCTGAGAAAATATCCTTTCATCACGATTGGTGAATGTTCTGACACATTTTATAATTGTACAGTGTTACAGAGGACTCTCTCTCTCTCTCTCTCTCTCTATATATATATATATATATATATATATATATATACACACACACACCTGATAAAATTAATCTGACTCATTACTTAACAACTACTAACACACACACACACACACACACACATATATATATTATTTTATATATCAGCAAACAATATTTAGAAAAATATGAGAAACTGGAAAGTTTTTTTTGTGATGCCTTTCATCCGTTAAGATTTCATCGGACTGTCTTTGATGACGTTGCCACGTCTACACATGCGAACGAAACGAGAGACGCAGGTAGTTTCAAAATGTTTTGAAAGAACTTATTGTTATGGTAGGATCCACCTAATTTGCATAGTGTATTACTGACCATATAAATATGGTTGGTACCGGGAAGAGAGGTAGGAATCAAGAGATTCAACCAGAGACTCTGCCCGACTGCGATTCAGTCAACACACTCTCCAGGAACAGTCTTACCAGGAATATACAAAAGACTATATGTAAATATTGTGTACACTTTCTTGTTTCAATACATTTTGTTCTAAGAACATTTTGTGTTGCATTATTATTCCATGCATTAGTCAAGTTTCAACACTATATATATATATATATATATATATATATATATATATATATATATATGTGTGTGTGTGTTCGCATGGGGGGCACTTTAAGATTTGGAGTAAACTTAAGAACAATTATTTTTATAATTCTTTGTAAAGTGAATAATTTTCAACCTAACTCATAGTTTGCGACATCTGATTTTTTTAGTATTCCGAATTGCAGCTACCTTGAACAAATTAAATTAAATTCCTTGTTACTTTAGTATGACGCTTCGAGCTCTCTTTTTGTTGAACTGACTTTCCATTAATTATATATTAAAATACCAGTCCTTCCAGACAAATCTACGATTTAAATTACAAGCAAATAAATCGAGTTCTTAATTGAATCCATATATATATATATATATATATATATATATATATATATATATATATGCGCGTATATAGGTGTCTGTATAATATATGTATATATATATATATATATATATATGTGGGTGTGTGTATGTATGGGCTCATGCATATATAGAACAAAAGAATGTTTGTACCTGAAATATATTGAAAAATGTAAAAATACTTATAAAATCATACCTATGTATCGATCTCTCAATGAAGAGCAAATTCAAATCTTGTTATAATGGATATATGCATTAAGAGAAGCAGTGTAGACAACACACAGGAGAAAATAAATAACTTTTTGTTTTCGAATTAAGCTCTCAAATCTTGATATATGTTAATGACAGTAAAAGTAAGAAGCAAAAATTTTATTATTCCGTTATTATTTTCTGTAACGGAGAAGGTAAGTCTCAAAGCGTCTGGGTTTCACTTGGCATTTTGAAATACGAGGAAAAGTTGAAGTTGAGCCTCTTTTAATATATGTTCAGTTGAACCCATTCCTTAAATAAAACTATATAAATACGATTAAATGAAAACTGAGAGAGATGTGTATTTCTGATCAATACCACGAGTTAGACTCCAAGTAAATTTCAAATGGTGATTTTCATAACAAACAAAACTTTTAAATGCAATCCTTTTTTCATGTTTTGTCTTCTGATACCACACGATATTCCTGTTTTCATGATTTCACCCCCTCGAGGGCACACGGCATTCCTGTCTTCCTGCTTGGCTCGATGGTGCCACACTATACTTATGCAGCCATCTTTAGATCCTGATGTCATACTGTACTCACGTCTTCATGTGCAGCCCCCTGGTTGCACACTGTACCCCTGTCTCCATGTTTATCCACTTGGCACAACCCGGCATTACCGTAGCTATGTTTAGACCCCTGGTACCACATTGTACTCTTGTAGCAATATTTAACCCCCCTGGTTCTACAATGTACTCCTGTCTCCATGTTCTACCCTCTGCAATTAATTAAATAATAGTAAATATCCTTTTCTTTTTTATCTTGTTTATCGTCTTCCTCTTTTTCTGGACATAGAATTATATATAAGCATTCCACCCCAAACACTAGCACGCAAGGATAGTGGGAGCAAGATTAAAGAGGAAAGAATGAAGAGAAGGATGGGGAATAGATCAAGGCATCTGTAGATGTCGATTGACATTGCATTTGAACAGTTGGAGATTATAGCTATAAGGGAAGCAAGTAAGAGGAAGGGAGTTACACAGACGATGAAGTGCGAGACATGAAGCGTTGAAATAGAAGAGACTGCTACATTTAACCGTTTCGAAAGTGAAAGGGTGGGACTGAGATGCCAGCCTAGTAGCACGCTTAAATTCATGCAGTTTGGGAACCAGCGAAAGTAGCTCGTCGGAGCAGTTACCATGGAAGTATTTGTAGAAATGACAAAAGGATTCAACAGCGCGTCTGTAAGAGAGCAACTGTAAATGAGATGCCAGATCAGGGCCAATCACATTGCATATCCATCTCTGGATTTTGTCAAAGACGTTAAGACGATCAGTGGGGGCTCCAGACCATATATGACAGCAGTATTCCATGCTAGGGCGAATGGTTGATTTATAGATTTAAAAGGATGTAATCGGGCAAGAAAAACTTTCTAGCGCGACACAGAGAACCAATTTTCCTATATAGTATAATATATAATGTATGTATTGTCGTTAACGGTAATGTCAGTGTCTGGATGACTTTACTTTACTGGGTTATTATAGTACAAATGTCTTTTGACACTTTATTCCCATAGCCTTCTTTACCTGACATCTACTTGTAATAGTATGGAGAGCAATTTTAGATCATTTTGGTGTATACTAGAATTTACCAGTCAAAGGTGACAATGATGCAAGCCAGAGAACGCCTACTTTCTAGCTCAATGTTCGAGACTCTGAACTAATATTGTGTGTATAGTTTTATTAAATTAGGAATTCATGTTTCGTGGTTGGTATGGATAACGTCAAAAATTTCTTCTTTTTATTTTTTTTCATAAAGAAATTCGTTTCATATCCGAGTAAAAGAATAGTGGTCGTTATATTACCTTTTCTGTAAAGATTTTTGTATCATAAGACGTTTAAGAAAAATTCTATGATGGTCTTGAAAATTATCCTTTCTTCTTGCAAGGAATTTTTAAATTTAAGAAACTCAAAATATCAAACATTATTTTGCGTTTTTCTTTTACTGAAAATTGATGTTTTGTTTGTCTTCGAAATTTTGCCGATATTGCATTTCTTCAAAAAACTTACTGAATCTACAATGCCCTACAAAATAGTGTATATGCCAGCTTATCTGAAACATTATTTCTGTCATATTCTTTGCTGTTTGGACCAGGATGCTGATCTTGGTTTTCATACAATGTTTCATCTGTTGTATCCTCCGGTCTTCTTAAAATGTCTTCGTACTCGGTGTCCATTTTTTTCTTAAATTTAAATGCTTAAGAAATACTTCATATCAGTTAATAAAACAGTCTTATTGATGTTTCTTTCGTTTATCCCTTTCTTCCTCTCAACTGAACAAATTGGATTGCATTCACTATAGCCGGAGAATTTGACATGTTTAAATTAAGGCTTTAATCCATTTTAAATGTCGTGTCCCTTCAAGAACGATCATGTCTCTCTTTAGACTATGTTTATTAATTACTGTGACTTCTACGGAAAGATAGTGGAATGTTTTGTTTTCTTTTTTTTTGCGTTGACTTTTCAACCGTTTTGAATTAATTTCTCTTACACTGAGAGAGTTTAGTCTACCTTTTTATTTATCTGGAAGTAGGAAAAATAAGGCCATACATTTCCCAAGGGTATTTGTGCAAAAGTGAATACAACAGTCTAGGACGTAACTCAAAAACGTCTCGCTGATTTCACTTTGAACTCTGATAACATTTACGCTTTCTAGACATTCCTTAATCCGCTAATCCAGGCATGTATTATTTCTATAATTTTCCCCGCTCTCATGGTGCATCGAATGCAAGAGAAACAGAGAGAAACCTCAATTAAACTATTTTATTTGAATGAGTGGATGGTAAAGGTTCAAACGATGCTTAGAGCAACAAAAAAAGACAGGAAGCTGTGAAGAACAATGGCCACCTATATCCTGAAAGCACATAGCTCATAAAAGAAGAATGTGTATCTATGTATGAAAATACATTTCGTTGTGCTTGTGTGGGTACTTAAAACTCTGTTAGAACGGGAAAAGAAACGATCTATTCTCTCGTATCCACCAAGCACATCAGCATGATTTGATTAAATAATAATTTGATTAACGACATGAAAATATTCGAGCCTACCGTGTCTGGCCAAATTGATCGGCCGCGTTGTGCAGGCCTCGACGTCGGCGTCTTTATCATTGTTATTACAGCAGCCGCACTATAAGCACATTACGCTAGTCACAACAATTTCAACTAGGCCAGAGATATTATCATTGTTACGCTTACCGTTACTTTTGAACTGGTTTCTCACAATGTACAGAGGTCAGCCAATACTGTTCCGCTTACTGTCAGAATAACTATTCTCAAATATGATTTAGTATAATCCTGCCTTCCGCATTGCCTGTAAATGATGTTTACACACACATACATACATATATATATATATATATATATATATATATATATATATATATATATATTCGAACTTATGAATTCTCTGCATGTGCGTCTACAATACAAAATATGTAGAAATAAGTCACTTTTCAGAAATATTTGCATGTAGAATTATTGTTAGAATTGTCCTAATCTTTTAAAGATGAATTTGTGACAGGCTACTTTCATGACTGAACTGAAACTCATCAACCCTTTTTTTTTTTTTTTTTTCATCCAAAGAGTCAGATTTATTTATTTGGAATTTCCTAAATGATTACTAAAGAAATGTTACCTTTTTATGACAAGTAAATTGTTGCTATCAGCAATTAACATCGTACTTTCTATTCATTGTCACTCTACTTAGAATTAAACATGATTTAAATAATTATTGAAGCATTAATAAATTTTTAATGAAATTTTTCGAACACGTATTTTTACCTCATTTGTTTTAATCATTTCACCCTAAGCAAGATAATAAAGCCACTAAGATGCAAGGGGGTTACTGAGTTTTACAGAATATGAGAAAAATACTATAAGGATAACGAACAACAAAAGAACAAGACTTATCAAGACAGTAGATAACGATTGACATTGCATTTAAATTTGTGAAATTGACTAGGAAGCAGGAGGTCGGAAGAGTTCCACAAGTGAGGAGTGCGATAGATGAAACTATAAGCATATAACTTAGCCATTTCAATTATAAAATAAGACTTGCCGCCAATCTACTACCACGCTTAAATTCATAGAGTCTAGATACTATGAAGCAGGGGTGGCCAAACTTGCTTAATGCAAGATCCACATACAATAAAGTTCAGATGTTTGTGAGACGCAAGATATGAACAAATTTTACACATACGTTTTTGTTATATACACATCTGACCACTCCCTACACCGGCGCCCAAATCTTTAATTGCCTTACCCAGGTTCTCAGTCTTCTGCCATTCCTCTGTAATCCTTGTTGAACGGAAATCTCTTTAATTCCTGTGTCTTCCCTAAAGAACAATACCTCACACATATCTGGCATTAAAATTAGGATTTTAAATAACTATACGTTTTAATTCAGTGGGATCTTAATTCATGTACAGTAAGTAACTATAAAGTTTGTAATTTTTCTAGTTAACTGGTATGAAAAAATGGAGCTCATCTAAGATATTTCCACGAACCGCATATTAAAGGTCAAAGAGCCGCATGTGGCTCGCGAGCCGCAGTTTGGCCACCCCTGCCATAGAGCATAGTTCACCAGAACAATTACCATGCATATATTTATAGAAAAAGCACAGTGAAACTGCATCACGGCGGTGAATACCAGGTCATGACCAACGGTATTGCAGATGGAAGGTTCACCAGACCAGATGTGGCAGCACTATTTAAATAAAGGACAAATGGTAGGCTTATAAGTATGGATGATAGATTCTGGCGAGAATTTTTTTAAAATCAAATTCACCCCATGCAAGGCAGTAAAGCCACTAAAACTCAAGGACTTACCGAGTGGGAAATAATTAGAAAACATAAATATTATTAAGGAGAGAGAACAATAGAAGAGTAATCAGGAAGACAGTAGATAACGATGTCATTTAATTTTTTAAAGATCAAGTTGGTTGGAAGCATGGAAACGGAAGATTATTCCACAAGTTAGAAGTGCTATAGGAGAAAATGATATGTCTACATCTCTCTCTTATGATTACTTAATTTGTTTTACATTATTCGGACTGTTATCCTCATCTTCATTGCCATATAGAACAATCTACTCCGGTGGACGAAGTAAAAGGTTCGGTTCGAAATTCCAGTCACGTGAAGAAGGCCGGAGCGTACAACAGCCGAAAAGTTGTAAATATGCCAATGAAGATGAGGATAACAGTCAGAGTAATATAAATAATGTAAGAAAATGATAGCTTAGGACTTACGGTTACATCTAGCCAATTCAACTGTAAACTGATTTTAATCTAGTGGCTCGTTTAAATTCATGAAGTCTAGGTACCATAGTGAAGAGCCCGTTCGAATAGTTATCATGAAAGTATTTAATTTTTATGTATAGATTTATTTCTTTTAATCCGGCACAAATCATAAAAATGAAAGCAAACCGTAAGAATCGAAATCGCTACTCTAATAAGTAATTCTTGCAAAATATTGCCCTAGTCTAGGCGTCCACTTGCATTTAAACACTTATTTTAATAGAAATAAATATAAAATCTTATAATAAAAAGTTAATGTCTGCGAAATTTCAATCGAAGTCGCTTTGAAATGTATTCTCGCGTTCAGGGGGAAATCAAACTCATTGAAATGGAAACGAGGAATTTATAGGAATGCTGTTATTTAGAGATTTATACAAAAAAGTTAAATCATTGCAAAAATATTTTTAGAATTATAAACATGTATGATGAAAAGTGAGAGTAATATATTATTTGAGGGAGTGCTGAAAATATCTCATGCTCACACTCCTAACCAAATCTAGCCAAACATAACTACTTATTTTTAGAATTCTTTATTGGTCAGACTGAATATTTTTCAGCACCCATCTATAATGAGTGGATTTCTCTCTCGCTCTCTCTCTCTCTCTCTTTTCTATATATATATATCCATCTTTCTCATATTGCAGTCTTCAGACTGGGATGTGCAATTTTTAGATACTCAACTTTGTTCTCTTATATCAAGAAAGAAAAAAAGTTTTTGGAGTGTATTTTTTTAATACATTTTAACGCTCCTTTCTCGTTCTTTATTATTGCACCTGGTCTTTGTACCGATTGATATAATTTTGGCCTTCAGGTTACCAGACATCGCTAATCATATCATATATTAAAGTGTTAAATTGTTTAACATTTTATCATTTTTATCAGTGGCTAATTGCAGACTCGCTTTGCTAGTTGTTAAACAATAAATAAAAATAATTCTTAGCTAATTGTGTACGCAAGATTTGATGATTTAAAATGTATTCTACTTTGATTATTTCTACAAGATTACAATGTGGCGCACCCAATGAGCTTAGAGTTGACTATAGAATGAGTAAATCTTATTACTTACGAAGCACTTGAAATTTGGTATTTCAGGTATGGCAAAAAGACATGAGGAGTTAATGATCTCATAGTTCAAGAATGGATGGGTTTGTCATGTAATTTATAAATGAAAATCTGTTCAACAACTATCTATCATATATAAGTATTCGATAATTAGCATGAACTATTTTAATTACGCATTTTTCTTAATGACCCATATGAATTTGCGAAGCTGAAATATTTCCTTTTTAGGTTTTAATAGTAATAGTAGATATTTTTCTATCTTCAATAATATTCCCACACGACGCCTTTACCAAAGACGAGACTTTGTAAGCCTCTCACTGTTCTACTGCTATTTCCATGAAGAATGTTCTGGAGATCTACATTCCTTAGTTCCACCAATTCTGAATTCGCGTCTAAAGCCATCATGCCATGTACACGAAGAAGAAGAAGAATCATGATTCCTTTCGCATTCCATTAGTAAGAGAGACATTCCATTTGCCTGTTTTTCCCAAAAACCAATATTTATGGAATATACACCTGAGGTAATGCTTATCACTTATATCTTAACCGCTTTATGTCTAGTTTTTAACCATTATCATTCCTATATATCTTCACAAGCTGCACTTACATCCTCCTCTTAAGACTATACAAGCTGATACAGCAAACCAACACCATGGAGATGCTCTTGGGCCTTTTATTAAGTGAAAAATTAGTAAAAATATTTTTACTATTTGTAAATTAATTAATATCTTGGAAAAAGACATTTTATTTTTTCAAGCTTAATGGGAGTATATATATATATATATATATATATAATGAAATGGACAAAGTTCGACAATTATTTGAAGACATTTTTATGTTTATACGTTCTGTTTATAGATACAAATATTTAAGTAAATGCTCTGTTTATAATAACCAGTATTAACCACATTCACCGGTCTAAATGTCCGAGAAATTTTCATAGAAAATATGCGTCCTCCAACAGGAATCGAACCTGTATCCTATACGGAACCGTCATATAGCCTGACGTGCTTTACCGATTTAGACACAGAGGAGCGATTGAAGATTAAAAACAGTAAAATCGACCTTGCTAACCGAAATGCTCTGTATGGAGTACACAACTACTTCAGCCACTACGAAACCTCCCTGAAGATGCAGATAAAAAGATCGGCTCCCTGTACCGCTCCAGTAAGTAACTAACTCCTTATGTTATCCTCTATCTTTATAAGGTAAAAATGGAGTACTGTTTCCATATTTGAGCAGGACAGTTTTCACTTTCCAGACTTGTCAAAGTTCAAAATCGTCCTCCGAGTCCTTGTTGAAGAATTATTTTCCACCTCGTTTCAAAGGCTGGATATAGCGAGCCTCTCGCTGTTCTAAAGCTACTATCATGGAAAGTGTCCCGAAAAACTACATTCCTTCGCACCGCCAGGTCTAACCTCTACGGCTAGGACCTGCCATGACACATACATTGTAGCAAACTACCCACATTCCCTCCGTATTCGATCGGCGTGAAGTACATTCCCCTCGAACAGCCACTTTCTGCGAAACACTGCTCTTTGGAACAGACTCCCAAGAGGATGTTTCCCGATCACTACAATGTTGCTCTGTTCGAGTCTAGAGTTAACCGTTATCTCCCCCTCCTATCTACATAAACTACCCCTTAATTTAACCCTCTACTTCGATTAGCCCCCGGGCCTTGTACAGGGCGAACCTTGCAATAAAAAAAAACATAAATCTAACACACACACACACACACATATATATATATATATATATATATATATATATATATATATATATATATGTGTGTGTGTGTGTGCATGTGTAATGTGCTTTGTATTAGTGCGTAATCTAAAAGGCTTAGCTGAATTTAGTTTTGTTTTCTGGACTGTGGCTGGTGAAAGTCCTCAACTAAATTTCCTGTAGAAGCTATAATTTTAAATCCCAGCCATGGAGATGATTGAAACAGTTTTCCACATACAACTATGTATGATATTTATCAAGCATAAAAATCGATTATTGTTGCTTTTTTATTATTTATTCCTGACCATAGTTTGCCTCCAATCAAATGCAATCACATTTTCTCGGTTGCCATATAATAGAAACGTTCCAAAGTTCTGTCAGAAAAACGTTCTATATTCCATCTAATCAGTTTGGACATTTAGTCGTATAACCAGGAGATAAAAAACGGCTAACACCGTCTCTACTGTCATTATTACTCTTCAACGATGATTAATATTCTTCAATAATTTGACTGATGCCCGATATATAAAGTGAAACGTTAGGAAAGTAACGGTTTGTCTCCATTATTGAAGGTTCATTTCTACAAAACCTCTATGCATAAATCTTTGCAAAACATGGAAATTGTACAATGCAAACTTGATGTTTCGCGGTAAAACGCATATATATTAGATGAAAAAAATTATTTCTGCATCATTTAAAATTTAAGTTGCAACTTCAAGAAATTTCTAATATTTATTGATAGCATTGTATCTTCAGTATATATATTTTTTTTGTTTGTATTTTTTTTGCGAAAATATTCATTAGCTTTTGTTGATATTTTTTGCTAGAATCGATATACCTTTTTAAAATTTACAATCGATATACCTTTTTAAAATTTAGCAATATCCTAGATGGAAAGATGCATGCATGTAAAATAGAGTCTTTGATAAAATGATAGCTAACGTGATTCTTTATATATTGTCATTGAATAGCAAATGTTTTCCTGGTCGCTATTGAATTATTTAAATGTTATGTTTACAATAGCCTTGTGTTTTGGGGAAGAAAATTTGATAGGGCTGTTTAAAATGATATTATTAAATATGAATAAGGATTAATATTCTAAGTTTAGATTGTATTATTGTAAAGAAATATATCGAAACCGACGTCTTTGTGTACATATGTATATAAGAAATAAATCAGGATATTGAGCGAAATACTCGGGTGAGAAATTAATTGAGGGAAATAACGATTAAAAAATAATAGAAATTGTCCCTGGTTTATAATATTTATTTTTATTAGGAAGGTACACAATTCAAATAAATCTGAAGTTCTTGATAATTAGCGATGGCATTTTTATGCCTTATCCTTTTAGGAGGAAAACGATCATGACTCTCCACAGATACCTTTTCTGTATTATCTGGGAATTGACATGACATTTTGAGAAATATATTGATATGGTTTCCCGTTACATTCTGTAGGCTTCGATTTCATCGTTCTTTTAGACTGTTTATCTTTTAAGGCTAGAGAGCCTAATCTTCTTTTCTGTTGCTCTTAAAGCTAGAGTTTGAGTGAAAAGACAGATATGCACAAATGTGAGCGCAATAGACGAATCTGGAATCTGATGCATGCTCACCGCTTTCACTTTTGCGCCAAAAATTCTTACACAGGAAAATATATTCAGTTACTGGTTTCATCATTACTTCCACCAATGTAGATGTCTTTTATTAAGATATCTTTTTCGTATTCCCATTTCTACATATTATCTTTTTATTTATTGACCCATACGGTTTCGTAAACATCTTCAACTTGGTGTTAAAAAGCCTTTGGTTATTTGTACAATAACTTGAATAGGATCGAGAAGAACGTAATGTTTTAAACTGATTTTCATTGTTTTTACAAAAGTTTTATGCTGAACGCTTTCAATATCACCAGAATTTGTCTTTGTCTTGAAAAGAAAATCCAGTGTTTTTATATTTTTAATCAGTTATTCTTCGATATTTAATATGTGTAAAATGTTCCATATTAATTTGCATTCGAAACATAAACGCATAGATATCATAAATAGCAATTGTCTAGAGAAAAGAAAACCTGAGTAAAGTTTATATTGCATTATAGAATTTTATTCGTTCAAATCTGTTTTTATAATGAAAAGACAAATGACGCTATGAACCAATGTATAAAGACCTTTTTTACAAGCTCAAATTACTAAAGTAAGCTAAGTCTACCAAGCACAATGTAAGTGAACGGTGCTCAATAAAAACCTGAAACTACTCCTGAGTATTTATATAGCGGAAATTATAAAACACGAATCGTGTTCTCTATCTGAACTATGTTTATGTCTACTGAGTTTTGTTTTATTACTGCCAATAGGGTCGAATCTTGTGCATCTAAAAATAGGGTAAAAACACAGGAGACATCTAGTGAGTGTTAGGGAAACTACATCGGTTTAGGACACAGACTACATAACTTGAAAATCCCAACCCCATTAACTTTGTAAAATGAGAACGTTCACCCTTGTTCTATGACAAGTGCTCCTCATAATTCTGTTCCCATGAGCTTAATGGAGGGACATGAAGATATTCTAAAACAATAAAACAACGCAAGTCATTTATGAATTGCTGCCTTACTTTATCTAAAAAATACAAGGAAAACCAATGAATGTTAAATTAAAAACTTTACCAGTTATTCCTATTGTGTCAATTGACTTTTTCGTAAATTCAGATAACATTTTATACAACTCTGAGTCACTATGTTTTGTCATGAGAATAAAACTTAACCCCCCCTCTCCCAAAAAAATCTACGAAAAAGTTGCTATTAAAATTAATAGAAACTTGAATGACATCAATCAAATTATTAGTAGTATATTAAAATATTTTAAAGGAAACTTTTATTTTAACTTCTGACAGAGCATTAATAAAATAAAGTAAAATCTATTAATAAAATAAGTGAAAATGTTTCATCTAAAATAAATAAATCTTTTTTTTTTTTTTTTTTTTTGATATTAAAACAAATATGGTGTAGAAAATCGAAAAGGCGGCAGAACAAGTAGTTTGTATTTCTAGTTAACCATGTACACTTCCGAGGCCGAAATCTGTATGGCAATAGCTGTGAAAGATGCGTATTCGTGCCAGGAGGGTTGCAAGTTCCAGTTTCGACAAAATGGGTTTGTTTGAATCCGTTTTATTTTTTTATTTATTTATTTTTTTTATTTTTTATGTGCTCTTTGTTCAAGCAGTTGAAATGTTGTTGATTTGATATATTGGATCAGTTTTTAATGGTTTAAAATATTGCTGTTTTTTTTTTTTAAATTGGTATTTCGTGTTTTGATTCCGGTCATAATGTGACGTAAATGTCCCGAATATCCATATCAATAAGGACTTCATTTCATGCAACTTAAGCTTATATTTTATCGTGGAGTGATGAATAACGGCTCTGATTAAGGAATCGGAGCGCCGAGTTCGAATTCCAGTTGAGTTCGTTGCATTCACTTACGTAAAAAGATATAATTCCATCCATTCTCCTTCTAGCTATGTGTAAATGGCAGAACAGACTCTGTCCTATAGCCAGGGGGTGCAGCAATCGGTCTCTTTCCCTCTTTCTCTCTCTCTCTCTGTATATATATATATATATATATATATATATAATCTGTCTATATCTCTGAGATGAGGTATATTGATTACTTGCATTATTTACATTATTTGGACTGTGATCCTCATCTACATTGCCATATTCACAACTTTTCGGCCGTTGTACGCTCCGGCCTTCTTCAGGTGATTGGAATTTCGAACCGAACCATTTATTTCGTCCACCGGGGTAGATTGTTCAAGTTCCACTTGTTATGCCTCTTCCGGATGTCTCAGTTATTTTCCTTTAACTCAACTCTCTGTTTTGTTGACTAGAACCATAGAGTTGGGAGTTCAATACCAGGCCACGGCAATGGTGAAACAAAACTTGGAGAGTCGAGTTAAAGGGAAATAACTGAGACATACAGAAGGTACATGGCACGTGAAACTAGAAGAATCTAGCCAGGTGGACGAAATAAAAGGTTCGATTCGAAATTCAATCACCTGAAGAAGGTTGAGCGTACAACGCCTAAAACGTTGTGAATATGGCAATGAGGATAACAGTCCGTATAAATAATACAGGATAAATATATATATATATATATATATATATATATATATATATATATATCCACCTCACTCATTCTTTAGATTTGTTCCGGAACTACATCGTGTCTGAATTTTACATTTTCTGTATACGCTGTTGTCATACTTCTCTTTCTATTCAATTAATTACCTTTCCTAGCACTTGCTCTTTTTTCACTCTTTTACTTCTTTATACACATTCAAGATTATGTCATCTAAATCACTATGTGCCCTTCGCAATGTCCTCGTCAACGTCGCTCCATCAATAATGTCAAAATTTTAATTCCAATTTCTGCCTATTCATCTCCGAGGCCGCCCCGTAGCCCACAATTTCGACTCATTATTTCTCTATTGTTATTGACGTTCCAGAGTTTTTCTATTTTCATTTCCCAACCGATCGCACTTTTCACTCCTCCGCCTCTGCCATCTTCATGATATTCAAATTAGATGTGACGAAACACACCAGTGCCTCCGAGACGAAAAACTTCAATGTTCGGTTCTTTAAATTCATTTTCTAAATTGTCTCGTTTTTAGCCACTTCTTTCGAATATTTCTTTATTTTTATAAGATTCATTTTGGTGAATTCGAATAATCATAGAAAACTGGTTTCTATTCTTTTGTTTCAAGAATGAAAAGATTTTTACTAATTTTCATTTAAAAACTTTCTTTATCAGATATTTATATTTCACGCGTTCTTTTCCTTCACCCAATTGTTTCTGTCAATCAATTTTTTATTACTCGTACGTTTTTAAATATTTCAGAATTGCTCTTCTATAATTTTTGAACGTTTCACTTTTTACCGTTGCTCTCCTCTCCCTCGCCGTCTCTCGTTGCTCTCCTCTCCCTCGCCGTCTCTCGTTGCTCTCCTCTCCCTCGCCGTCTCTCGTTGCACTGCTCTCCCTCGCCGTCTCTCGTTGCTCTCCTCTCCCTCGCCGTCTCCTTGCTCTCCTCTCCCTCGCCGTCTCTCGTTGCTCTCCTCTCCTCGCCTCGTTGCTCTCCTCTCCCTCGCCGTCTCTCGTTGCTCTCCTCTCCCTCGCCGTCTCTCGTTGCTCTCCTCTCCCTCGCCGTCTCTCGTTGCTCTCCTCTCCCTCGCCGTCTCTCGTTGCTCTCCTTTCCCTCGCCGTCTCTCGTTGCTCTCCTCTCCCTCGCAGTTTCCTACTTATTTGGAAATGGTCACGTTTAAAAAGACGCCACATAGTTGTTTGGTTGTTTCTCTCTCCTTGAGGATATCTCGTTTTTATTACCTCTCTCCCTTTTCATACCTCTTTTTTCCTCGCTCTCATTCTTTTCATTGAGCCTTTCTTATGTTGCCTTGTTAATTTTCGCTTTGTCTTGAATTGTTAGCGGTATTTTTACGCTTATTAACATTTTGTTCGTGTTTGCCTCCATTCATTCTCTATCCCTCTCTCGACGTGCATAGCGTATGTATTTGTGCGTATGTAAAGAGACTGAGTGGGGGTTTGGTTAATAACATTAATGCCTTTCTCAATATCATTAATCTACTTTTCCTTGGATTTTATTCCATCACTGAATATCAAGTAAAACCTTTGACAGAAACAAATGGTTTAGTGTTTTGCCAAACCACTTGACCATAATTACCATCCCATTTACATTACTCACACCCACTATAAAACCTGACATTGATCAAACACAAGTAGATATATAGAGAGAATATATCTTGTCTCACGTATAGTTTTAATCTTTCCAAATACATATCCTAGTTTTCAGTTTCACGATTTTTAATTTTTCTCCTTTAACGCAACTTCATTCTTTACTAAGTGTTTAAAATGCAAATTCCTCCTTCGCTTTTGCAACTGTTCTCTCTGTTTGACCAACCTTCATTTATTTTCGTTTCCATTGCGTTCATAATTATTGCCGCTATCTTTTTACCAACCTGTTTGCCGCTAATACGAAAGCATTTTGACCACTTTAATCAAACGAGAAAAACGACCAATCAAACGCTTACGTACAAATACCCGACTTGTATATTTAAAGGACGTGCATCAAATTAATTAATCTCGAGTCAAAAGATTAATGAGCTTAATGTGTGTTTAACCCCATTGTTTCTGCCAGATATCGACAACTTGAAGAAATAAGCTGAGACTTTGTGCCGGCTTTTAATACTATGCAGACCCCACAGCGTCAATAGAGAGCATAGCCACTCTAAGTGATATATCAATAGAATGCCAAACGTTATGAAAATCACACATTGACTAGACAGCCGGTTGCCCTTTTGATACCATCTACTCCTAATACATAACCGACAGACATCTCAAAATCGATTGGTCTAAACTTGTATAGTCAATAGTTTATTTAACAATCGACAAATGCACTCTTACAAGAATAGAGATATGTCTCTTTTATTGAAAATTGAAATTATATACTCGTTTTTCCAGTCTCGTCGTGGCTTATAACCTATTAGAATGAGTGCTGTTTACATTAAAGTAACGACTTAAGAAACATTTATAATCTCAAATGTTAACGATAAAAGCGTTGTTGCATAGTTTTGAAGTAAATTTTCAATGAAAATAATTAGCCTCAACAATTTTAACACCTGAAATTATAAAATTTAGTTTAACTATCAAGATCAACAACTTTGCATAATCATTCTGCTATTAATGCTTTACAGCATTACCAAGTAGTATGATCTATCTCATATATATATATATATATATATATATATATATATATATATCACTTTAAACGTTACTGTTACTGGAAATCATATTTGATAAGATTTTTCGAATATTCAGGCCGGTAGACGAGAGTAAATATACTGTATAATAAATAAAATATGAGGATATACATTAAGTGAAAAATAAAGAGATGACTTTTAAGGTTTTATTCAAACAAGTTGATTCATCATCTTCTGTTTGGCGAACACAAAACTGCTTTTTAACAATGCGGAATATGCCATTCTTCTCCACAGTAGTAGGTGTAAGATATATATATATATATAATAATTTTTATTTTTATAGACAAAAACAGTTTACTCACTACAAAGATGCAACTTCGTTTCGGTGCATTTCAACTGTTTTTCTCCATATAATAATATAATAAATACTTATCACTCTACTATCGGTATCGAGCCCTCTTTTGGGATTAATGCTGTGAACGTTAGAATTTATATATTACTTTCGTTCTCATTGCATCGGATATATATACATATATATAATGTGTGTATACAGGCTACCGTATATACTCGTGTATAAGCCGATTTCATGTATAGTGCAATTCCTGATAGATCTTTTTGCATGAATTGTAACCCCACTGGAAAATATTTTCCCGTGTATAGGCAACCAGGCACCTAAAATGCATGATTTTTAACCTCTTCAACAACATTACCTATTTATAGTGCGACCCCCTATTCTTGCATAAAAATGATCATAAAAACTCGCATCATGCTCGATAATTCTTTTAAGCAATTCACCCTTACGGAGAGTGAAAGTGAGGGAAAAGACTGTGTATAAATAGAATTGGGGAGTGGATAAAAGAACAACGAAGATTAATCCAACAGATGATGGCGATTGACGTTGCATTTAATTTTTTGAAGATTGTAGTTATCAGAGAAACAAATAAAAGGATAGGAGTTCCACTGTCGGGAAGTGCGAGAAAAGAAACTTCTGGAGTAGAAATTGCGGTTGCATTTAATTATTTCAACTGTAAAAGGGTGGAACCTAGATGCCAATCTAGTAGCATGCTTAAAACAGTTGCCATGAAAATATTTGTAGAAAAGACAGAGGGAAGCCACATCAAGTCTATAAGAAAGTGACTAAAGTCGAGATGTCAAGTCATTGCAGATCCTTCTTTAGATTTTGTCAAGAACCTCGAGATGAACAGCAGGGGCAACACACTTGATGTAGCAATAATATTCAAAGCACGGACGATTTGTAGATGAGTAAATTAAAGCCTTCAGTTAAATTTATTGTTTAATGGGGAGATAACTGTTATTGCCGATCTGAGTTTAAAATTCTGCCTACTCTTTAGCATGAAATTTCACACAAACATCCTCGCATGAAAAAGCATAAATACATCTCTTCTCACTCTTAGTATGAGTTAAATAGCAGGATAGACTAAACCATCTGGCTTTGAGTGAAAACACATCTACGGGATGGAAAACTCCGATTTCAACATTGTGGTGGCAACAGATAGTCCCTACACTCCCACGAAGATATGACAATTCTCATATAATAAAGAACATTGATATGGAGAGTGATGAGCCTCTTTGTCCTGAGGCATTAGAATAATTATTATTCATATTTCTTGTTTTTAATATAATATTCATCGCGTCTGTATTATAATTTCGCAGCAACAGATCATACTGAGAGTTAACAAAGTCGATATATTTTGGAGCCGCTTTATATATATATATATATATATATGTGTGTGTGTGTGTGTTTTGTATGGCCTGCTGACTATGATAACTGGGTTCAAGCGAATCTCACCATGGTTGATCGGTCAGGATGTTGAACATTTTTTTATCTTTTTTTATTGATAATTCCCCCAAAACAAGGCCGAAGGACAATTCAAGGTAAATGGTTACCGAGTTAGATTGTAAGAGAGGGTAATTAGGTGTGATATCGGTTGACCCTGGACTTAATAACCAAGATTGTAGTTGTCTGGGAAGCATTCTCTCGGGAGTTTATTTTTCACAAAATAAATGTTTTGAGGTATAAGCTGTTTTAGTAGAACTTTTTGTCAAGGGAACACTAATGTAATGCAGAATGATTTGCTATCAATTTTGACTACAAGAATTTAAGCGTGCTACTGAATTGGCAATTAGGTCTCACCATTTTGCTGTTGAACAAGCTACATGCAACCGTCTCATTTATTCTGTTTCTTTTCTTTCATTTCTAATTTGTGAAATTCCATTCTAAGTTTTTACTTCCCTGTTACTTACAATCTTCAAAAATCTAAATGCAACATCAATGGCCATCTTCTGTCTTCCTGAACTCTTGTCTTTCACATCTTGTAACCCCTTGCGTCCTGGTGGTATTATCACCTTGTTTACAGCGAAATCATTTTAAAAAAAATTACTTTTTTGATGGTATTTTAAAAATGCTCTTCTGAAAGCCCCCAAGCTTCGCATAACGCACTTTTCCCTCTGCACACCAAAACTCACTTTTGCGCCAAACATGATTCTCCGTGACCCACGTCCATAACTATTATTTAAAGACGACTTTGGCTCTACCAGTGCCGATGTAATAATTTTCAAGTGCTCTGATGAGTGAGACGTGCCTTCGTTGCACACACATATTGTGATTATTTAAACTTTGAGAATATTAACATTAGCTCCATAGGGAAAAAGTAATTATTTATCCTCTGGAAGCTACCTGCACCCTTTCTTGTTCGTGCCGTTCCCATTCAGGACGTGTGAGATTATGGCTCTCCATAACTTTCTACCTCTTGTAACACTTAGCAGTGGCTTTCTTTTTACTATCCTTCACATTCCTTGTTCTAACATTCATTTACATAAGCTCGTTATGTAGGTTACTCGCTGCTTCCTACTTTTCCTCTTGCATTCACTATGTTCTGTGAGTGTTAAATTTCCCAACCCCTTTTTTCTCATTATCTGTCATAAAAGTATCAACTGTCTTTTTGATTTTAAGTATACTTTATGGTTCCATTTTCCTTAAAACTTCCTCGTTGTTCATATGTTCCTGCCAATATATTCTCAGCATATGTATGTCGAACAATATTTGTGTTTCTTTGAAATCTCTTGAGGAAATTGTCCAACATCCACTCGTATTTGGGAGAATTAGTATTGCATAACATTTCCACGTTGTTTTCTTTGTTTTTAATGAGATTTTCATGTTTCTTAATACTTTACATAGATTTTGGAAAGCATCTTTTGCTATATTTTCTGTTAGATTTCGAATGATCATTTCACGAAAATCTCAGTAAAATATCAAGAATTGTCCAGTTGAAAGTTTTTAAACTTAAATTTAGAAATTTTGAATATTTTTTTTTTTTTTAATGAAAATTTGATCTTCCAAAATGAATACGAATATCTTCACGGGTAGAGAGACGAAAAAGATAAAGAAATTACAAGGAGCTTTAATTTAAAGTGAATGTTATTAGCGTTGAACAGATAAGTGTGGTTTCGATATATTGGTTATTCTGGAGGTAGAAATCGAGATAGGAATGCTTTTGGACGGCTGAATAACAACGGGATGTGCTTGATATTTAGATTACCGAGATATTTTTGTCCCAAGAGATCAATAACAGAAGATTTGTTCATGCCGGGAGGCAAAGATCGGACAGGGGAGAAACAAATAAACTATTATTTTCGCTCTTTAAGTCGTTATTGCCACGGACGGATGCAAATATACAGACTAAAACGTGATATTTTAAAATCAGGTACCTAAACACTGTATTCAGTTTACATCGGTAACATAAATATACGTCATTATAGAATCATAATGGCCCAGCCTCATAAACATAACTTGAAATCGTGTTATCAACCTTAGGAGATTGGGGAACAGGAGTGTCTTCGTACATCGTTCTTTATTTGAAGTTGTCAATCATTTCATTTGATATTTAAACTAACTTAAAATATTTCATTGAAAACCTAAATAATTTTGTGACAAGAAAGCTTATTGCATTATTTACTACACTATAATATCCAGTAATATTAACGTTGATTAGCAAGCTTGTTTAACCAGTCATAACTCATCGTAAATACCTTTAACACTTAGTCTTGGAGAAATTCTTACAAGAAGCTAACATACCGCAAGGAATTCTATTCTCACCTGGAATATCAGGTAATTAACTTTGTATGAATTACGTCCCCCTATTTTATAGCTTCTTTAGATAGCCATTTTAAAATTCTTTTGACCACTTCATTAAAGACCAGAGTATCTCCAATCGAGATCATTGAAGAATTATTTCAGGAAAGAATTGTGTACTTATTGCCAGGTTGGCACAAATCGGTAGAAATGTAAAAAGTAAAATAAAGCAAAAGATGCTTTCCAAAATCTATTTAAAGTATTAAGAAACATGAAAATCTCATAAAAAAAAAAACAAGGGAAAAGAACGCGAAAATGTTTTGTGATACCAATCCTCTCAAATACGAATGGATGCTGGACAATTTGCTCATACATTTCAAGAGATTTCAAGGAAACAGAAATATTGTTCGACATACATATGCTGAGAATATATTGGCAGGGACATATGAACAACTAGGAAGTTTTAAGGAAAATGGAACAATAAAGTATGAAGTGGGGAATATTTTGATTCAAGAAGGAATTTTTTCTGAGATTATTTCGACTAAATACGATTATACGACCATCTGTTATCAATATTTATTAAGCTAATCTTTTGTACACATTTCCAACCAAGACACTCAGTGAGGAACAAACTCATTCTGATAGTAATGACTAGACCAACTACTACATAACCAAGCAATCATTGTCAGCACACTCATAATTATGGCATTATATCATTTTGATATAAGTGGTTCATTTGTTTCGTCGTTCTAATTAACGTGAATGGCTCTGAAAACTGATATTCCGTTGTCAGTCGGCCTAATTACAGTTTTCTTTCTTTGTTGAGCAATTAGCTGAGCAGATTACATAATGCGTGGACAAAAGTTATTCTTGTTTGGCACAAGCTGTACACGCCACCTCCCACAAATGTAGTAATGACAATAATAGACGTTTCTTTAAAAGGAAAAATTCGGAATTCATTGACCATGAAGCCTGTTTCATGTTCATTCCCTCGGTACATTTAAGAGTGAAATTGAAATATTCGAATGCAGTGTATGCCATGTAACATCACGTTAAGTCGCTTTCCCGTTTATTTTCCGCTAAATGAGTGTTATCAGATATTTGACGAACCCCGTATTAAAAATGTATTAAAAATGTAAAAGTTCTTTAAAGAAAAATACAAAACTAGTTTTCCTTTCATTATTTATTACCAAAAAATCTTAACTTATGACGAGAGAAGAAAAAGTCATTAATTTTCTAATTACATATTACTAAAAAGTTCTTTGCGTTCCTTTCAGGTCACCTAATGACAAAAGTTTTCATATAGCTAATGAGAGTTAAATTACATCATTGTTTGATAGATGTCTTTTTTTTAAAGTGCACCAAATCCCAAGATGTTTATATTCGATACGAATGCCTTGTGATACTTACTCGTTAACCATTACACCACTTACTCAGTTTGATATGGTACAAGGCCATGATATTGGCGTACTAAAAGAAGCATGGAATTGTAGAAAAGCTAATTGGTCCCAACAAAGAAAGCCGTGTTCAAATTCACGAGTTTGTTATATACACTTACGTCAAATAATACAGCTCTTTTCCCTCAATTATAGGTTAATTTGTAATACTTGTATCACTAAATTATTATCTCCAAACAAAAAATGTTTACAATCTAAAAAATATTTTCTGGCTTTAAATAACCTTCAAAGATTTGGTAAGCCGTGGAAAACGAATCAGTTAATCAATAAATAAATCCTGATTCTGAAAAAAAAAAAAAAACATGTAAAAGACTTTTCTAACTGGCACAAATCTCATTAATATGAATAAATAAATTACATATAATATTAAACTAATTTCTCATACATCTGTTCAGTCTGTTAAAAAATGTGACTAATAAACAAATAATAATAATAATAATAATAAGCAAAGTAGAAATTAAATCAATCAAACATTATAGTGTTTACTTTAGACACAGATTAGCTTCAAGTTAAATATCAGGGAAAAGCATGAATCCATCGTCTCCCTCTAAGTCTAGGTTATATAGTATAATGTTTATCTGGAAAAATCGTTGTTATTCGCAAAAAATATTATTAATACAATATTGCTCGAAAAAAAAAAGAAATATTCTTACAATACAAAATGTTTCAACTTTAAATAACTCCAAAAGGGGTGACAAGGTGTAAAAAAATCAAAGTAACTAGCTTTGGTATCAATTAGTCTTAGAGAAGAAAAATATTATTTCCAAACCATGGAGGAGGCAAATGAAAACTACTCCATCATCTTTCAAAAAAAAAAACAAAAAAAAACAGCGTAATTCAGCTGAAAATGAAGCTGTGTTGTTGAGTGTCCCTAACGTTAAGGGTCTGAAGGGAAATGGCATTTTGTTTTTTTTGGTGGGATTTTTTTTTTTTTGTTCTTTCTAGACAAAAAACATTCTAATAATTTATAAATATTTCTTTCAAAATCACTCTCAACGCACAACTTTGCACTTGAAAATATTACTATACATTTTCTGAATTATAATGTGTGAATGGCGATTACTTACGCATGGCCAAAAGGCAAAAATAGGAGAGGCCCAATGTTCTGGTAACAAGAATAATTTTTCACAATTAATGGAATAAAGACGATGACTTTGTGGCAAAATGACATAAGAATTACGCATTTATCTTAAAAATACCATTACTTTTTTCTATAAAAATACCATTACTTCTTTCTATAAAAATACCGTTACTTTTTTCTATAAAAATAGCATTACTTTTTTCTATAAAAATACCATTACTTTTTTCTATAATATGGCTGCTAAAACTCCTTAAGCAAGTACATAGATAGGAAATAATACGTGTGTATTCAAAACCCAAATTGAATAGAAGATAATCGTTTTTACGTGCAGAGACATTTTCAGAACCGCTCAAAATAAAATGCCGTTGATCGAGTTTCACAGATTAATATTCTGTTTAATGTAGCTTGCATTTCAACCCATAAATCTACGTTCAGTTGGTTGATGTGTCAAATAATTCTCTCAACCGCAGATATTCAAATATTTATTGCTTTTATCTATAGGAGAAAAGAGTTGAAAATGATAATTTACACATGATATTCTTCATGGAAGTATTTTAAGAGGACGCATTAATGACCCGAGTTAATGCTTGACAAAATTATTTCTAATGTTCTTCCACTCATAAAGTTTGTATTCTTATAAAGCGTATCTTTTTATAAACATTTAAATATAAAACACATTTTCTACGTATAAAATGTTACCTTTTCTTATATAATTTGACTTTTTCAGCAAAATTAATATTAATGTGATAGTAAGACTTAACTATATATATATATATGTTTCTGCTATTTCAGGTGAGTTCATTTTCCTGTATTTGCTGACAACAAATCAGATGAATTCTGTAAGTTTGACATTTTCTTGACCTAAATTGATGTTCTGTTAAAAAAGAAACTTGTAACAAACCTATATCCTCATAAGTCAGTGCGTACATAATTGGCAAAAGATCTTCCATCTTAATAACGAATGAGATTTTTAAAGATGCATGACACACCTTCGAGCACATTGTGCATTCGCGTGTAGTGTGTACATGGATGATGAGTTATCATGAATTCCTGTTCAGATATATTTGCGTATTTTCCTCATTTTTGGCAGTACAGCAAATAATTGGCTTGTCAACCATTAACTCGTGTTCAACAAACCTAGAGACAAGTGACTCCAAACTACGTATCAATATGCGAGGACATCTGTTGGTGAATGATTTGCTATATCTCCAAATATTGCTATCACAGTTTCTAACTGATGGCATTTGTTAGTCAAATTAATCGGCTCCGTTCTATTATTCTGAATGCGTGAGAACAACAAGAGATGCGAAATAGCGTATCATTTACGAAATACAAGATCGGCGAGCCGTGCGATTTCAAGGTGATGCCGTTTCCGCCTAAGTCATGATCGTACTTCCGGTTTTCTGTCTGATTACTTGATATCTTGAGAAATATGTCATGTCAGTGGTACGACAGGACGGCTGATGAAGAGATTTGTTAAAAGGCTACATTTGCGAATGTTATTCTCTCATCGCCACCTAATATGACTAGATAGTAACGGTAAATAAAAGGCTTTACAATGAGTCACATGAGACATGGTTCAGTCACAATTAAGTCTTCCCGTTATTAATATTTATACTATAATTTATACTAAAAATACAAATACAACATTATTTTACATCCATGTTATTTCAGGATGTGACCGATCATGTTTCTCCACAACTTCCTGATTTTGGATCCTTTATCATAATTCTTCATTCTTCTTTGCCATGTCTTCGTGAACACGCACTCGTTAAATAGGCTACTCGTTCTTTCTGCCAGATTTTAATATATCATGTGGGTGTTAAATTCAATCAAGTATGAGAAAAGTACACAATGACTAAAATGAACTCCAAAACCAAATACTATATAATAAATATATATAACACTTACAGGTTAATTATATTTAAGTCTAACAATCACTCATTTGGCTTAGAGATAGCTGGTAAGACTTATTATAGATAGTCCAACACATTTAAATTAAATTCAAAATTAGCTTTGCTCAATACTAAGAACATGTCTTGATTATAAGAACGGGCACATTGCATTTTTAAAAAAACGTTCAGCTATCGCCGAACAAATCGTATTCCCGCCCCTATGAACATTTTCCACATTACACTTGCGAATATTGGCGGGTACGTGCTGATTGATTCTTGCTTCCATTCTATCTACGTAGTCAGTGTCACGCTTAGAGGTGAATTTGTAAATTACCGAACTGATACGAGGGTGGGAGAGTAGACTATCCTTCCGAATCCGTCTCAACATTGGTCGGTCAACAAAGATAATACGTTGATTAGCAGAACAAAAGTAATCCCAACTGGTATATAATCCGTGAAAGTTGGTTTTCGGTACGGTATGTGAGAAACTTATCTGCGTACAAATGAATTCAGAAAAGAAAGCACACCATCACAATTCTGGTCACATGTAAAGTTCAAACCAGGAGCAATGTGTTAATGCTTCATAAATTACCACAGGTTCAACATCATTATCCAACACACATAAAGTGTCATTGATATATCGTGTATAATGATTGAGTCATTTAACGCGTGCAAGTAAATCTTGCTTGTAAAAACAGATATTTGCAAACGTTGGCCTCAAAGAAATACTCATAGATATCCCATTTATTTGACTATACATAATCTTATCAAAGCTAAATTCCGCAGACATGGTTACAATGTTTCAAATGACTACAGTACAAGGAATCAGCGTAAACATCAATGGTCTACTCTAACGATACACAGGTAAATAGACTGTTGATGTCGAATGAGCATATAAACATCCTCAGAACAGAAAGGACATTTCTGCATATGTTTGACAATAGTGGAACTGTCCTTTCCACAATTAACCGAATAACTTTCCAGTATAAGCTGCAAGAAAATAGACAACCACTTTGCCAATTTGTTCAAAGTGGCTGGCAAATGTGTGTCCACCACGGATAAAATTGTACGCAAGGGAAATTGTCTTCATGAGTTTTGGGTAAACCATGCAATCATCGTCGTATCGAAACCACAGGTTTATTAGGCTCATAAATGTCCATCAGAAGGACAATTTTTATCTAAACTGAGTTTTTCTTATATGGGCAGTGTTCCTCCAGGGTATGAGCGATCATATAATCCCGTCTTTTGTAGCTCTGAGTAAGGTTTGTCTTTTTTTCCCCTGTAAGCATAGCCTAGTAAATATCAAACTTTGCGTTCTAAATCAGCATTTTGAAGAACTCCTGGTGTTTTTATAATCGAACAGTGACTAATTACGTCGGTCCATAATTAACAAATATTTAAATTAGCATCTAATCGACCATTTAGGAAGCGTCTACATAAAATGAACTGTATTGGGACTCAAGTTTCTATATTTATTACTTAGAACATTCTACTGTTTTCATTTCACGGGTTACGTTTGGCAGAAGACGCTGGAACTTTGGCGTCTGGTTCATCTGTTACGTTATTTCCTGTTCCATTAACGTATATTCAAATTAAAAATTCTGGTTTAGAAGCTATGTATTTCAGAATTACGCTCTAGACTAAAGTTTTATTCAATACAGTGCGAAGCAGACGATAAATACTACGTTATATGATCACTGGGGGAACATTTCAAGAGTTTAATTAAGAAAGTGTATGTAATGACTTAATTAATAAACTGATACAAATAACTTGTCTTAACAAATTTCAATCTTTTCAAAATTTTCCCGGTCGTTATATATTTTTTTTTTTTTTGCATCAGGGATTGTTAGTTGAAAATGTAATGCTAATGTATTAAAATAAACGCATTCATGCTTAGCCTGTCTGAAGACAATCCCCAGGCTCTCCATTGTACCTGATTGCACTTAAGACACCAAGAAGGGGGAAGGCTGGTATTGACAGATGATTCAAATCCGTTTAAGTGCCTCTAATAACAACGAAACCATTGTCTGCATAACTTACCCATACGCCATCTTAGAAAAGCATTTGAACTCGGTGGAAAGTTTTCACATAAAGGACAAAAGATTATGAGGTAGCTAAGATGTTTAGATATTTTATCGAAGGTATTTTTATAAGAATTATTCAAACTTTGCTTAGCATGGCACTAGGCAATAGTAACGGGGAGATACACGGTGTTATAGTTATGCTCCAAATGGGAAGGTCTTAGCTGACTTGAAAATCAGCATTACAATTGCTGCTTATGATTCGAATAATGACCACAGGCGTCAGTTAAAATACTCATGGGTTAACGACTTTCTCAAATTGTTTAACATTAAAACAAATGTTTTAGACTTTTGAACGTATTTGATGTATATATGTATGAATGTGTGGTGAAAGATGTTCACTCCTACAAAGAAATTCCCCCAAAAATGTTTGTTCATTGACTCACTTATTGGAGAGTAGGTCAGTTAAACTCTAAGAAACAAAGAAAATAGTACTGAATTGTTATGCAATATATCTTCCTATATAGCAGTGAATGTTGAAAAACCTCCTCCCAGTTGATGAAGAAACTTCCTCCCGGATGATGAAGAAACTTCCGCACAGATGATGATGAAACTTCCTCTCAGATGAAGAAAACTTGAAGCAACAGAAATTTGGTTGTACAGAAGGATCGTAAGATTACCATGAATCGTTGTAATACTCTGCTTTTGATGTTGTTTGGAGGAAAAATTGAGGACTGCATTTATGTGTTCTATTTTATCGCGCCTTTTAGCTTAGATATCATCAATGAATATAATAGATTTAAGAAAGTTCTTTTATTTAAATGTTCACAAATCGTGAAATTATTCCTAGCCTACAATCACTAACCGAAATGTCCATAATCGAGGCAAATCATTCTAAAATCAGTTATCAGAAATTTCCGAAAAATAACAGTAAAAAAATAACCAAATCTATTCTATTAGGATTTTCTTTTTTTTCCGTTTTTTTCTTTTATTTTTATCTTTTTTCTTTTATTTTTATCTTTTTTTCTTTTATTTTTATCATTTTTCTTTTATTTTTATCATTTTTCTTTATTTTTATCTTTTTTCTTTTATTTTTATCATTTTTCTTTTATTTTTATCTTTTTTTCTTTTATTTTTATCTTTTTTCTTTTATTTTTATCTTTTCTTTTTCCTTTTATTTTAATTTTTTTCCTTTTATTATTTTTTCTTTTTTCCATTTATTTTTATCTTTTTTCTTCTTTTATTTTTATCTTTTTTCTTTTTATCTTTTTCTTTTATTTTTATCTTTTCTTTTTATATTCTTTTTCTTTTTTCCTTTTTTATCTTTTTTCTTTTCTTTTTATCTTTTTTCTTTTCTTTTTATCTTTTTTCTTTTCTTTTTATCTTTTTTCTTTTCTTTTTATCTTTTTTCTTTTCTTTTTATCTTTATTCTTTTCTTTTTATCATTTTTCTTTTTTTTCTTTTTTTCTTTTATTTTTATTTTTTCTCTTTTTTCCTTTTATTTTAATTCGTTTCCTTTTATTCTTATTTTTCTTTTTTTCCTTTTATTTTTATTCTTTTTTCTTTTTATTTTTATCTTTTTTTTTATCTTCTTTTTATCTTTTTTCTTCTTTTATTTTTATCTTTTTTATTTTTATCTTTTTTATTTTTATCTTTCTTTATTTTTATCTTTCTTTATTTTTATCTTTCTTTATTTTTTTATCTTTCTTTATTTTTATCTTTCTTTTATTTTTTTTTTTATTTTTTATCTTTTTTTATTTTTATCTTTTTTATTTTTATCTTTTTTATTTTTTTTTTTTTTATTTTTATCTTTTTCTTTTTTTATTTTTATCTTTTTCTTTTTCTTTTTTTATTTTTATCTTTTTTCTTTTTTATTTTTATCTTTTTTCTTTTTTATCTTTTTCTTTTTCTTTTTATCTTTTTTCTTTTATCTTTTTTATTTTTATCTTTTTTCTTTTTTTCTTTTTATCTTTTTTCTTCTTTTTTCTTTTTATTTTTATCTTGTATTTTGCATAACTAACCTTTTTCATTTGACATAACCAGAATATACCACCGTGTTTTTATAATTGAATTTATAATTAAACTTAATTAAAGAAAACATATGAGACTTCCTTTATTTGAAAATATAATCTCCTAGAAAATTTCTCATTTTTATAATCATATAATATATATATATATATAAGAAACTTGACACTACGGAACATATACACAGATTTAAAAACACAGGTAAGCATTCTTCTTTTTAAGAAATTCATTCTGATAAACACATCAGTAGAAGACATTGGTAAATATTAATTTACCAAGAAGACACTCAAATTTGTACTACAAGAAAATATAAGGAGAAGAAAAAAAAAGAAACCACTACTAAAATGCAAATTTCTTAATTAAATATACGAAAAAAAATATTCATGTGATTATAAAATATATAATAACATTAACCGACTTTCAATTTGCCACATAAAATTGTCGTTCGTCAAAAAAGGCAACACCTCCTTAATAAAAAAAAAATTCTGAATTCTCATTACCCCACCAACTTAATATATATAATACTATTTGGCTTAATAATAGAGTAAATCAATTTTTTTAAGTTTATTCTCAGCATCGCTTGAAAATGGAATTAAAGTTCAAATTTTGCGTTTAATTTTAAGATTTAAGTAATTTCTTTGTCGCGATGGAAAGAAATTTTTAAAAACATAATTATCATATATATATTAAAAATATTATCAAATATACATACATATATATATATGTGTGTGTGTGTGTGTGTGTGTGTGTGTGTGTGTGTGTGTTAAACAGTATTTTTTTTCAAATCCGGAAAGCCTCGTACAAATTTTGTAACTCACATCCATACTTTGGGCATTAATCTTTCATGAACAGTCTTAACGAATTAGGTTTAATGCATAATTTAAATGCTGATGGGATTATTATCACGAAAGAATTTTTTTCATTTTTTACTGAGTAAATCACGAATATTGAACTTCTCTAACTCAAAATTTATTTTGTAATGTTTAGCCTTTGTACCGTTTTTCCTATTATGAATAAATGTCTGTATATTCATTTCGTCGTCAGTGGCGCTTTCTTAATATAAATTAATAATATATTCTTTCTCATGGAAAAAATTAGGCTAAAATCTAATCTCGGCCATATTTTCTGTTGCATTTTATGAATTAAAAAAAAAACTATAAATAAAAGACGGCAGTGGTTTTATTACTCAGTATGGCTCAGTACTAACTGAATGATTATGAGCCTGAATGTTTATGTCGAAATTACAGCACCTGATACCAGAGATTAATGCAGTTAATTCGATATATTGTGTTGTTTACTCTGGTACAAGATAACTAAAATAAGATAAACACAAAAGTGAATATTGAAGATGATTTCCCTAAAAGATTTTTTTAAAATTCTGTAAAAAAAACAGGTTTCATATTTATTACATCTTTAGTTCTAAATAAGAAATTCCCGTTATTACCAAAATTAATAAATCCTGTTTTTTCTTAAGTATTTTGTACGATTTTCTTTCAGAATTTAAATGGTGAATGTTGTAAAAAATACATCCTTTCAAAACACAGTGCTAATATTCAACACAGTGCTCATATTGAAATGTGTATGAAGTAAGAGAAAAGCTATTAAAACTGAGATTTAGCAATATGAAATCTTGGTAAAAAAGAAAATGAATGCTCAAATGTTCAGAAACATATATCCAGATTTGATACAAAAATATAATTTTAGAAATTTTGTAATATTTTTCTTTTATTTAAAATGTGTTGCTAAAGATATTGAGACACTCGAGTGTCTGTACTGCTGTTTTTTTTTTTGTTTTTTTTTGTTTTTTTTTATATCGGTTTTTGTTATTTTACTGTTTTGTGCTCATGGTAAGTCCGTACGAAAATAACTTTTTACCCTGATAGACATTTTGTTCAAAATAACTTTCGTTTGACTAATTTCGAATCCGCCACACAAAAATTACACTTTTTTTCTTATTATCCTTTTTATCCATTTGTAATAATGGAAAAGCAACTTCGCTTATAACAGTTGAGACCTTATGGCTTAGACATTTTTTTTACCTTCTGTATTTGCAGGGAAAAAAACTAATCTTTCTTTGTTTCTTTTCAAGAAATCTGGATAAGGTGGGACTTTTATAGACAAGAGAAAAAAAGAAAAATAATTTCTAGATTTGGATTGTTTATTCATGACACTAAAGATTCAACATAGATAGGGCGTGCTTAGATCGAATTTCTAAATTCAACATGACTGCCAAGAACTAAATATAAGAATAATTGCCTTTGCTTATATTTACTGGTTAGTGGCCATGACAACTGCGGAACATCTCCCGACTGAACACGCCATTTGACACATGTAAATATTCTCACACGATAGGACGAGATCAAAGGTTATGTCGATTGTAAAGCAAAAATATCAGTAAATAAGAACGTGAAGACGAGATAGGTATTTTTAAACAGTGCCAAATAGACAACCGCCATATTTGAATTTATTTTTTCAAGTTACCATCAGGATGTCGATTTTACAAATGATTTTAGGTTAGGAAAGAAATATTTTTGTTGTCACTAGTCCTATCTTCTTTTTTTAAATATTTCTGGGTTGATATTTGGGTAGACAAAAATATATGCATTATGATTTTCTCGTTCGGCATGATGAAATATGGCTACCATATCTGAACTGGCGTTGTTAAATTCTTACTCTTAATTCTTGATTGTGTTCGAAAGAATTTATGTGGCTTTATAAGCGAGGGGTTATTTTCAGTACAACAGACCTTTACTACAGAGGAAACGTTGCAAATCAATCGTTACTTTCATGGCTAAAACTTGACGAGTTATATTCGTTAATTCCATTAATTCAGAAATTTACAGTTGGGATCTGCCCAGCCACGTACACAGTTGTCGAATTATCTTCATTAGCTTCGTATTCCATTGATAAGAATGAAGTTTCATTCAGACTCACAAGAGGCTGGTTCTTCGATGGAAGTGGATGTATCAGTCTCTAAAGGATGTTTCTTCAATTACTATAGTCCTCAAGTTGACGGTCAGCCGTTATCTATCCTACATAACCTCATAATCTACATTTACTTCATCTTCAGTTCATACAAAATTATTCAATAACCCTTTACTTTGAATGCCTCTTGCGCCTTGTATTGGGTGAAAAATTAGTAGAAAACAAAGTCCCATATGTATCGATTTCGGTTTATTTTCTCACGTATGCATATATCGATGTGTTCGGAAATTAATTACGCATTTCACCGCGATAAAATACGAGTCAAACAGCCAAACCCACTGCCTGGTTTGTTAACGCATAATTAATTAGTTGTTGACGCATGTTTAATCAGACGAAAATTCGTCAATAATTATTTCATCATATCTGATATTCAACAATATGTCAATTTTGAACAATGTCATAAAAGGTGATTTCTGCTTACGAGACGTGCAACGAACGGGTCGCCCTGAAGAATTCACCAAATGGCTTCATTTACCTGAGTTCAGAAGAAATAATGCTGTCACGGTCGAACATTTACTTAAAATCTAAATGCAAAATTCAACGGTTCCTCATTTTTTGAAGGAGCTTATACATGTGACTAGATTTGGGCATTGTGTTCACCGTGATTTGATAGAACTCAACTGTGATGCAAAAATGAACGTGTCGATTCTGGTGAGCGCATCCCGCCATTTTAAACAGATAACGAAAACTTTTAAACTGACAACGGAAAAAATGTATTTCACAAATATGTAAAGCCATGCCGACTATGGTTTAGTGGAGGCGAACAGGCAAAGTATTATCAAAACCACGCCTCTATCCAAAGACATTTTTGACAAGTGTTTTCAGGGACGGTTTGTGAATTCATATTTGAGTAGCTCCCAGATAATATTATGCAAACAGTGGGATGTCTTGACAGCAGAATGTTCACATATTGCTTTGCGAGAACAAATATAGATTGATTTTATCACGAAGCAATACAGTAAAAATAAATGCATAAAGAGAGAGAAATTCGTGATCTTTGAGTTCAGTACAATACAAAGCAGTGGTGAAGCAAAAACTTGGAGAGTTAAGATAAAGGGAAAATAACGGAACACCCGGAAGATGCATGGAACGTGGAACTAGAACAATCTAGCCGGTGAGACGAAATAAAGGGTTCGGTTCGAAATTCTAATGTACGTCACCTTAAGAAGTCCGGAGCGTACAATTACCGAAACGTCGTGAATATGACAATAAGGATGGGGACAATAATTAGAACAATGTAAGCATTGTAAACAATGTTTTAATATTATAGATGAGTTCATTTTCTAAGATTATTTGTAGAATTATAAATGCAATATTTTCAGTGTTCGTAGCAGTTGTTTCTCTCCGTTATTAAATGTTCTGTTATTTATATGAAGATAAGGTCTATACATTCTTCATAAAAGAAGGAATTAAGAAAAAGGCTAAACCAGGGTTTATCCTTGGCCTGTAATCAATAACACACGAATAGTAACAGTGGTTTATATGATCATACGAGGGTCGTTAAAAATGTCTCATCTGGAAAGAAGGGCCATACTGGACATTTTTGGGGGGGTTACACTTTATCACTTCTTATATTCGGTACTGATGAGGCCCCCACAAAGGTGAGTGGTGTTCGGCAAATCTAAAACTTGACAAAACAGAGGCCCAAGAAGTCATAAAATATCTGCAAAAGAAAGGTATGACACCCAAGGAAAACCATGAGAACATGGTACAGGCATGTGCTGAGGATTCCCTTTCCTATACAACTGCGGAATTCAAGCGGGGCAGGGACAGAAGATGACCTTGGTCAGGTTGTCCAAAAACTTAGAAAAGGGAAAAACTATTAATGCATCAGAATTAAGACAACTGAAGGAAGAAATCAAGTCGAAACGCAAAGGGAAGCTGAAAGCAGTTGTGCTCTTGCCTCAGAATAACGCACCTGTTCTCACTGCTCAGGTTTCAGTAGCTGAAAACAGCCAACTGTGGCTTTGAATTGCTATCCCATCCCCTTTACTCACCAAACTTAGCTCTATTTGACTTCTTCCTGTTTCCTAAATTCAAATCCGACCTTCGCTTTTGCGATTTGGGAAACAGTGGTGAGATCATATATGCTGTAGGGGAGTTTTTAAAAGACCAGAACGCCAGTTTCTTCTATGATTGATTTTCAAAATTTAACCATCATTGGGCCAAGTGCATTGATTGCAAGGGGAGTATATTGAATAATTAAAAACAGTCTTGTTTCTCCAACTCCTTCTGTGTGAGGCTTAAAACTTCTTGAACGATCCTCGTATGGTAAATGTCAGTACTGATTTCCATCTTGTCTTCATGCTCAGGTCCATGGAGCCGTACGCTTATACCCGGTCCCAGCAAACTTATTGGGTCAAAAGAGAGAGAGCGACTCGCACGATAAATAAAGTGGGCTATTTTTATTATTTTATTGTTTATTTAATTATTTTTAACTGCCACATGTTATTTACAAGGCCAGAAGTCATTCAGTAGTTATAATCAGTGCGACCAACTTGCTATTACCCTTTGGCGAGACATATATGAATGTTCAGTTTTGCTCTTCAGCGATCAATTATTGCATTCATTTTGATTTTAATTTTATTTCTATCTATCTAGCAGCATATAACGGCATATACATTTAATCAATAAGGCTAGTTGCTAAAATAAAATGTAATCAAATTTACGAGCAGACAAAAGAATCTACGTAAGCATACACACATAGACTCGCAAACAAAAAGAACTTTATTATGTATAAGCGTGTGTGTAATTGTCTGAACAGAATGAAAGAAAGTGATTATATTTCATGTGAAAGAAATAGAAATCAATTACATAGCGCTGAATTTTTCAGTTGCCAGCCAAATCGTTCTCTCCAGTTTTGCTCATAGAGCCGGCAAAATTCAACTTGAGAATGTTTAAAGATATCTCTTCTTTGACACAGTTCCAAACGAATAGGTGAAAATCATTGCAAGTAAATTTCTTTGTGTTCGATTGTAATAATATTGATTTGAATTATTTTCCTTCTATCTGACTTTTTACACGGACTATCAGTGTAATCTGCGGATCGTTCACTACGATTGTTTTTTTGTTTTTTGTTTTTTTTCACAGACTGAAATTTTATGAAAATATTTCTAAATTATCACCACCAAGAAAAGTTAATTCCTGCGGGTGTATTCCTCATGTTAAATTCATGTCTTGGTATTTCTGAGAAAGTCTCTTGAGCACCCGATTTCTCTGACTTCGACGAATTAGTTCGGTTCTACTTCCTATAGTTGGCAAAGTAACGTTTTCATCTCATTATTGCTTACCATGTTATACGTGACAAATGCAAACAAAATGTCTTCCTATTCACTGAATGTTAGTCTTGACTAGACAAAGAACTGAGTCTTCGAAGTGGGTTTCTTTGCTGCAGATGATACATACGACTAAGAATAGACACGAGTTGGCCCAGTTTGAGGTGACTTTCAAAATATCGTTGACGACGACTTCATATATTGATAGCTGAAGTCGTATATTTCCTAGTGAGGGTAGTTTCATATCTTGGGAAAAGACCAATCTCGAATAATATATAAATCTTGGGAGATAAACGGCACACAGTCTTTGCAGTCAATTTTGTCCAGAGTTCGATAATGACAACGCGTAAAAGATGGGAATATAAGAACCCTTAATCTTTGTTCATTGTCTGCATTTTCACGTATACGCCAAAATACAGGTCGAGTGAAGTCGTCAGATACTCCTCAGCTTAATTCTACAGACGCAAAGCTATAACTTCTTAAACACACACACAGCTAATATATATATATATATATATATATATATATATATATATATAATGGGTATTGAGGTTCACATCCAGCGGCTTCAGTATGTTTCATGCTTACACGTGATCTTCAAGTCAGTACATTTATAAGATGGCCTGACGATTGCGTTTTAGGATGAAACAGACGATTGACGTTAGGTGTGGACGAAATGCTCACTTTTATATTTGCACACGCTCTGTCCCTGTTATCGAGCACTTTAACACACAAATATACCATACCTTAAAATTATATTTTTATTATATATATGTATGCCTGTGTGTGTAATTCTAAAAAATGTTAAATCTATTAATAGAGCTCTCTCACATACACACACACACACACACACATATATATATATATATATATATATATATATATATATATACACACACATGTATATGATTGGTATATACGGAATGAATTCCAATAACCAACAAATAATATTCTTAAAAGAGTGCTCAATACAAAGTAGAGCAGATATAATTATTTATTTAAAAAATTTTTTTAACAAAATGGCTATTTTTGTAGTGATTTTATAACATATTTATGTTATAAATTTTTTTTAAATAAATATATATATATATATATATATATATATATATATATACACACACACAGCCTGACGATTGCATCTATCATGAAACAGTCTGTCGCCTCTGAGTGCTGACTTCAATGTTAACTTTTATATTTATATTTACATACGCTCTCTCTCTCTCTCTCTGATATTGGGCACTTTATCCCATAAATATAGCGCACTTTAAAACTATATTTCTGCATGCATATATATATATATATATATATATATATATATATATATATATGACATCTTCAAATTGAATGGCAACCGTTAATATCCTATACATCCTCATAATATGCAAACCTTAGCTCCCCCCTTATAACCATTACAACATCACCATTTAATAACACTATACCTTGGTTGGTACTTGGGTATTGTATTCGCTGACCTAACATGGCTAACGCGTCGTCGATTCAAGGATCAGTTCAAAAACACCTTGCCGAGGACAGAAATCGATCCGGTCAATTGGAAGACGGAAGCTGCACGAAAAACCAATCGGAGAAGAGCTGTCCACGAAAAAAAAACATCTTTCGAAAACACCAGGAGACAAATAACATAGAGGAAAAGAGCCAAAAAGCAAAGCCATAGCTCTCCATTCGCTGAACCCTCCTCTTCCTACCCTGCCATACGGTGACTGCGGACGTCTCTTCATATCCAACAATGATTCATTTCATAGAGAAGGAAATGTCAATGAGCACCCCAATACTCGGCAACGAGTTCCGCCAACGACGAACAACAACTATATATAAAATTTGTTTATCTAATCTTATCTTTACGAGCACTTTAACTGCAAAACTTGCAGCCAGAAGATAAGTTTTTTTGAACTTTTATTTATCAATAATATATATATATATATATATATATATATATATAAATGAGTGAAAGAACAAATGGAATGAAAATTCACAATTCGTAGCATTTACTTTTTTAAAAAGTACTCAATACAAACAGCAATATTTTTTTATATAAGTGATCATAAAAAACATTTGTAAATCGCTACATAAAAGCTTTCATGTTTCAATGCTATGATTTTACTTCTTCAGGAAAAGAGGTAACGATTTGTTTTTAAACTTCCCTAAGAAATCATTTTATAACCAGTTACCTACCATCGCCTGAAAAAGTACAATCATAATATTAAAACATGAAATCTTTTGTGTAGCGATTTAAAACTGTTTTTATTATAATCTCTTATAATAAAAGTATAATATATATAAAGAATAAATATAGTCTTAAGATGTGCTATATTTATGTGATAAAGTGCTCAATATCAGAGATAGAGCGTGTGTAAATATAAAAGTGAACATAGAAGTCAACACTTAGAGGCGACAGTCTGTTTCATGCTATATGCAATCGTCAGGTCACAGAATATATATATATAAAGGTGAACACTGAGATCTACACCAAGCGGTGATAGTATGTTTCATCGTAATATTCAGGCCACCTCAAGATTACGTTCAGGTATGAAACAGACTGTCACCACTCGGTATTGTCCTCATTGTCCACTCTATGTAGCCCTCTATCCGTAATATTCAGCACTTTTAACTATAAATATAGAATGCCTTAAGATTATATTTTTATCGCATGTGTATGAATGCCTAAATTCGGTTTTGTCATGGATTCTCGACTATTTTATAGTTAATAATCGTGTTTCTTTTCAATAGGAATGGCCATATTCTTCTGTTTCTTTCATGTCTGCTTTTATTTCTGACTGAATTTCTGGGAGGAGAAATTATTTACAATCAGATTGATTTATTTTTCTTTATTACTGTCATAACGCTTCGGCCACTAAAGTTGTTTCTCGATCCCTCCAAGATGACCGGTTATTGACTTCTGGAGGTCGTTAAATCGCTGTAACTTACGACTAAAACGTCCCAAATACCAAGCAAATAATAATGATACCAATCAATAAAAAGATATTTAAATTTATTTTAGACATGTTCACTATTATCTATAATAATCTCATTATTAGGATTCGAACAAAAACGCCGAGTTTCGATAAAGAAACAGAAATTAAAAAATGAATAACGAAACTTGAAGCGAAAATGAATCTTATCGAAAAACAAATTTAAAAAGAACAAAGGAATTTCTACTTTTTAGAACAGAAATTGATATTTTTTTATATAACTAGGGGTCAGTGTGTGATCAACGTTTCCTTCAAGGTGTTAATGTTCTAAAAAAATATGGACCTTTGATCTAGCCTTATTTTAATTAAATATTTTCGATTGATGGATTGCCTGAAAAGACATTGTTGAGTATCTACTGTCTATAACACATTTAACATCAATGGATATATTTTTATTTGGATACCTTACAAACTGAAAATTTTACAAATTTGTATAGCAGTCGAGAAAGTTGGTTTAATTTGTTTTTTTGTTTTTTTTTTTACTCTTCAGATAAACTATCATTAAGATTCGGATATTTTAATAAACCTCATTTCACCATAATTAAGAAAGTTACGTTATTTGTGCAACAAACATTAATATTAGGTATATATATTTATATACATACATTAAGCGGTAGATAATATACGATAAGAATAGGTCAGCAGGAAAAGACATGCTGCATACTTGAGTTATTTAAATCGTAAAAGATTCTGCTCTTTACGAAATATTGGTGTTCAGTATCTGTTATTTAAACGGTTGCTTTACAAACTTGAACGTTTTCGTTCGTCGTAATTGAAGATTCATTGTAGCAACTTCAGCTGGTGAAAAAGTCCCCAGTGATTACACCAAAGTAATGAGCATCACACTATGCTGACTGGCACTTCTGAGACGGCTCCAAAATGGAGATACAATGTGTGTCGTCAATCTAAATGTTATTTTCTATTCTGTATTAGCAAAAGATGCATTTTCTAAACGGGACGAAATATTAAAAAATTTAGAAATATTATTAGAAACAATGGACATTGCTGAACTGCTACGTAATATCAATCGTCTTACATGGCATGAATATTGGACAATTTCCTCGCAGACTTGAGACCTGAGGCAGTATATGTGGCTCGTGAAAACGATGTTGAGAGATATATGGACGGAGCATAACAACAACGAGGAAGTTCTAAAAACAAAGAAAAAAAGGACACTTACACTTTTTTGCACACACTGAGGAATGGGGTACTGGAAAAACCCTAGTTAAGGGACAGAGGGAAATAACGAGTAGCCAGCATAACAATATCTTCTAAATAGATTTCATGACAGGAAACGGGTGGGATACGAAAGAGACAAGAATTTCAAAGAGCTACAAGAGGTAAGAAGTTGTGAAGACTCATGATCGATCCTTTCCTGAAGGGACATGTCTGATAAAAGAATGTGGAGCTACTTTAAAATGATAAATTGCCTTTGTTTTTAATTTGACAGAATATCTCAGTGAAGCATAGAAAATTATTTTTTGTTTCATATGATTGGTAATTATCATTAGAAAGTGTAAGTTTATACTAATTGGATTAGATATTTGTACCTCTATAGCAGTCAAAGAAAATGTTTATAACATAAATTATTATTCTAGACAACCAATTAAGCAATTACTGTATTGTGATGCCTTGAAAGACACGCTCCATTTAAATTTTAATATTAGAGTATTTCGGCACTAACCTTGTAATATGCTGAGATATAAAGTAAAAGTATAAATAAAGATATTTTTACTAAATATTCAGGATAGCATCATCTTGGTAGTCAGTTCCAGCTCCTTCATAGCAGTGGCTACTTGGTGGAACAATCTGCTTATCAATGGAATATGAAAAGAATAAGGATGTTTCGACCCTGTTTAAATGGTATGGTGTGCCCTAGCTGTAAAGATCTGAACTGGTGGAACTAAGGAATGTGGATCTTCCGATCATCTGACATAGAAATTGCGATAGATTGCAATAGTCCAAAAAGTATCTTTGAGTGGAAATGCAGGGCGTCTTATAATGATGGAATACAGCAAGTATCTTGAATTATAAAAATAACAGAGTGCCAAATATATTTATTAAATAACTGATATACAAGGGTTCAACATATTACCTACGACTTTGCTATTTCCTACAGGTATCTGGACGCTAATGTCCGTGTTTGAAATAAGAGAGCATGTTCGTGAATGTTCTCTTCATGGTGATGGCTATCCCAGAGTTGTAATATTCAAATCTTAGATATGTTGAACTCTTGTATATCAGTTGGTACTTGTATTTAAAATGCATCCCATAATTATGGGGCAATGTGTATTTAATCTCCTAAGTGCATGCTTTCTCAAACATACCGAGCCAAAAGCTCCTATCTAACTACACCGTGTTTATCAGCGGTATCCGAAGCGACTTTCCATTCAAATCAATGTTTATCAAGAACAACGAAATTGTTAATCTTAGTATGTATACGTTCTCAATTCAACAGGCATTCTTTTATCAAACCATCAGCAGAAACACTTAAACTAATGTACCTGTTCTTTATAAAAAGGTTACTGTGTTGGTTGTTTGTTTTAGGAGTCTTATTTCAAAGTGAGAAATAATTTTTCTTTGTCCATTTTTGCTCTTTGACGTAAGGTCTATATCGTCCTGCTTTACGTGACTTGGCTAAACACTTTTTGCTATGAGTTTCTTTGTTTGTTTGTTTTTTTTTTATCTTTCTGAGATTTCTCAATCAAACGCTTTTTGTCTCACACCTTCCATTTTAGTTTTATTTCCTCCATATTAATTTCCTGGTCGAAATGAATCATACTCTTTATATATCTTTTGTCTGTCTGTTCTCTTTATCCCCTTTGACCTAACCTTTCAACTCTACACACTCGCATTTAATTCTTTATTCAATTTCTCTTATATCTTTTCGTTTTCAACTTTTGAAACCTAACTTTGGCTAACTGAATACAACATTTTCCGAAGAAACATATTTATTGTATTTCTAATAGAAAAATTTTAGGAAGACGTATAAAATTATTCTCTGAATAAAGCAAAAATTAAGTTTAGTGCACATCACGTTATTCAGCCATCACTACTTCCAAAATTTTAATTTTCGTAATAAAGTTGCTCCCATCTGAAAATATGCTGCGCGCAAGTTTTGCAAATTTTTTGGTAGCACTATACAATAAATTTTGTTTGGGTTTCTGAGCCGAGGATATACAGGTTGTATAATGGTTTATGACTAGGAACAAGAAATCTTCGAGATGCGATCGAATTCTGGTGGAGATTCTTACATTGACTTTCACAAAAATAGTCTTGGAGAACGGTATGACTCTCCTCCCTCTCCCCAAACATTGTTGGTTAAATAGGAGGATAGACAGGATTCTAGGCAGTATAGGAGAAGGAAAATTTAGTATTCAAAACCGAATGTGACTCTGACGTGACAAACCCTTAGACTGTAACTAAGGTCCGCTCAGAGTAGTAGCAGTATAATCCATGGGTTGAGTTTTCAGCTGTTGAAAAAACACAAATCGGCATAAGTATACGGGCACACAGGGAAACGAGAAGCCTTAATGAAGGTGTGAAGCGAAGACGGAAGTAAACATCAAAACAGTCAATCATCAAATGACAAAAATGTTTTCTGAGTCGGAGGTTTCGCGCATACTTTCGGTTAATAAATTTATCCTTTAAAAATAAATAACTGACATTTTTCAACCAACGAGCGGTGTTCCCAAACAATAAAAAACATGCTTTAAGATCCCTTTGAAGAGTATATAAGCAGAGTTTCCAGACCTCACAAGGCAGTAGGGAAAAGTCATACGATGCGCACAGCTTCAAAGATATCCCCTTACACATTTAACGGTGACACGTACTCTTTCTCATCAAGCTACCTGACATTTACACAATTCCTCACCAAGCTACGTGATACTTACACTTTCCTCCTCACTTTCTTCCTTTTGATTCAAATCCGCAACAAATGTTATTACTCCATCTGATTTGAATTGTACTTTCAAGTCGAAACAGCTCTGATGACGATAACACCACGAAAGATATGTTTGGGTTCTTTCGCGATTATTTTTTCCTTTTACCTAATTAGCAGGAACTAAAAATAAAATTATTTTATTGAGGGTTGTAACAGTTACACTCTTTCTTTGTTCCTTTTTGTTTCAGAGGTAACTTTGTGTAGTAACACTTCATGTCTATGATAATTATTTTGTACTTCCTGAAAATGTTTTCTTCGGAGGAATTTCGGAGGAAAACTCTGTTTTTCCTTAGGTGTGGTTATTCTAACTTTATCTCATTGAGCTAGAGACTCTGCATACGAATTTCAAAAAAGTCCGCTGTACAAAACAGGCCACTTCTAGAAATGTGGTTCTATTTGAATCAGGACATGAAAACGTTCATTACCTTTTCTTCTGCCTCTAAACATTTAACGAAAACTCGTTTTAATGAAAGCTATAACTGATGTTATGGACACCCACGTAGAGAGGGAAGAGCAAGTTTTATCTCGATCTCAAGTATTTGAGTTTGATAAACCAGCAGACAGTTCCTTTTGAAATTCGGTCTTCTAAGCGGCATCCCCTTTGACCGAAGGGCAATGCGGAATTAAAGGAATAGATGAGGGGTTTCTGTCGCTCAAGTGATAACAAACCGAAAATAGGGTATATCCGTGCGCTAGTCTATATTAAAAGGCATGCTTGCGGTCGAGGATTGTTTCTGTTCGTCCTTGACAGGAAATAGACGTGTCCGTTGTTCGGTTCCAAAACCTCCATACATATTGCCAAGCCACCAAATCGGGGTGAGTAGATGGGCGAGGAGTCGGTCGAGTGAAGAGCTGTCCTAGCAGAAGTTGTCTCAAATATCACTTACCTACCTACCCGGACGAGAATGCGAAGCCCTGAAAAGAACACCTACATATAATATTGGAATCTTATTGTCTTTCATCTTGTTACCTTGTTAGCCATCCTTTCGGTGTACACCAACGAGATCAAAAATCGGAATGGAACGTGAGATAGTCATTGGCCGATCGGTGGAAAGCTTTAGCGAAGGTCGGGTTGAGCGTTCACATACATAGGTAGCGGCTCGGGTTGAGGCGTCAGAGAGCCGAGTTCGAATTCCAGTCGAGTGTATTACATACACTTGGGCAACGTATGAATTCATTTCTTCTTCTCACAGCTATGAGTAGTTAGCAGGACAGGCTGGGTTCTAAAGACTTTAGTGACAACTGGTCTTGGAGAAGGAAAACTCTTAATTCAAACCAGCCTGGAGATGGTCGGACTCCCTCAAGCTATCTTGCCCAAGATACACCACTTCTACTCCGGCATCAGTACATGTAGTGTTTCTAATGTGTTACGAGACACGTGATTAAAAAAATAAACAGAAAAATATGAATAAATCAAGCAGACACTAACTGCAATGCCCTGAAAAAAAAAACATTAATTTTCCTATTACCGTAGGATAATAGGAAAACATTTAATAAAAACCGATGTAAATGTTTTTAAAATGCTATTTTCATAGTGGAT
>CAHIKZ030000613.1:1212500-1255000 GCA_903632075.3 Acanthosepion pharaonis | reverse complement strand
CATTTTCCTTTATCTCTTATATTTCTGTACTTGTCTGATTTCACTATTTACATTATTCGGACTATTGTCCTCATCTTTGTCGCCATATTATTACAACGTTTCGGCCGTTGTAAGCTCCGGCCTTCTTCAGGTGTTTAGAATGTCGAACTGAAGCCTTTATTTCGCTCACTGAGGTAGACTTCTAGTTCCACGTGCCATGTTTAATGGATGTCAGTTATCAGTTATCTCTTGTTAATTCCCCTCTCCAAGTTCACCAGTGCCTTAACTGGATATTGAACTCACACACTTTGGGTCCTGTCACGGGATCTAATCGTCGCCATTATCCACTGTGCCATGTGTCCTTGAAGACATCTGTCTATGAATTTCTGGCATGTGGAACTAGAACAGTCTACCCCAGTGAGAAAAATAAAGGGTTCAGTTCGACATCCAACCATCTGAAGAAGGCCGGAGCGTACAACTGCCGAAACGTTGTAATAAATATGGCGACAAAGATGAGTAAAATAGTCCGAATAATGTAAATAGTGTACATAATACCTCATCTCAGAAATATCAACAGATTTCTTTTCATATTATTTTTAATTGTTTGTCTCTTCGATTAGTTGTCACCTCAAGGTAAGAGATCACATCCCTACTATTTAACATATAGCTTCACTGGATGAAAAAAGATAAATTCATACCTTTCCCAAGGTGCGTAAGTGAACATAACGGATTAATCCGAAATTCCTACTCTACTATCCGATTTCTCGTTGCGTGTCTCTAACCGTAAAACTACCCGCATACCCACGGTCTAACATGAAGCTCTTTTAATAAACATCGGCCAAGAGAAAGTACCATGATGTCACTCTCTTTCTTTCACTCATGTATAAAATATCTGTATCTCTTTGGATCTAAGTTCAGAAATATTTCCCCCACCCCCTAGCTTAAATTGGTTTTGCATGTGCAATGGATAGAAGCAAGCAATGAGAAATAGGGGAGCTGAATTTGAATTAAAGTCTCGCGAATATCGCTGGGAAATACGAATCCATCTTCCTCAACTATGGATTAAATTGTAGGGGTTTATCTGGAAAAATCCTTGTTATTTTCAAAAACATTGTTAATGTAAAATTCACTCGCAAAAAAATTCTTCTTAAAATCCATTTTTTTTTCGGCTTTAAATAATCCATAAAGGGTTGCTAAGCCGTAAAAACAAATTAAAGTAAAGTAAGGTTTTTGATGACAGTAGATTTAAAGTGTTGTAACCTAGAAAAGGTTACTGAATGAGAAATAACCAAAACGGAGGTTGGAAATGAAATGGTAATCTTTATAACATCAACAAAATACAATACTTGCAAGTGGCATAAAGTAGGTAAACCACTGCTAATGGTGGACTACTTAGACAGCATATTACTCCCCACTTACAATAGTGTCCAACGTATTTATGAGGATTTGTACACACCTATTACTGTCCATAGGTACGGAATATAACAAGAAGAAAACCTGTAGAATAGGTATATATATATATCATGTTTTTATTAGTCATTGTGTTCTTACCAAATTCTACACCAGTCAAAAAATGTAAACGTTGAATGTAAGAGCTGCTTCACAACGACGGAAATTCTAGAATTAAGAGACAATTTTCCTCAAGATCTAAAGATGTTGTGTTCTTTTGCCCAGTAGTACAGAAGTTAAAATAGCAGTTTCAGTGGAAAACCGAAATATAGTCTTGCTTTCACTTACCAGCAAATACATCGAAAAAGTAGCACGTTTTAAAAATACTCTTTTTTTAAAAAAAAAATTTTTAAAGAAACAAAAAAAATATTATGTCGTTTCCGTTAGCGATACAAACTGGGTCTGGATATAAAATGTTTTTAAATTACTGTCCATAGAATTATACGCAGCATCTTTTGAAATTAGCTTTTATTTTTCTTCGTTCGAACGTACGCACGCAAATACACATGACGGTATTTGTTAACATATGGTTTCTGTTTTATCTCCTATTTTTAGCTTTGACCAAGTCGAAGACAAACGAAATGTATGTCTTGCAAGAAGTAAGAAGAACAATTTCCTGATCATCTTCATTGAAAAAAAGAACGATTGTATATGACCTGCACTCTGCTGGTATCATTTTTTAAAAAAACTATCGGAAAAGAATGTTTATCGTATTTTCATTAAGATTCTCGTTTGAAAGTCAAATTAGTAAAAAAAAAGAAAATATTTATGATACACTCGTCTCACCCTAACTTTTATTGTTTCCTTTATTAATTAGGCGTATGCATGTAGAATGTTTCAACAATAACAAAATTTTCCAAATAAAATATCAGCAAAATAGATTGAATTGGTATGGATATCTACCAAAAATGTGTTGTAAACATAAAACACAACCGTCGCCCAAGCTTTCCACTGATCGGTTAATGATCACGTTGCATTTCGATTCTCGATCTTGTCCGTGTGCACCGAAAGCTGGGAAAGGGCCCGATGCATGCTCACAATGTAATACGATGAAAGACAAAAGGAAAATAAGAACGCGTAGCTTGTTTCGCATGTTATAAAATAGATTTTTTATTCAGGGCTTTGCCTTTTCGTCTTGGTGATACTTGGGATAACTTCAGTTATTTTGGTTTAATAGCTCAGCACCCACTACCATCGCCTAATATGACAATATGGATGGATAGCACAGGGACCACACAAGAGGAAACCTGTCTCTCGCTAAGGTCGGACAAAATTTTCCCGAACCCAAGCATGACTGTTAATATAGACCAGCATCCGGATACACCATACCTCCAGTATTGTTCTTGATCTCAAAAAAATCCATTCCTTTACTTCTCCGTTACCCTTTGGTCAAAATGGATGCCGCTTAGAAGGCCGAACTTCAAAAGAAACCATATGTTTAATATTAAACCAACACTTGAGATCGAAGTAAAAATCATACCTGAGTATCCTTAGTATCATATTATACTATCAACAATGTGGTCAGCAAAATGATTTAGAACGAATGAAACCTCAACAGGTTAATATTTTAGAAAATAACTATTCCATAAAATAGAATAAAAAGGGTAGATGTTAAAAATGATACAACTTTCGTTAAACAACAGAAACCTAACCGAAATATTTACATTTCCAAACCAAGAAAAATTACTATTTACTGACCTGCTGGAGAGCGCTTCCCATTTGGTCCTTAATCCGATGAATTGGAGAAGAAAATGTGAAGCTTCTTTTTGAAAACACATGTTTTTTAAGGCGTTCTCGGATACCGCTTCTACCACCGCATAACTCCTAAACACAATATTGGCCAATAGATATAAATAAATGAATAAATATACTGTTTAATAATAAAAACAGAGCATGTACTCAAATATGATTATCCATTAAAAATAAGGTTTAAAAGAAATAAATTTAATATATATATATGCACACTAATGTTCACTAAATACAAGGCCCAAGAACCACTCAAGGTAGAGGGTTACAGCATGGTGATCTATGAAGTGATGTTCATGCAGGAAAGATAACGGTTAACCCTACGCTTGAATAGGTCAAGGGTTTACCTGGTGTCTGTTCCACAAAGCAGCAATTCTTTGGAAGAATCTGTCCAAATGGTACTTGTTACTAATAAAATATGAAAACAATGTGAATGATTCACTCTTGTATACTATTCTACAACACGAAGTGTCGTAATTTAAATAAATAAATATCAACGGATTAAACAAGGGCTCGAACTTTCTTTCACTTCACCATTTTTACTAATAAACTAAAAAGACATTTCCCAATGTAGCTAATAACTCTTGCGGCATTTTGAAACCCAATATAAAAGAACTTATTTAATAACTCTTTATATTTTAATGTTAGGCTTTCTTTTACTTAAAAATAAAAATCACGTGTATTCGATGTCGCAGTTTTATGTATTTCACAATTTTTTATAAGCCACTGTGGTTTTTTACTATTAATTAGGTTACATAATTCATGCACAGGAATTAATACCCACGTTGCTTGAATGGAAATGTGAGTGCTTGAATATTGTATAAAATAATGTATATAGTAACTTTATTTAATGTTACTTTTTTTTCTTTTGAATTTGCTTAAACCACACAGACGTCAGTAACGGAAGTGCGAATTATTTAGTCATATTTGAATAAAGTTTCTTCTAATTAAAATAGTGCAGTAGTAAGAGTTCCGTTCTTGACTACAACTCAAACATTGCTAATGAACGTATCGTACAGAAGATAAACATTTATTTGCATTCAGAAAAATAATCAAATATTTTTATAAAACATTATCAAAAATAAAATTTTACAAAATCATTCTGTCTTAAAAGGCTTTCTAAGATGAATATTTAAGAAAGTGCTAGAAAGGGTAGTTGTGTCGAGCAAACGATTGCATTCCATTATTTCGAATCTATATATCTAAGAATATTCCAATAAAATCAGTGATAATGGGTTAACGCATTTATCATTAATTCTTCTGCCGATAAGTCATTTTATTGACAAACAGACTCGTTGTTCCTTTACTTACCCCAATATCTCTTGCGTTCCACGTTGTCATAAATATTTATTTTCTATAAACCACACATTACTTACTTAATTCCTGACCGCAAAATGTCTGCTATTTCTCTCTGAATGTGCTGACAGAAATTCTTTCTCCAGCACTTCCGCCTCAGTTCGAGCTGAAATGAAACAAATATTAAAAACATCGACATTATTCAGAAATAAGTAAAGATCTAATTATACATAATTTCATTTTTATTAGCTACAACAAAGTAAAATATGAAAGCGTGGATTATATTCTTACCATTATGATATAAAGTTAAAATCAAATCAAAGGCGCATTTACATGAAAATCCATTAAATGCGCTCATTAAGTGAATAATTTTTGGTTTGAAGCTTGTAGAATAATATCTGTTACTATGAAATACTAAGATGCCTCAAGATAATAATATTTTTAACTTAGAATTCTGCCGAGCTCTTATCTCCTGAGAAATAGAACATGACTGTTGATGTATTTCTGCAGTGTGGTTTATTATATGAGATAAGCCTGACCAATAATATGTCTACGTTTTTTTTTGTTACATAGGAAACCAATTTTTTGTTTCAACGGATTTAATTATAAAATATAACTTTTTATTGTATTGTGACAGCTGTCATATAAGCGTGGGTCTAAAAAAAATGTCAAAATTGGCCCATTTTCTTTAACACTGAAGGTGGTAAGAAAATAAGCAATAACATTGGACCCCTCTTATGTGGTAGTTGGGTGGAGGAGAGTGCATTAAAATCCCAAGGTTTTTTTTTTCTTTCGTTCTTTTTTATTTATTTATTTATTTATTTATTCTTAAATAAAAATAACTGTTTTCTATTGCTTATCCAGTTCTTATTTTTCAAACACGAGGGCTCTGGAGACTTGCACAAACTTTTTATCAGATTTACTGTATCCTGGGATCTTCTGTGTACCGTTTCCCATCAAAACATAGCTGAGCATGACTCCCCACATTTGCTTATCATTTGTAACGCTTAGCAAATTTTGTCTTTTTACTATCCTCCACACTCCCCGTTCTACATCCGTTTACACAGGTTCGTTTACTAGGTTATTCACTGTTTCCTTCTGTTACTCTTACCATTAATATATCCTGTAAGTATCAAATTTTCCGAGCCTTTTTTCCTCATTGAGTCACATAAATTTCAGCTGTCATTATCCTGGGAATTTAAACAGTTGCATAATGCCATGCGTGCCTCTGTTTGCACAATTAAATATTATGAAGAACGATTTATGTTTTAATTTACTAAATAATATTAAATTTGTGAAACTTGAGAGAATGACACTAATTTGAGTTCTCGGTAAAAATTCTAATTTTTTTCATGGCGCCATCTAACATTTGTGAGTCATGGTCATTTTTGATACAGAATGGCTCCGAAAATCAAGGTAAAATAACACTGAGACGCTTTAAAATGATTACAGAACTTTATTGGTAAAAATACCTTTTAATAAAACCATGAAACACGCAACATGTACAGCATATGAACTTAAATGTATTAAGAAACACAGACTTGTGATTCAAACACAAAAACTAGTTCAGTTTATGGATAAGGTATTGGTCAAACGTTTCAAAAGTGTTTTGCAACTTTTCATGACGGAGATTGCTCGTGGAATGGTGCTTTTCTGTTGAGACGCCTGTCGAAGTTAATAACGATTAACTCAAAACATTTCTTGAGAATAATCAGTTGAGAATATAGCCATCATACTCAAAATATTAAAAGTGGATGATTTATAGCAGCTTGATATGTGATTTACCGAAAAAATCTTAATGAACGGCATTCCCGCGTATGATTCATTATTTAATAACTAAGAGACTGTTCTATTTTTTAATTAAATTATGACGGGCGATGAAAAGTGGGTAATTTACAACAACGTAGAATGCAAGAGTATGTAAAGTACATGAAATAAACAAACAATAAGTGTAAGAAATGCCGATATTTTTCCAGACAAGGTGATTTGTTTTTATATAATAGGATTGAGTACTTATGTGTTTGCGCAGAACAAGTATTTTTTCCTAATCAAACCAACTGAAGCCAGCAATTGACGAAAAGCGAGAGTTCAGAATTATCAGTAATAGTTCCTTTTTGTCCGGAATTTCTCTTTTTATCCGCTGTAATTAACAGTTAGTATTGGGTGTCGTTGATTCTGGTTCTTCTAAAATGTTCATAAAAAAAAGTTTCATTTGTCTAGATGATTGTAAAAGGAACTAGAGCAGTTCATTGATAAGAAAGATAAAATACCAAAGATGCCACAAGATTATAGAAGGAAACGGTAAATATATTGTGTTGATTAAAGTCAAATATAGTCATTTAATATTAACTTATTCATTCACAGTGCCAAAATAATATCGAAATGGGATAGAAATCAAAATTAGTGAATTCGATTTGTGAAACGAGCTTGTTAATCATCGACATTGCGTATAGGCACTCTTATATATAATCACCTTTCCATCTTGGCTGCGTACAAGGAAAATATTACCGTACAATTAAAACTTAATTTTACTCACAAAATTTAAAAGCTTCAGATAAAGGAAAATAAGCTTAATATTTTCTTTTTCATTGAAAATTGAATCATTTATTTTGATGAGAATTCTTGTTAAATGTTTTAAAAAAATGTTTGATATTTACTTAATAAACATGTGGTTTTAAAGAATAATAAAAAAAAATAAAGAAAATCATGACATCGAAGAAATTTATTTTATTCGAGGTAACTCATCTTTCATAAACATTTGCCAAAATTCGATTATTGTTTCAAAGGAAAAAATATTTTCTGCATAACTTAAAATATTTATATTCTATTTTTCTCATCTATGTTGTTATCACATTTCGGCCGTTGTACCCTCCGGCCTTCATCGGGTGTGTATCGAGCTGGATAACCTACAGAGAACACTGAATCCCAGGGTTTGGCAGTGTGTACGTGGCGAGCGATAACTTAACCGTACTAAAAATAAGAACTAGACGATTTCCCGAGATATGGACAGTGGAACAAGAACAGTCTATACTCGTAGTTTAAAAAAAGGATTCAGTTCAGAATCGGTTACCCAGGGTGATACACACCTGATGAAGGCCGGAGGGTACAACAGCCGAACCGTGATATCAGCAACAAAGATGAGGACAATAGTTCGAATATAAATATTGTAAATAATGCCCGATAACTATTCTTTTATTCTTCCTAATCTTAGAATTCTTTTATTCTTCCTATTCTTAGAATTCTTTTATTGTCCCTATTCTTAGAATTCTTTTATTGTCCCTATTCTTAGAATTCTTTTATTGTCCCTATTCTTAGAATTCTTTTATTCTTCCTATTCTTAGAATTCTTTTATTCTTCCTATTCTTAGAATTCTTTTATTCTTCCTATTCTTAGAATTCTTTTATTATTCCTATTCTTAGAATTCTTTTATTCTTCCTATTCTTAGAATTCTTTTATTGTCCCTATTCTTAGAATTCTTTTATTCTTCCTATTCTTAGAATTCTTTTATTCTTCCTATTCTTAGAATTCTTTTATTCTTCCTATTCTTAGAATTCTTTTATTCTTCCTATTCTTAGAATTCTTTTATTCTTCCTATTCTTAGAATTCTTTTATTCTTTCTATTCTCATTTTTCTTCTGTAACATTACATTTGAACAATATTTTATGACACTCTATATCGAACTACCTCCTCATTCATAGAATCACTCTCACTGTTTCTGGAATCCTTCATTTCAAATCAGTCTCTTTCGCTTTATTTATTTATTTATTTCATCCATCCATCAACGGTTTATTACACACCCATGCACAACAACCTGTTCATTTATAAGTCTCTCTCAAAGACCCCTCAGTCCTGCACTTGAAACCAATCTCTCTCTCTCTCTCTCTCTCTCTCTCTCTCATATATATATATATCCAATCCCACCCTTCCTACGCCAACCCAATTTCCATCGTTTATTTAGAATTAACCACATCCCAGCTATTATTTTAAGAATTTATTATCACTGGTATACATTGGCTGGTATTTCTCCCTTTCTCTCCAGCCTGTCAACTCCAATAAGACCCTTTATTTTTAATATAAATGACTGCATTTGTCCGATATTTCATCGAATCACAAACAGTCTATAATTACTATAAAACATTTTTCGGGCCAATATCTTTATTCGTGTTATCTTTATGAACGCATTTTTACCACTAGAGTGAATAAATGGCTATCGAATTTGATAACACTCCGCAAATTCCCAAAAAGACACTTTTGTAATCAATGGTGACATCTTGCTTTCATTCCTTTATATATAATATTGAATGTCCAGTCGAGGGAATTCCACACTTCTTAACTGTCAATTCCTTCTTATAACATCTGCCTATCCAATAAACCGGTTTATCTTTGTACATCGTACGATATTATAAGCAAGTGTCCTTAAATTTGATTAAATCTTAAGCAACACCATTGACATCTGTTTGGTGTAAACAACTAAAAAGAAAATGTAAAATTAAACAAGTAGTTTACTAAATACGTTATTTTATATTGAATTCATGTATTTTTCATTCAGTTACATTGAAATGTCTTTTCTTTCAATGTATTAAAATCTAGCTTAAAAATTGAAATAATTTGATTACGAGCACTTACGCAAAAATTAAGCAACCAAGTGCTGGGGAAATAGGAAGTTGCTTGTATAGAAAACAGTCTAGTCTTAGATCAAAGGGAGATAAATTTTACATTATATTTTATATTTGAGTTAGCGAGCCAAGGTAGATGTCACGTGTTAAATCCATATTGTCACCATTCCCGAGAAAGCTTCTTCAGCCGCGATTGTAAATTATACCACTGAAGAAAAGTACCAAATTCTCGTCAAAACTTCTTGGAGAATTGAGTAATGTATTTATTTTGCATGTATTTCTATGAGAGAATGCTGATTGTATAGCGTGAGTCTTTCGAAGTTGTTTATTGAAATGCGCATATTTACTGATGACGTTAAACGCAATTTCACTATCGTTTCTCTATGAACTCTTAGATAACTAATAGGCATGCATCGATGAGAGAAGAGCACTTTACTGTAAGCGGAGACATCTGTGCTATTTGATATTGTGTAGATCATATCAACCGTAAATGCAAAGAAACTTTAATACGTTGGTATTAAACCAACTTTTATTTTACTCGGAATATTCGATCTTTGTTGGAGTTTTTTTTGGGGGGGTGTTTTTTGTTGTTTTTTTGTTATTATGCCAAATCGGCAAATAACACGCCATCCTAAATTTCCATTTTTGTTTTGTTATCTTTATCTGCCTCGGTAGGTAGACCTCACAGAACGTACCTAAAAGCTTCATTTGTATTTCGATTGCATCAAGAAACTTTGTTTGGTTGTTCTTATCTTATAATGCGATCAATATATCTTTACTCGAGTAAACTCTATTTTCAAGTCAAAACCAACGTGCATATGCACAAGTGATAAGGCCATAGATAAATATGTACAGATATGAGTCAAGGTAAATGTCAATTGCACTCTAAGAAGCCGTTTAGAAATATAGTTTCTTAATCAAAAGCGACAATAGGCAGACAGTCATAAATCTATTGGTCTTTCTCTTCAGTATATTTGACTGTCGCCAGTTTAAGAAGAAAGTCCCGCCAAGCGAATAGTGGCTTGTCGGCCCTTTCTAAATAGGCATTCGTATTCAAATGTAGCATTCGGCAACACTATAACTCATTTATCTCCAATGGAGGACTGATTTAATGTATGGCCGGAAAAATACATAAGCCACTCCTATCGACAATTGGATAGCCGGTAACTAATAAGGTAAACTGAATAGCCAGAATATCAAAGACAGTTTCCAACTAACGTGTAGCCCATGACTTTGAGGAAATAACATCGGCTATGCGACGTGGTACAGTGTATACGACTCTTTTTATTTTTCTTGGTAGTCTGTATCATTGTTGGAGTTGTGAAAACTGGTGCCGTTGCGCAATAACAGCACGAGTTTCATAACAATATAACAATCAATCATGATCTTTGTTGTTACCTAGGGAAAGTTACTAGCAGGAATAATAACACTAAGGTTGGTAATGAAAGCTAATACTTAGGACACGAACAACGCATATAAGATTCGCCAGCGGCGCGTAGAAGTAGTCAACTGCTAGAAGTGAGTAAAGTAAATTCCACAATGAATCTCAAACTGCAGGATATCTACCAACCGTCCCACGCCGAATTAAATGTGGGGTATCCGAGCCCGTAGGCTCGGCCAAAAATTCCCCGTAGACCCCGTATAAAACGGGGCCGGGTAGCTGTTTCCTGAGATGAGACTCTGTCCTTTGACATAGGCTCCTCTGGGGATCCTCTCTGGCCGGAGAGAATGAGTTTGACCAGCGCAGATGGAGACGAATCTCCCACTGCAGAATATCTACCAACCGCCCCATAGGTTGGTAGACTCTTTGGGTCTAGTTACTGGATCTAACCAACGTTTTTATCCACTGAGCAATGTGTCCTCAAGGACAGTTGTTCGTTCAATACCAGGCCACAGCCGTGGTGATGAAAAAATCCTGGAGAGGTGAGTTAAAGTGAAATAATTGGGACATCCGGAAGAGGCATGACACGTGGAACTAGAACAATCTAAACCGGTGGATGAAATAAAGGGTCTGGTTCGAAATTACAGTCACCTGAAGAAGTCCGGAGCGTACAACGACCGAAAAGTTTTGAATATGGCAATGAAGATGAGGATAACAGACCGAATAATGTTAATAATGAAAGTAATCATAATACCTCATCTCAGAGATATAGACGGACAGGGGATTAATTGATGAGGTAAGTGTCACTACTTCTTGTATTCGGATACAATTTGATACAATCCTCTTTTTTTTATCATCATTGTCATTTACCAGCGATCCCGTCCTTCTCTCACTTGTAGATGCCCAAACTTTTCATGTCCAGCTATTCCGGTTTCAGCTATACATGTTATACTTTTGGTAGTGCCATTCGCGAAAAAACTAGAGGAACTGGCATCTCAGAAATAATGCGCCATATTTCTGACCCTAGAAACCGTGTCCAGTCCTGTAGGCAATCTCTTGTTGCAACAAATGCACTATTTTCATATTGCTTCATAGTTTCTATTAAAACAGCGGGGTGAAGCTATATAGCGTAACTAGCAGCATGGCCCGGCGTTGTCCGTGCTTGATTCAAAAATCGTACGACTCATACAGCAATCGCTATCACTTGATTTAAAATATTTTTGCCCTTCCTTGCCTTTAAAGGAGTGCCCTTTTCCGTGCTGATGTTGCTACATGCCTTACTTCTTGCCTATCTCACAGTGCGAATTTTTTCTAAGCTCTATACTAAACATTAAATCTGTTACGGCAAAGGAACTAAACAAAATGAACACAAAACGATCAGCTTTAAAAAAAAAAAAAAAAGGACTCGTACTGGAAAAACCGAATGAAAAAAGAATGTTAACAACAAATACTTTTTCACACCCAACCCAGTTCTGCGGAATCAGAATCAACATTGAGTTTAAGCAAGCGAATTAGCCAATTGGAGTAAAATGTCATGCAAATTAAATTTTTCCCACTTATGACGAATGCAGCTATCGATTTTTTTGCATGCTAGCATGCTAGTTAACATTCCTGTCAGTCAGCTGTTGGCTCTCACGCTTGCCAATAGAATCTTCCTGTCTATTCGTGGCAGCCAGCTATTGGCTCTCACTCTGGCCAGTACAAAATGGCCGTAAACTACATGAAAACTGTCGTAGAAGGATGAAAAAATCGATTATTTCCACTATCGATGGTAGTTTGGAAATGCAATGTCAGTCTTGGCCTTCCCGCTAACTTGGAGCATGTGCATATAAATTTTGGTGCAAATCCGTCGAAAATTGCGGCCGTGCATTCGTTACACACACACACCCTGCCTTTTATAGATAGAGATTCTGCTTCTAATGTTTTTGACTCTTCACTTACAGAGGAGTAGATTTTTGCATGTGTGTACGAATGTGTTCATTTGCATGTTTCAATTCAAAGAGAAAACACCTACCGAGTTTTCTCTTCGAATTAAATCATGTTGATATATTTCCGGGTAATTATCTCTACCGGTTTATGCCAACATTTTTTAGACGTTTTGCAATCAGTAGACTCCATGGAACCTGAAAGAGTCAAATCTTGATTACCACCAATATTTGTAAATGTAATTGTTTGCTTTTCTTGAAATTTGACAAGTGCATTCGCTTATGATATCTGAGAGCGAAAATTAAAATCTTCACATTGTGACTACTTAAACACTTCATGAATCTCACTCAGTAAATGAAAAATTCTTTGTAGGCGCAATGATGTCATCTACGCTTATAACGATCGTAGAATGTCATTTCTATTTTAAAAACAATCATTTTACTACCCTTTTTTATTGATTGTGAATTTTAGTTTGGAAAAATCCATTTCTTTAACTCATGTTTTATGCCTCAGTTAGAAATCCATATGTCGTTAGATTTATTTCCGTATAATAAATTACTACAAAACATAAAACAAATATCGTTTACGTAGCGTCCTGGGTAAGGCGATAAAGTACATCCGGCATTCTACAAAGGCGATAAAATACATCCGCGTCCTGGGTAAGATGATAAACTACATCCAAAAGCAAGGCCTGTGATCCCGAGGCTTTGAGGAGCGTGGGACCACCTCTTAATTGCTGATGTTCGCAGGTCCACCCTGACCCAGGGTGGTAGCACCTGTTAAGGCCTCAGATACGGACAAATAGTTAACCCCCAACTGGGGTCAAAACACTATGAAAGTGTATAAGTAGTTTTTAATACCTGCAATACATATTTTTGTAAAAATATTACTAGCAATTCATTTTTTAAGGAAGAAAATATTACCAGCAATATATTTTTGGCAATAAATATTACCAGCAATACATTTTTGGAAAACCTTATCCGCATAAATAACCCACTGAGATTGATATACCGTAAACACGTAAATGATTTGGTTTGGTTTACAAACCAAATCATTTACGTGTTTAAATTGTATGTTTTAATTTGAATAAAACACCACTAGCCTTACCTACAATATTTTATAGAGTATATAGCTACATTATCTTTCTTCCCTAAATTTATTGCTAAGTGTTTATTATCACCGGTATATTATATTTTTAGTTAGGCCTTTTCATCATTGCATGAGATAATTACGTTAGCAGTACGTAAAGTTTCTGAGAATTACAATGTCACTTGAGAAAGTTTGGAAAATTTGTTAGCTGTAAATATACGAAGAAATATACAGTTAAATGTTTCCTATATTGAATACTGAAAGCTGAATGGATACTATCATTATGAAAGTAGATCGGAAATTTCTTATATAGTTAGAGGCTGACATGAGAAAGACAAAATACAATAAATCAATAAAAATTACAGTTAGTCCTTGAAGATGGCAAGGAAGAGGCACCTCGAGGAAAAATCTAAATACCCAGTAATGTATTGGACTCTGAAATGCCGAGAAAATGGAAAATACTTGCTGAAGGTCAGATGGAATATCCATAGGAAAGAAGCGAATCAGAGCCAAATATGTTATTGGCAACGATGCCAACTCAAGTGACGAAGTGAATACGCTTTACCGGAAAAGCATAACTCCCCACGCCGCGCTCTCTCAACACCAGTCTCTCCAATGCATTGTTTCTTTCTTTGTGGTAAATGGATGCCCTTCAAAGATTCAAAATAAGCTAACAACACTCTTGCGCAAGAGTTATGTGGTCTCTATACGCCTGCTTTCATTGATATTCGAACAATGTGTCTTCTTTGAGTTTTTAAATGCCTATGAACAAAAATGAAATAAGTTCGTATCAAAAATATGTTTCACAGACCTACTTTCTTTTGCGTTTTCTCTGGAATTTCTTAAATAAAAACTACTGTGTGTGTGTGTGTGTCATGACTAACATTTTGTAAGATTACTGAATTGACTGAACTGGATTTTAGCACACATGCGTTTTGAATTTAAAAGTTAGGCTTGCAGGCAGGCCTGTGGTCAAATCACGCTCAAAACACTGATTTTCGGTAGGTCGCCGAGCAACTTCGAGCCCAGTAAGCGTGGTTAAATATTAGAAAAATAAATAAGACCAAAATTTCATCACTCTAAGAATAGATGTATAATAAAAATCACCAAGCAAACAAAACCGACCAACCAATCAGAAATCTTTTACAACCAGGATAGAAAGCTTCAGTCCAGTGAAAAATGAGCGACCTTTTCAAACAGGATCTATACATGTGTATATAAACAGATGAAAAATCAACCAAAACAAGCATCAATAAATTAACTTTGTAACAATGTGCTTAGTCTGGCATACGCCGAGAAAATGCTTAAAAGTTCTGAATCCAATTCTTCCACCAAATCTAATCAAATGAGCAGGCATGAAAAATATAGTTTGAATTACTTCTTGTTCGGGTAGTGGACTTTTTTGCAACCCCTGGTATACTAATAGTAGTGCAATTTTACGATCCTATTGGTAAATAAAGCGATAGCGTTATTATTTAACGCAAAAGAGAAGCAAAGTAATTTAGCAAAACAAACCCAAACATCTACCAAGAAGGTCATTTCAGTTCATAGTATGTTATAAGAGTGACTTCAAAATGTTGATTTTATTGGATTATTTTTATTATTTATATATAAGTGGGTGTTCAGATAATGTAATGGCTTGCGGAAAGAGAAATTGGCAATCCGAGTTCGATTTCTGGTCCAGTTAGTGTCAAATACATTTGTGAAAGGTGTGTTCTATCGTTCAATTTATGAATTATATAGCACGACTGACTAGGCTTTGTTGTATCAAGGCAATCAGGGTAAAAGGGGGAACTCTGAACCGATGATACTGCTGTCTTACGCTGTAAACCCCACCGCTACTATGGCTCTAGTACAGGGTAGGCCAAACTTGCTTAAGGTAAGAGCCACATACAATAACGTTCAGATGTTTGAGAGACGCAAGATATTAAAAAAAAACGTTTTTGTTACATACACAATAACATTAAAGCTCCTTTTTAATCCAATGGGGTTTCAATTCATACTCATAAAATAATTATAAAGCTTGACATTTTTTTCATTTGCCTTTTATATTAACTGTGATGAAAAAAGGAACTCTGCTTATTTGCAATGAATATTTCCATGAGCCGCATGTCAAAAACCAAAGAACTGGATGTAGCTGCGGTTTGGCCACCTTATTTTTAGTACGTATGGTGTCCTTACAACCCTAATCAGTTACGGAACTCGTTATTTTACGTAATCTTGACTTCTCCAATAATAAATCTTTCACTCACAGAGTTCGGTACAAAATAAGAAAGCATTGCCATTCTTGCTTTTTGGCATAAAACATTTTTGCCTTGTGAAAATTATATAGGCTTTGTGTCATATCATATAATAATGTTATTTTTGTACTTGTATATGTTCTAAACAGATGCCAGACATGGAGATAATATTCTTTGTATATTACTTTAAAAACCCCTTCTAGTGTTTATTTTTGTACAATATTTTGTGCCAATACACGTAAGGAAAATAAAAATAGAAAGTAAATGATTTTATGAATAAATTACATTATTTTGTATCTCTATATCATATATATATATATATATATATATATATATATATATATATATATATATACAAAAAATATATCAAAAACATACACCTAATTATAGGGATTTTGAACTTTTTTTTACAAAGATTATGCGTAATTTTTCCTGGATTTTTAGGAGCTAAAAAGCGGCATCTATTTTCAGGCTTCCGTTCTAAAATGTTAGTGCATTTCAAAAATACATTTGTTATTTATTTTTAACTCGTGCTACACTCGTATGTTGTAATCGAATGGACATAAATCGACGCTTTCTCTTCCCTCCCACCGCACGCTTTCATTTGAAAGAAATCTTAAGGAAAGTTATTTACGTTTAAATACAAGACTTATTGCACAAAGACCTGTCATACGGAAGTCAGTGTTCAAAGATAAAAGCCTCTACATTTTCATTATTTTACATGTTTGTCCGTGCTGTCATTCCTAAAATGTTTATGTAATGAAAACTACGACACTGGAGGCAACTATATTTAATTATATGATGCCCGTTTATGGTTGTAAGTATTCAAGAGTTGGTGCAATGTTTTAATATTATCTACTCAGTGGCTATAAAAAATGTAATACCCATTGTCAGTCCTAACAAGTTGCTGTATAGACATAATAAACACGAAGACTAACTTAGAATAACTATAGATGTGTGTGTGTAAACAGAATGATTACGTAATATATATATATACAGTAATTCATTGCAAATATTTGCTGTTAAGTTCAAAAGATTGTGCTTAATTTTGTCTCCTCACATAAATTCAATTCTCAGTCATTTAAATTCTGAAATAAAATTTCCAGAAATGTTTCTGCAAAAGATTTACTTTATGCTTTTAATGTAACTTTGATGGATATCTCGCATGAAACAATCCGATAAATTCGATGAAGCCAAAGGGTTAAAATCTGTTAATGACAAGTCTACGAAATATTTACATAAAATTAATCTTTATTTTGTTAAATTGTCGATTAAAAGCTGATGTTTGCAAAACAGGTGTCTGTTTACTTTTGTCGTGTCTCTCTATATATCATAAAATATATTTTGGATGCAGTTAAGAGATGTGCGTAGGAGGATAGTAATATGAGGTCGCTTATTTTTACATTTTGTCAGAAGAGAGAGGCAGGCGGGAGTTGGAATCTATCATCATGATGTAAACGAGTAAATTGTAATTTTTTTTGAATCAGCAAGCGGCTCATAATTAGGTCCTAATCTTCAGAAAATATCACGTTTCACATCCGTCAATTCTGGCCCCTACCCCAACCAGCAAAATCCCCACAAACCAGCCAGAAACAACTCAAATTACGTACACTCTATTTAATCTACCTTTTTATCTGCTTCAACGACTCCTTCTGGGAAACCATTTTGTCTTTGCAACAATATTTTTGTGGTTGAATGTTAAATTATAGCATTTTTAAATGTTTTTGTTGTAACTTCTTCGAAATCTGAATATCAATGTTGGAATCATATGCAAACTTGGAGTGGAAAATATTCAGTGTTTGGAACACACTTTCTGACACAAGGAGCAAATCAAGCGTTTAGATATGATATAAAATAACTTTCTTTGTCAGAGAAGGAGGCTAAGTTTTACTAATTTTATCGAACATGAAGACGGAATTATTTGCTGAAAGGACATTATCAAGGAAACTTTGTTATTATTTCAATTAAGTTTGCTGTCACTAACAAAGAAAAACAGCAAAAAAATAATACAACTGGATATGTTAATTTTTTTCTAGCAATTTGCTAAAACGATTCTTACAATCTTTACTGTGCCATGCCCATTCAAGACACAGGCAATCATGATTCACCATTCAGCAATATTTTATTACTGTGTTCTTTTGAAGGTTCTTTTTCCTTTGTTTCATATTGGAATTTAGAATAATCAATCAGAAAACAAGATTAATCAAGGACAGAATAAAACAAGAAAGCTGAATCGCTAAAAGGATCAATCACTTGTAAAGGCCACGCAACCCTGGCTACATTTGCGCCAAATTCAAAGACACTTCCTCTTTTTCTTGCACCATGTTATTCAGGGAAAGCAAAGCAAGATTTATCCTTTCACCAAAAGGCCCAGATAGTATTACGACGTTACGGAAGAACGAAGCCGGAATTATTAGCAGAAATTACTATCTACACAAGCTAGCCGAGGAATATAAGGGACATTTTTTAAAGGGGTTATTAAAATAACAGACACCCTTTCTCCTCAGCTAAGTCTGCAGGCGCACATTATCAGCAAACACTTATTTTTCTTTATTCCTTTTTTTCTATTTGGATATCAAATACATATTCCTTTCCTGGATATAACGACCACACACATCGTGGTGATTTCCGGAACAGTATCCTGGGATAAGCGCTAGCAAATGTGACAATATTTTGTTTGAGATATGTGCTAACCTCCTTTTCGTAGGGTCTTTAGTCCGAGTTCTTTAATTCCCCAAACACCAGACAATTCTCAAAGTTAAGATGCCTGTGTCCGTTGGTAGTTGCATAAGTAAGAGAAAAACTTGTAGTTCCAACGAATGATTTATTTGGTCACCCCTTAATTTGAGTAAAACAATGCAAAGAAACTAGAAACGCTTAAGAATTCAAATCAATGAAAAAACCGAGTTGATGACGTTTAAAAAGTAAAAGCATACGTGATTTTGGGGAGGTAGCGAGGTCTATGCCTTTTTCGTATCAAAGTTTAGATCTCATTCATGTCATTTACAGTGTAAGTGACAAAAAAACGGACAACATTCTGGAGGAAAACTTTAATAAACGACGACTCCCATCTACAATGAGGCCAGGGATATTTTTTCACACCGAATCCGTACTCGGAAAGGGTACTATTACAGAGAACATTACGATGATAATTTGCGCCAAACTTTCCCAGGATTTTCCTCCGACCAGTCATGTTAATCAACTCAAAAATCCAACGACGATTACATTTCCTCAAGTGCAATTACTTTTCTAGCCATGGTTTATAGCGAGAAAGAGAATTATTTCAGATGTGAACAGTTAACTGCTCAAAACCTTAAATGTTCAATCATATCTTTCAAGAGAAAGATTAGTTTCACCTGTTTTGCGATTAGTTATTCAAAATGACACCTAACCAATCAAATAATTGCATAATCGGAACATATGTGCACTAGGTTAACCCGTGTAAGACAGGATAAATAAATAAACTCCTGAACTTTTCACCAGCTTTGTTAGCACACAAAATCTGTGACGAATGTCAAGCTTAAATCAACACTTCTATTTTATGTTCATGTCTATAATGTAATTGTGATGTTCTTATAACATTTTATACTATACCCTTTCGTAGTGCTTATCCTCGAGTAAAGCAAATCTAATGACAACCAATTAACACCGCAGTAACCTTTTTGCCTAAAAAAAACAAACTTAAGAAAACATCTCAACACAAATGACTTTTCCATATTCACTTCTTGTCTTTTGTTGCTGTAACTAAACTTTAACTATCATCCCTTTTCATTTTCCTGTTCATTCACACAATAATTGCATAAGCTTCTGTTGTCTTCACTCTGTGCCGTGTGTTAAATTCTCCAAGCACTCTTTCCTCTTCATTTCTCACATAAATTTCAACTGACGCTTTCTGGGTGTAAGTATCGATTTCTTTGTAGTTCCTGTTTCCCTGACTTTTTTTTTTGTCGATCTGTTCATGTTATTTTTCGCGTTCATCCAAAGAAGCATAGCTCTGTCACTTCAAGTCTCTTTTTACAAAGCAGTTCAATAGACTTTGTTTATAATAACGTTCGTAAGTTATACAGTGGCTCACAATTCATTTAAGTTATGGTTGGGCTCATTAGGCATCTAAATTTCTCTGAGTATGGTACAAAACGACAGGGATCACACAGTGAAAATCTGATTACAAGTCGGTCATACGAATCATTACTCTGCAGCGTGTGCTTACTCTAGTGTATATATATATATATATATATATATATATATATATATATATAATATAAAATTGAATGTACCTATTAAATTTGTATACCTATTATTCATTTTATTAATCAAAAAGTCGGACATTTAAACCCCTTTAACATTTCATTCAATACAGTACAAAAGTATCCCCTTGATTAAAAGTAGAAACTTTAAGTTACTTTTTGTCCGACGCTTCGTCAGAAGAAAAATCATCGGAATTAAGAAAGACTACTGAAAGGAAACAAATCAACTTGCAATAGAATTAAGAGAAACATGGGAGAGGGAACAGGAAAGAAATAAAGATGGCTTACTTTCTCAGCAGAAGTTGACACCTGTTTTACTAATTGAGAAAACAATAATTCAAACTCGCTGAAGACTTCGAATCCATTGATATTTTGGGGGTGGGGTGGGGATAGAAAATTCCAAACCACGGGACAGGACGAACTTGTTATCAGACAAATTGTAATCAGATAAATTAATAATATATTTAAATCTTGTAACAGAAGCACCAAATTTTCCTTTAATTAGAAAATTAAAATACGATAAATTCTTAGCATTAATTCTGTTACTAAAGAAAGTATCACCTTTCAACAGATATCTCGAAAAACGCTATTTATCAAAAATGATAGTGTAGGCCAGACAATACCCCTCAGTGATTGATACTGGATTCTTACAGAATTGATTAAGACGGAGTAATACGAGATGCGACTAGAAATATACCCAGGGATAACATGATTCTGGGAACAGGAATTTAACTCTAAAACGAAGGGATCGCAATTTACCCTTCAAATGGATAATATTATTGAGGGTATTAATTATATTGTGGCTATATAGACCTCGAAAATATATGAAAAGTTTATAGTGCAACACCAACTAAATGGTATTCTTAAAACCGGGAACATTTTATTAAACAAACCGTCGGATACAAAAGTATCGTCTAGATTAAAAATAGACATTTTAGATAGACCTTTCGTCTGACGCTTCATCAGAAGAGAAATTGTCGGAATTAAAAAAAATAAAAATAAAATTAAAAACTACTGAAAGGAAACCAACCTCCTTGCAATAGAATAGACAGAGGGGGCTAAAAAAATGAAAGTTGGCAAGAACAAGACAGACTCACCAAAGAATACCAGTTTATGTTTCAGCTCCCCACCCTGCCTACACAGAATCGGACAAGACGTGTTGATAACAATCGCATCCAAGAGGCTAAGATGATGTTTCGTTCGATCTCTGTGCAGCACAGAGAAGAACTCTGCTTAATAATTGGACCCACAAGTGATGGAACTCAGTAAATGCACCCGATGGCACTCATGCGCCTGTGAGTGTCCGGGTGCTAATGGTGCATGTCTATGTATAAAGCCAGGCATGTGCTGTGCAATTCACACCTGCATCCGTTGGATAATGTTACCCACATAGTCGGGTTCACACCGACACTTAAAATGATGAATAACAGAACTTTGTTGATTGGTGGGTAAAACTTACTTATGATCAAATGGGAAATCACTCCTTGTGGAAAAGATTTCGTACTGCTAAAGAATTGAATCAGTGCATGACAGTTGATATCGTATTGACTATACGAGCCAATCCAAGGTAATTTCATGTAGACAGGGCTGTCTACATGCAATTACCTTGGATTGGCCATTTCTTTTAATTTTATTAACTTAGAAGTTTAATATTTGTTTTGATGTCACCTGCCGGATAGCCATTAACGAGAAAGACGTAAGTAATTTCACTGAGTTTGGCATCGAGTACGCACTGCGAATATATCCTCAATGCACGATGGAAAAGTGTTTTGATAAGGTTAATTTTCCCAGCCTTAGGAACAAAAGAGTTCCAGCTGAGATACAGCCCAGGAAACGTGGTCTTCTTATAAATGCTGATGAGGAAAAAGTAATTCTCTCAACGATTACGTCCAGGTAACATTGTTAATCTCCGTGGACACTATTTAGATGTTGAAATAAAATTCTCTGCCTCGTTATTTGATGAAAAAGTTATATAGTAAAGGTGACAAATCCGTTGGTATATAATCAATGTGGATCCTAGTAATATGAAATATTAAAAGTGATCTACAAAATGAGCTCAATGTATTTATTATTACAGAGCAATTATGGGGAAAAGCTTATTTCAGCAGACGAAAATATAGGTCGTCTTGTCAAACATGGGGTATGGACAGTGTTCGTATCAGAAACAGAAATTTAACCGTGAAAGCAAAAAAAAAAAAAGAACTGCCGAAAAATACAAAGTTTATCCATTTCAATGTTTGTCAAACGAAAGGCATGAGACAGAGGTCGGGGGAGGATGGAAGGTAAGAAGTTTTATAAAAGTAAACCCGGATATTAACCTTATGACATTAATTTGGCTTTATATATAGAATGAAATATTAATCTAAAACTAAAAAAGGAATAAAAAGATGCTTAAAATAATTTTAAAATATATAGATAAAGGGGTGTAAGGGATTAAATAAAAGAGTTCTTAGAGTAGGAAAAAGTTTATAAATTAATATATTGTAATGAAGGGAATATAGAAATTAAAATCAGTTTTTCATTCGGCATTTAAAGAGTTAGAGGAGAGTAAATATTATGGAAATATAATAGCGAATTAAGTAAAACATTCAGATCAAGTTTTTTTTAAGATTCCATTAAAGCGTGAAATTATCACCAGTGTTACGTTATATTTTGTTATCTTTTTGTTCACACACACACATATATATATATATGCCAAAATATTGCTGATCTGATTCCACAAATATCCAAAGAAATGTGCCTTAAAATTATGAAAAGCACCTGGAAAATATTCCATGTTTTGACAGAGATATTGAACAGATGAGAACTGTTTCAAGACATAATATTGATTCTGTTCTCTTCGATTTTTAAGCAATTGTTCTTTTTCTATCCCTTTCCTTCTCTTTTCCCTTTTATTCTTATCACCCTTTATGCCTCTCTTTCTTTATTTTTTTCTCTCTCTCTTTATTTTTCTCTCTCTTTCTCTCGGTTTCGCTTTCTCTCTTTCTTTTCATTCTCACTGCACATAAACACATGTGCGCGCGCCGTGCACACTCATATCAGTCAGTTATGTGACAATCGTGATACACGCTTAGGCGATCGTGAATTTTTTGATACATGACTGACGAGGCAGATTTTTCCTGCGGTTGGCTACCATTTCTTTCTGCGGTAGACCAGTTGCCATCCCAGGCAATAAAACTCGGTCTGCCCTGATATTTACCCATAGATGGGGGAGAAGAGTAAGATTCATACCTTTTCCCAAGGATATTAGCACGTAAGCGAATGTAATGGATCTGACTGGAATTCGAACTCGACTCTCCGATTTCTCAATCCGAGCCGCTATCCATTTCTCCCCACATACAGTTCCGTATTATTATTTAGTTAATCCAATAAGTATTCGTAACATTAAATTGAATATTACTTTTCAGTATATTTTAAGAATATGCTTCGCAATTTGCTCTTGTATTTAACCTTTGAAAACTGAGCTGGCATCTTGTTAATTAAGAAACTTTACGCGCTCGGTAATGTCTGGGAATTTTAAAAATCATCTTCGAATGATTTCAGAATTACAGCAACAGATCAGGAAGAATCAGCATTAAAAATGTCCAAAGAACTTTGCCTTGGTGCTAATCGATTGTAGAGGATCGATTAATCAGATTGCGGCGGCTTTCAGTTAAACATTGTGAAGAAATAAAATATCAAAGATAATTATTCCTGTTAGCAGCAGTCATGCGTGTCCGCTTGCTTTTAAGTCAATTAAACACACACATTCTCTATATATTTTCAGTTTATTAATCTGATTGTTTTAGAGTAGATATGTTTATACCTATACACATATGCTATACGGGCGGAAATACAAAAAAATGTTTATTTACCTAATTTGGTGACACTGTAATTTTGAGTTCAATCCCTGGGCAGGGCAGTGTGTACTTGAACTCAGTGGAACCTGAATAGTGCTAAATAAGAACTAAAAGAAATATGCACAATGGAACGAGAACAGTCTAATCCCTGTAGATTAGGTGAAGTTTTATGTTCGGAATTTTCTGTAGGTTACTCGGATATATATAATAAAGCCCGGAGGACACAACGGACGAAACGGTAATAACAACAACAACAACAATGATGAGGACAGTAGTCCAAAAGTAAATATTGTATTTACCAAGGCTTATTTACATAAAAGGACATAGAATTGTTCCTATAGTATGCAAAACACACAGTAAGTTCTCTCCAGTGTGAATGAGAACGTCTACTTAAATACAAGTATCCATTAAAAATAAGGTTTAAAGTAATAAAATTGTTGGATTAAAAACAATATTTTTTATATGTAGTAGACTCTCCTCTCTATTATATATATATATATATATATATATATCTCCTCTCCTGTCGACTTCGACGTTGAGGGTCAAGCAGATCATTTCCCAGGAAACCGACAGCCCGACAACAGCACTTGAGAAGTGATTATAGTGGTGAAGGTTTCGTGCATCCACACATTTTGAAGGGTCGAATACAGAGATCTGGTTCACTACGTGCCACAAGGTCCCCAAACGATCCTCCGCAGGTTTTGAATTCAGAGTTGTCCTTCTCCTAGACCAGTTGCCATCCAAGGCTATAGAACCCAGTCTGTCCTGCTATTTACCCATAGTTGGAGGGAGAAGTAGAGGATTCATGCCTTTCCCAAGGGTATTAGCACGTAAATGAATATAATGGATTCGACTGGAATTTGAACTCGGCTCTCCGATTCCTCAATGCAAGCCGATATCCATTACTCCACCGTGCCTTTTATTTTTTCTATATATATTGTCGTCTAAATAACGTAAAAATGAAAATAACACAAATTTTACCAAAATTACACAAAAAATATCTTGAAATAGTAAAGAATAAATTTATTCAATAAAGTCGTCATGTACTTCAACCTCGATCTTCAAACGACTTCGAAATCTTCTGGACTGTCTGCTTTTTTTAAATTGGTGAATGCTGCCATAAACTTTGCCTTCGTTTCATCTTTAGTATTAAAAGGAGTTTTGTTGGACGCTCACTCAAATGTGCCCACACATAATAATCAAGGGAGTTGCAGTCTGAACAGTTAGCTGGCCAGATGTAAGGGATGATGTGGTCGCAGAAATTGCCTGACAGCCATGACTGGCCTCGCCTGCTTGTGGGGTATGGCGCAGTCCTGTTGTCCAGCAGACACCCTCTTGACCCAGGGAAGCACTACCTCCACAATGCACGATGTAGGCACCCTGTTGAGTCTGAAGCCCTGTGGTGAGGTGAAGGGAGGCATAACTTTGCCATCATTAGTGATCACTCCAAACGCCTTCATAATCACCATTAGACTCATCCAACTCTTTTCGAATCCTCTGCACTGTCCTCATATTGACAACAAAACACACTGAAATGTTCTTATGGAGCTTCCGGGGCGTATTCCAAGCAGTACAACATGCCGTCTCCAAATTTCTGGCGGAGTGAATTGCGTCAAGGTGCTCTTTTTCTCGCAGATGGTGTTCAACTAACCCTACTATATTTGAGGGCAATCGACAACCCCCCCAAAAAAAACGCGCATGTGCGAAATTAAAAATATGAAATGGCGACAATTTACCGATCGCACTTTGTGTGTGTGTGTGTATATATATATATATATGAAATGTAGGAAGAAAAAGACGCGCCGCCTATTGCAAACCAATTATTACGTACTGAATTCGATCTTCCTGGTGTACCTTCACTAATGTTTCCTTGTGCCAGGCAAAACGAACGCTATATATATATATATATATATATGCACAAACGAACATCTATTTTGCGAACATTTTTTTTTTATCTAATCGCCGTCTCCTCAATTGTCAGTCGATCTACATCGTGTTGAGTCGGGAGCAAGTAGTGTCCTTATTTATACATCTGCATTAGTGCATCTCTATGTATTTTCAGTCATTCGCTTGTATGAGTTGGTGCAGGAATTTTACTTATTTTTTTTCTCAATATCGCTAGCACAATGGCTTTATTATCTTTCCCTGTCTCTCCTGAAGAAATGACTAACAGATTTAGATAGATGGGCATTTTATGTAGATGTAATCAATTTCAAGTGATTCTTTTTCAGAAAACAAATACATCCTCTCAGAAAAATAGCATTGGTTATAATTGAACTGGAAGAACCAACGTATTATTATTATTATTATTGTTCGAAACTCTAATGTTCACATGACACACATGATCACGTGACACTCTCATCGCATTTGTGAGTACAAATATGAAAATGATTATGGATTAGATGCTGATGGCGAACATCGAACGAGGAGGGATAGTTTGGGGAAGGTCGAGACAAATATGAAGAGCAATGATTGGTCATGTCACATGGGCTTTTTTTTTTACTGTATGCCTATTTTTATATACGTTGGAAGAATTTTCAAGCGATAAATTATACTTTACTTTTTTTTAAGAGTATCAATCCAGTAATTGTAGTTTGTTGGCTTTCAATGCCCGCTTCAGTGGCTCGATTTGCAATAATATGAAACTAGCTAGACACAATGTAATTTTTTAATATCAATTCCTTGAGTCAGAAATAAACCAAACTGATCAAGATGATGTTACGACGAACCAATGAATTAGCCATTTACTTTAAGACGTAAATAGATTTTATAGTAACCGAAGCAGGTATAGACGATGATGTTTGTGGAAATGGAATGTTTGCAAATATATTTGATAATCGTTCCAGTAGTATAGATATTAATTAAGCTTGGTTATAAATGGCTTTATTCCATAACTGTAAGTCAGATCTGTAACAAAATTCTTTGGAATTAACATCAATCTGACACATTATCATTAACAATAATGTCAACTTGGATAGTGTATTGTACGAATATACATATTAGGGTATTTATGAATAAAATGACAATAGGAAAACTGGTAATTGCTGACACGTTTCGTCCAATGTGGACTTTATCAAAGCAAAATACGAAAATGAAATTAATTGAACAAAGTAACTAATAAAAACAAAAACAGAATGTACCTAGCAACTGGAATGTAGAGAAACGCTATTTTCATATTTTTAACTGAAAAATAACGTCAGTATTTGTTACGTATGGAGAATACTGTCATTATTTTTTTGATTTTATGAATCTGTTGTGTATATTTGTATATTAGGGTATATTGCATAACCAAAAATAGTAAAATAAGATAAAAGGATTTTTAGATATGGAGAGGTGCACCCCAACAATCTTAATTATATCATTGCGTATTGAAACATTAGGGCAGAACATTTAAACCCCTTTGTGCAGCGGAGGTGATAGTCACTTGGGGGCAGATCTCGTTTAATTAGATAAAAGTAGAATTTTAAATCTTGACTGAAAGATAAGAGGGAAGAAAATGTGTCCAGTAATAAAAAAAATATCAGATAAATATTTCATTGTGTTTCACCTAATATTTGTTTAATTCGAAGTTTTTGAAATATGCAAAATGGCCATATACATAGAATAAATCAAAACTATTAATGACACTTGTGTTGATTCCTAACAAATCTCAGTGTCACTTTTGCGTTCAGTGCGTTTCAGTGCGCCCCTCTCGCGTAGAGTGTTTCCCTGTGCACTTCAGTGACGGAATATCAAATTTTACGATGGATATTGATAGACTATATACTAAACACATACAAGGGTCTGCTGAAAAAGATACGTACTAATTAGGGTGAATAAAATTATTCTCCTTATTTAATGCTAGACCTGATATTAAGTTACATAAAGTTATTTTATATACTCATCATTCAAAAATAAATGTAGCGACAGTACTTAAACAAAATTATAAAAAAAAAATTTCCAATTTTAATATTCTTCGTAAATATCGATTAAGTTTTTCTGTGTTTACTTAGATTCTAAACACCGAGAAAATGTCGGCTTTTATTTAACTAATCCACAAATGAAGATCTGAGGGGACTTCCTGAAACAATGTTTTTAACTGTTTGATGAATTTTCCTTGATGCATAAATAATTTTTAACCCTGTGTCAAACTGAATATTAGACAATGATTACTTTTTGCTTAATTTCTAGACATCACACGAGAGCCTGTGTTGAGCGCCTAGTTTTAAAAGGCTGTTTTTTTTAAATATCTTATTCATATGTTGACAACTTCGTAATACATTGACACATTAGTTTTCGACTTAACATCTATAAAATGCGCCTGACATTTTTATGAATCGGTTTAAATATTTACAAAGTTTAAGTCAGAACAACACAAAACCAAATAAGAAGAAATGAGAACAGGAAGAGAAATTTATTAGCTTACTTGAAACTCAGCATTAAATGCGCTGGCTTTTACTGGTGCCTGTAGGAAATACCCGTTTATCACATCACCTCGCAATTTGAAAAAAAAGTGATGACACTTGTAATCGGTCTGTTGCAAATATCCATACATAAAACAATCAATGTTGATGTGTAATCAATTTGATATTTAATATGGGTATTCCACCAAAAACAGGGTCACAGAAGTTAAGCAAAGTCGAGCCTTGTCAGATGAGTGATGGCTTGGGAATAGCAGATTCTGTAACCTTGGATGTGCAGGTGGTGCAATGGATAATGGCTCGGAATTGAAAATCGGAGTCAAGTTCGTTATATTCATATACACGCAAATACCTTAAGAATAGATATCAATTCGCCATTTCTCTCCCAACTATGGGTTAATTAGTAGGACGTGTGTCTGTAAATAATTATTTCTCTAAACAATTGTTCAAGCTTTAAATAATTGACGAATGGTTGATAAGTTGTCAAAAAACAAGTCAATCAACTAGTATACGTTCTGATAATAATCAGAATTTTTTTTTTCAAAATAGAATTACGTAAATGCATGGAATGCTTGAAGAAAATTTACCATGATCAGCTGTATTGATATAAAAGAAATGCCATTTTCAACTAGACTTCACCATAAATTCTTTTCTCAAAATAGTGATTAAAATTCGCCTCCAAAATCAAGTCGTCCTTTTCCTGTGCAAATCTTGAATGTCAACCTTTAATGAGATTCGATTGCTGATTAGAATGATAAACATGATGGCTGCTCTGTAACTTCCGGCGAGGGCATCTCGGCGCAGGCGCAAAGACAGGCCCGAGGAAAAGACAGCGGAGAAGGATTATTGATCCGTTGAATAAAACGCGCCAGCATCTTGTAGCAAAAATACATGCGCTCTGCCCCGAGTCGAGAGGCTGTCGTCTTCAATAAAGCGGCCTGTTAATGTGTAATCTTCTCCAACCTGCTGGAATGAAGGAAAGCCTGAACAGGCGCCATTTTGGAGCTCATGTCTGATGTGCACGGTAGTCGACCAGTAAAGTAACTCACAGATAAGCCGCACTGATGCCAGTGGGATGAATAAATCACCAATGCCGAGTGTAGACAGAAAAACAAACAACTTTCTAGCAAGAAAATCGATCTGTTTTACTATGAATCAGTAGATACACTAGCTTGGAGGAGTGTCTGGAAAATAGCGTGCATTGTACAATAATATTTAACATGGACAACGTGACGTTTCAATTTTGTGATTACGTGTATATGGTTGTGCTTGTCTGTTTGCATAGCCTGTGTAGTGCAATAGGTAAGAGAAAGATTTTATAATTGTACATTTTATAAGTACATTATCGACAGCAACAAGCAGGAAGAAGAATATGTAGCACCAAGCTAATAAGATGCAGTAGGAAGTTTAATTTGGAATTTCAAGTAAAGTCTTAGTTTACAATAATTTAATGAAGTCTCCACAGGTTATAAACAAATTTTCGCTAGCCTCGATTCATAATTCTACAGAAATACTTACATTGAGAAATATCTAGCATCGAATATTTTTAGTAGAGAAAGAAAACAACTGGAGAAAGTGAAAAGTCACAAAGATTCTGAATGGAAAATAATAACAAGGAAGATTTTAGGTGAAAGAGAAAAAGATTAGCAAGGAATATTCATTGACAGAAAGACAAAAGAAGTGAGATAGCAATATAGAGAAAGAGACAGGAAATACTTGGAAACGCATTAACCAACGATGGCACTGGAAACGCTGACAATGAAGACAGATTGAAACCTTACTCGGAAGACAAAGAATAGAATTTAAATTGAATTCTTCAAGAGGCCATATTATCAAGGTGACCGCCTGTTGCAGGAGAACAGACAATGTAAAACTCATTACGTTTCTTTTTTAGATTCAAAGTGTGTGTAATTACTGCAAAACATTATATGTGCTTTGAATCCATAGCAATGTTATATTATTAAATTTAGCTAAGCACAGGAGCTGTGGTACAGATAAAAGTTCTCTATTTAGTGAAACAATTTATGAAACATAAAACGCATATGTGAACGGGTCATTAAAGTTTGAATGTAACATTTTCTGGTAATGAAAATATAATTTTCAACTCTAACAGATTCAGTTTAACAGTCAATGTTACGTGCTCTATGAGCAACACTGTGCAGAGAAAGAAAAACATCTATAGAGGCTTAGCTCAAAGGCTTAGCAAATGTTTTAACCTCCATTGGCACATCAGATCATTTTCTAGTCGGTGTTCAGATTGACTCCAAATCAATGAAATCACCTGATTTGCCGTTCCATATAACGGTTTTCGCTATGCGAGAGTAGACTGGGACAGTTTTCGGTCATAGATGACGGAAACACTTCTCCCAATCTTCGTCAATCATGCTGCCTTCAAAACTGCTGACCTAATCTCCGAATAGAACCTTTCTAAAATGATGTGTTCACCCCTGAATACGCTGCAGCCATAGCTCACAGGAACAACTACTTCAAAATCTATCGCTAGGAGAGGTGTAGTCTGGTCCTTACTTTCTTTCAGGACCGCCCTCAATCGTTGTAAGAGACTTCTGGAAAACGCAAAGTGCAGCTACGCAAGAGCTGTCCAGGCCTAGGTTGAAAAGAAACAAATTCTGGAAGGTCACGAACCAAATTATGAACAGAAGCAAAACGGCTGTGCCCAATATTATAAATAGTCCCGTGGTCATATCCTCAATCTTTGCCTCTAACTCAACGTTAGATGACAAAGGCTACCCCCTCCCATCTTTCCACGTCTCACTGAGCACTATCTCAGTAATATATTCATTTCAGCAAGAGAAGTCTCCACAATTATCAAAAGCTATGACCCCAAAAAGTCACTGGCCCAGACAAAATTCCACTGTTCGTCCTTAAGAATATCAACCTAGAATTATCTCCGATTCTAGTAAAGCTGCTTGAGGGAAAATCTTTCCCAAACATGTAGAATGTGACAAGCGTATGCCGTGTCTTCAAAAACGGGGACAAGCGACCCTCGCATTCCTAGTATAGACCAATTAGTTTCCCCAATATCATCAGTAAGCTTTTTGAGGCTTTAATGAACAAGGTCGTTGAGTATCTGGACTGGAACAAACTCTGGTGCCACGAGTAGTATGGATTTCGATCAACCCGATCCACTGCTGATGTCGCAACTATAATTACACACTGAATTAGTGAAGCCGTTGACGAAACACACACCGCAAGGACCATATTCTTAAGCATATTGAAGACCTTCGACAAGGAGTCGCACAAAGGTTTGCTACACAAGCTCTACAGCTATGGAATACCTGGAAGTTTTTCTGTAATAACATCCTTCCTAACAAATCCCTGAAAGTAGTTGTTAACAGCCAGTCCGCCGAGGTCCTGACATCCCCCACTTCACTTCTTGAACCAACCCTCTTTCTAGTGTAGATAAATGATCAACCTGAGAATATGCTCCTATCATTTGTTAATATCTATGCTAATGATAGGACGATATATGGGCACACCTCTAAAACTTTTGACGATCAGAGATTAGCAACTGACCTCTCTTCTGGTCTAACACAAACTTCTCAATGGAAAAAAAATTGCTGGTTACATTCATTGTTTCTAAAACCAAACTGATTACATTCCATCACTGCCGATCAAACCTCGAACTACTGCCAGTCTAGTTGAACGGAGGTCCCTTCGAGGAGGCCCCGTGTCTCGAAAGGATATTGGACCTCAAACTCACACTCGATCTCAAGTCGAAGTCCTATATACGATCCATCGCTAAAGATGCAGGTAAAATGATCGGCTTCCTGTAATGATTCAGTAATTACTTGACTCCTCATGGTATCCTATAACTTTATAAGAGCCAGACCAGGCCGAATATGGAGTACTGTTGTCATATTTGGTCTTAGAAAAGCCTTCATGTTACATAAAAAATATTTATTTTACAAATCCTTCAGTAACAAAGCACGCCATTTTGACACACACTCACGCACACATAGGTGAAAATAGATAAAGATTTAGCTTTCAGTCTACGAACATATTTATCCACCCTCATGCAGGCAGTGCTCAAATATATATATGTATGTGTGTATGTATGTGTATATGTGTGTATTTATGTGTATATGTGTGTATGTATGTATACGTATGTATATCTATGTATGCATATGTATGTACGTGTATGTATATATGTACGTGTATGTATGCGTATGTCTATCTATGTATGTATGTGTGTGTATGTCTATCTATGTATGTATGTGTATGTATGTATATCTATGTATGTATGTGTATGCATGTATATCTATGTATCTGTATGTATGTATCTATATGTATGTATATCTATGTATGTATAATCTGAATAGGTAAATATAGGTAGGTATACGAGCGAGTGATCGTATACAAATACATATAAATAATCTGTAGTGTCAGAAAATAGTGCTCGATGTTAAGTAACAGAGCTATTTAATATGCATATATTAAGAAATATGCATATCTTCTTACATCAATTGCCCAACTCCGAGCTTCATGCCAAAATGTTACGGCACATGATTTATTCAGCATCCAGAGATCCCACCTGTGGTTTATACTGTAAACTATGCTGAGCAGATCATAGTTACAGTTTCTAGGAGAGCGCGCATTCACCTGGTGTGATCAACAGTCTCAACAAGGATAGTACGCTCAAACCCTCCGTCACGATGACTTGTGACTTCGTGACTTCACGATCATCGCAGATAATTCCGTGTACCCAATTTATTTCACTCACAAGGCTTAGGTCAATCCAAGGTACTTCCAAAATTTCAGCAGACCGTTATCGAATATCAAAAGTGACCTTCGAGCTTCATGTGCGTGTGTATTTAGGCAGCATTTTTTTCATTAATGGGTCTCCATAACTTCTCATCCTTTCTAACGTATCTATATGTGTTCCCTTCATATTCCTCCATTCCTGTTTTGATATCTATTTGCGCAATCTTATTTGATAGTTTCTTTTTTTTTCTTTTCGGTGTTTATTTCGAGTTTCAATGTCCCATTTACTGTTATCTGGTTTCCTTATACACACACACACACACACACACACACACACACACACATATATATATATATATATAGTTTTTGCTGCAAAGTTCTCGACTCAACCCACTTGCCAAAATTTCATCAAATGTCGAAAAATCAGGATTTTGGGGTATTCCCGTAGACGGATCGAGACCTTTTCACAATTACTTCCTATATATATATATATATATATATATATATATATATATATATATATATATATATATGCAGCTTTAATATATATTATAATCCTGTTTTCATCTTACTGAAATTCGAGTTAGCCACTTCACTGCTCCTATTCAAATATTCATTTGTCAACTTCATAACGTTGCGTCTATTTGCGTGTCTTGTACACACACTGACATTTTCTGTCACCCTTGTTCGAAATGAGGTAGACTCAAATATATCGATGTGGGTGTGCAGAAAGTAATGACATGATACATCTCTTCTGGACCACCAATTTCTGCATGCTTCCAACGAGAGTAGCGCATTCAAACGCACGATTATATTTGCATATATATATATATATATATATATATATATATAAAGACACGAACATATAATAGATGCATTGCTTTATTTCCATGTTTCTGCTAGCTATACACTAGCTTCCGCAGTTGCTAAGCTATTTTTGTAGACAAAAGTGTCCATCTACGAATACTAATTTTTACAAAAAATCTCATTTCTTTCTTGAAGCGCTGGAGTTGCCACGACTGAAAATATCTCCCAGTCTCTTCTATATTTGACTCGGTTTGATTCCATTTAGTGATTATTCGCCTTGTATACGGAAGACCGTAATAGACAATATTACTTTTTTTCTTCGTTTTTTTTTTCTTGCTTTTAAATGAGTCCCCTGGCAAACATACGTATATCTATAGCGGAATGCTAAAACGTGTCAGACGAGGTTTCACCTTCAGCAGCCCTCGTATTCACAACTATGGTAACTGCAATATCGCGTTCAGGCATATCTTAATGTGAAGGAGATACACCCCGCCGTTCATTTTCAATTCATTTTTGTATGTCTTGTAGGAAGATAGAATTTTTAAATAGGAAATAAAAAAGATAAGCAGTACTGTTAGTAACTAAGTACAATTAGCCACAAGTATCTACTACAAGTGTTCGCAGGAGCGTTCCGTCTTTGCCCCCACAGAAAACCAAAAGCGAATAAAAATATATACCAGTGAGTAAAAAAATAAGTCGGACTTCCGTTTCTATTCAGGGTGAATACTATTCAAATATTTCATGCTGATCAATAATTCAGTTCTCTTTACAAGATTATTAAGGGTAAAATATAAATAAAAAACATAGCTATTTGCCTCAAGTTGATGAATCAGACAGTTTTTGGATTTATTTCCTTGAAACTATTTCCTTTTCATTGTTACTTTTCTTTTCATTACGCATCTAACTCAATGTCGTCAAACTAATTCTAGTTTTTGCTGGCACAAGGCAACAGTAGTGAAGGACTTACTAACAATCGAACAACATACACTAGTGAACTTATCTGCGAAATGTGTTTACGAACATTTGTAAAGTCATATATTTTAGTGAACAGGAAAATATTCTGTTGATTAAATATTCACTTTGAAAGCGAAATAGATGGTCTTTAGTTGGCAAAGAAGAACAACTCAATTCTAGTGAAGAACGTGGAGCAAACATCCTTAAGATATCGCTTGGAAATTAATGCCGAAAAAACAAACTTATGACTACCAACGGGCTTTCCAGTCAATAGTCATGAACTTAGAGTAGTGAGACAATTCAAATATCTCGATTATCAGCAAAGACGACTCCAGAATAGAGATAATTTCAAGAGCAGAAATAACCGTGACAGATTCTTTATTTGCCTTGCCCCCTCGGTACGTAGGCGATCATCGCTCTCCACAAGTTCCTATCTCTTGTAGTTCTTAATAAATTTTGTATTTTTTTATTATCTCTCCTAAACCCAGATCCGCCATTTATTTACTCAAGTTCCCCAAGTATGTTATGATTTGTTTCTTTTGTCGCTCTAGCCTTCAATATGTCCTGTGAGTATCAAATTTTCCAAGCCTTCCTTCCTCATTATGTGCCCTAGAAATTTCAACTGTCTCTTCTTGAGTAATTTTCTGTTTTGTTTCCATTTTCTCTTTAAAACTGTCGTTGGTCTTCTGTAGAAACACATTTCTGTTTCTTCGACTTTTTTCTATATCTTTGAGCAAATTGTCTAGCATTCACTACCATATAGAAGGACCAATACTACATGAGAGTTCAGTACTTTTTTTTTTTTGTTTCTCAGTATTTTGTTTAACTTTTTTAATGCATTTTCGGTTATCTCAATGGGTCTTCGGATTTCATTGTCACACTTTCCGTCCTGTTAAAACACTTCCCAGATATTTAAATTTTTGTACTTATTTGATTTTCCGAAATTAAATTTCAGGCTATTGCGTACATTAGCCTTCTTAATCTCTCTGTCCGGTTGCGAATCTTGAACATGAACAGCAGAATTACAGCCAAGAATTCAAGCAATGGAAATGAGATGCTACAGAATTATCCAAGGCATCTTGTACGTAGACCACACTATAAATAATCAAGACAACGCTAAACGGGAAAGAAAACCACTGGAAGATTGCATAACCTACGAAGAGAGTTGAAATGTCATGGAAACGTCATGATAAAAGATTAGCTTTCCACTAGCATCACACAAGGTACGGATTCGGATACCCCACAATAAACTCCCCACACAACATCCGACCGCGTGGGACGGTTAGTGAATATCATAGCACAAGGTACTACCTTAAGCAAAAAAAAGTGGTAAACGAGAAAAAGTGGGCTAACAATGTCTTTAAATGGGAGATCATTCACAGAATCTCAAACATTGCTACGCACCGGATGCATTTGGAAGGAGCTACGTCTACAACTGATCAGGGATTGATAATATCCCTGTGGTCAATAGTCAAGTAAGTTATCACGCAAACAAAATATTAACAATTTTGTTCTTTTCTCAGAGCGAATATTTATTGTCGTTGATATTTACATATTTAAATTAGATAGAATATCTCACCACGATTTCCTTTTTAGTGTGGAGGGATACAGCAGCAGTTGAAACCCGAGCGAATTAGTTTACGTAACAAACTTACTACAGTAGGAACCCAATTGTCACTCTTAAAACATCTAAGTTTGTGATTATGTGTTTGTATGTAGGGGTGACTTGAGAAATTTTTTGACTCCAAGAAACTATGCCGAGCTACATAGACACATAATTGACCAATGGCAAATGATATCCTAAAAAAGTGGCAACCAATCAGAGAGATCTAAAATAATTAACATATTTGTCATGCCTGGTTTCTATAGCGAAGAATATCGATTTCAATTGAGTCAGTTTGATTATTCCGGATGTAATGGAGAAAACATAACTAAACTTAAAATAGTCAAGTAATCAAATGGATGTATTCGGTTTTCAAGACTCCTAACCATTAGAGATAGTAGTTAATCTGAAAACGAATATAATGCACAATTTTAACACGTAATGAAGAAATTCACTCCAGTCAAAATACTGACTTGGTACCGCAGCAATTTCAAAGAAACCAGACTGATTGCTAATCTAATCTTGCTTAACCGAATATATTCTCCTTTTCACTCACATGTGTACTTACAGAATCTTTTCACTTGACCTAAAAGCAAAACTGGTAATGTTAAACATTTCTCAAGAACCTTTGTATACATTTTTGTAAATAACAATTTGTGCACAGTTTTTATTTGTTGATACATAAAAATCTGCCCTTATTATTTATCGCATATACTACGTCGTTTTCTTATTAATACTTGGGATTGCTGAAAACTAAACGCTTTCAGAGTTAATAGAATATGTGTCTACACTTTTAATATTAATCTTGCATCCCCAGCAACCTGCCTTTATTTCAGAACAAAAATTACTTTACTTCAGTTGTTCATGCCATATTGGCTCCATCAAGATATTTGAAACCAAAAATACATTTTAATTATTTTGCAATTTTACTATCTTACTTTTTAATTCTTCCTGCTCCCTTTGATAGTAGAAACGAAATTAACACTACTATTTCTACCAAGACATGTAAATAAGCAAGCAGATATATATTTTACTATTTACTAATCTTCCTTTACGACGACGCAGTCGCTAGTGTAAAGCAATATTATATAGCAGTAAAGTATCGCTGCCGACACTTGTGTTTGAACATAGATCACCAGTGAGCAAACACATGCGATCCCATTATTCAATTAAGTAGACCATGTGATTATGTAGGAAATGCATAAGTAGAAAGTAGTGTGATATCTAAACGATCGCCATTCCCAGTCTATCCTCTATTACTATTCGGATCTGTATTTCTACGCTATCCTCTATTACTATACGGACCGCTATATTCACTATACTATTTTTCTATTCGGATCACTATATCGAGCAAGTACTATTAGTGCGAGTGATATCCGAAGGCGTCTGACACTATTATAGTTGTATCTGCGATTACAAAGTCTCTACTACAACGAGCATTACGAAAGTGACAACGAGTGTTCGTTGGCATCACAAAAGAGCAACGAGTATTCATTGGCATCACAAAAAGCACCCAATACTAATCGTTTACAAGGCTATTTATTAGAAAACGGACAGCGAAAGACCAAATTGGAGAATTATAAGACGAATGATAATTACACCAGTTCTCTATATAGATGGAAGTCGCTTGTAAATCTTTAAAATTAATATTCGAAATCTTGGATTCTTGTTTGGATTTAAACACTGACATTACATTTGGTGTGCAGTTAGTGTAAATGATAGCGGCTCTGAATACGAAATCAAAGCGTCGAGTTTGTTCCATTGGCTTAAGCGCAAATAGCCATTAGGAAAAGTACATGTCCATCATACCACCAGCTATGAATAAATATCATGTTAGATTGAGAACTATATTGGTTGGAAACTAGTCTAGTAGAAGTAAAATTCTGAATTCAAATCCGTTTCCATAAGATTGCGCTCTGCCAAGTTATCCTACCCGTAACATACCACGTCTGCTGCGTCTACAGTACATATGGTGGCCATAAAACCCTAACAGCCTAAAGGACACGGAATTGTGACTCAATATTTTTTTTATTATAGAATATAGGCCTCTACTCTATATTTTATTTCTTTGAGAAAATGGGAATAATTCTCTAGATTTGTACTACACAGAAACATATACATAGCTTCATAATTTCAAGTTTATCTCAGGAAACATATTTAAATCTCTTTTGTCTTAATCATGGGCACCAATTCCATGATGCCTTGATGCTAGATACAGATTGCGCTATAAATTTTAACCATTTAAATGCCACAAGTTCAAATTACGATCGTTGCAAACTAACCGGTCAAATCGTTCATTCTATTTCTTTGACTCTTCATAATTCCCTGTCTTTCATAGTTCTTAATAAATTTTATGTTTTTTGATTTCTCCTTAAGCCTGTTCCACTATTCATTCACACAGGCGTGCTAGGTAAGTTCTGTATTGCTTTCCTCTGGCACTCTTGCCTTCAATCTGTCTTGTGAGTATCAACATTTCCAAAACCTTTTTTCTCATTATGTTCCGTAGAAATTTTAACTCCTTTCTTGATGTCAAGTATAAGTGTTGTTTCTATTTCTATCTTCTCTAAAAACCTCATCGTTGCTCATATATTAAGTTCATGGTATTCTCAGTATCTTTCTGTAGAACCACATTTCTTTTTTAAGTCTCTTCTTCAATGAAGAGATTGTCACAGATGCCATACGGGAGGACATGTATCACATAAAAGTTCAGTACTTCTTTTTTTGTTTCTAACAATTGTGTCTCTTAATACTTTACTTAGCTTTTTGAAGACATCGTTCGCTATCTCAATGCGCCTTTGGATTTCTGTATCACACTTTCCGTCCCCTGTTAAAAGACTTCCCAGATATTTAAATTGTTGTACCGACACACAAAGGAAATTTCAAAAGCCCTAAAGAAGTTGGTGAAGTAAAGCGAGAAGAAAGAACTAAACATCAACTGCAAGAAGACAGAATGCATGTTAGCAAAATGGACAGCCCAGCATGCATATTACAACTTGGAGATGCTAAAATCAAATAAGTACAAAAGTTTCTTTACATATCAAGTGAAAATTCTGAACTGTTTGCTGCATTATCGACTTTTGGAGAATACCGTAGATTATATACGTCTAAAAGTTAGATCTCAAAGAAAATAAGTTTCTTTCTTTTAATTTTGATGTACCTTTTGTTTTCTAAAGTTCTGGCATCATATCAAGAGCGGCACATTAAAGAAGTCTACTGGCCATACATTTCTAGTCAGAATAAATATAAATTGTCTGAATGTCTGGTTTATCTCTTGCTCGCAGTGGCAGAATTCTCTTCTCTTTGAAGATCGTATTTTACTCTGTTGGACCATGGAAGGAATATTTCAAGCGAAATCTATGGAATAATGATTACATTTCTGTATTCTTGTTACCATAACACTGCGAAAAGGAACATTTTACTTGAGATTTTGCTTGTGCAATACCCCGTTAAATTGGAGCGTTTTCTAGTTCAATGGCTTTCGAATAATTCTTAATTGAAAATAGACTGGCAAAAATGTTTACCCAAGCGAGTTAACTCTTTATTTATAAACTGCTAATTACAGAATTATTTCCCTTCCTTCTCTTAAGAAAATGCAAAGAATAAACAAGGAAGTATCTTGGAAGTTAATCATCATAAACATTTGCAAATATATCATGATAAAAAAAGAAAGTAAGTTGATTTCGAACGGAGGCCATCGAAGTTGGCATTTAAACGAATACTTAAAATGGTTTAATTTAATCTGTAAAACTTGCGACTGAAGAGGAAAAGAGATAAGTTTGTGGATCTATTTCAAAGTATTTTGTCTACGAAGATGTAAAATGTGACATAAAAGTGTTATGTGTGTTTTTCAGAAGCACTGGATTTCCTTAGTCGCAAAAAGCAAGGTTTATCATTTGTTGCAGAAATTATCCATCTTTTCTTTTTTTAGCTAATGGTTTTAATTTTAACTCCCTGAACTACTTTAAAATAAAATCACGTGGTTACCATACCTGAAAATTAGAAGTGATGGTACTCTCTGCCGCAGCGTAAAATTATAGTAATCTGGGAAAAAGCAGGTTTGGAGAGAGATTACATCTTGTTAACTGGGATGCAACCTGTTTATAAAAACGATCCAGTCTTTGCGTGTTAAACAGAAAATATATTTTATAACAAGCAAATAACAAGAAATGTACAAATGTGTGGCTTAACGAATGTTTATACCTTAAATATAGAACAATGAGTCTCTTTTTAAGACAACGGAATATATCATGGTTTTGAAAATTGCATTTTGGAGAGATCCATGTGATAATTTCTGAAACTGCTACTACTTGTGCCGTGTCCCTTCAGGACGTTAATTGCACACTAAAAATGCCTAGCCTTTGAAGCGCTTAGTAAGATGTCTTTTTGCTAACTCTCTTAATTCCTGTTCGGCCAACCATTTAAAAAATTTCGTTATTTGTTGCTTTCTTCTGATCCTCTTGCCTTCAGCATGTCCTGTGAGTGTTATATTCTCTAAGTATACTTGCCTCATATGTAATAGCAAATTCAACTGCCGCTTTCCGATTCGAAGTATCAGTGTTGTTTTGGTTTCTTTAAACTTTCTTCGTTGCTCACAAGTTCAGTTCATGGCATTCTCATTATCCTTCTGTAGAACCACATTTCTGCTTCCTCAAGTCTCCTCATCTTTGAACAGATTTTCTAGTATGTTGTGTAATACTTCAGTCGTCTTTTCTTTGTTTCTAACAAAATGTTCCTATTTCTTAATTCTCTATTTACTGTCTTGACGTCGTCTTTCATTTTTTTTCAATGCGCCTTCAGATTTCGGTGTCGCATTTTCCGTTCTTTATTAATAAACTTCCGAGATATTTTAGTGTTTGTACTTGCTTGACTTTGGTGTCTTTAATTCGTAGGTTGCACCTTGGGCTGTACCGTTTTGCTGACTATCATATATATTTCTCTTTTCTATTTTAGTCTTCTCGTTTTCGTTCACTATCTTCTCTCTGGGTTCTTCGAGTTTCCTTTCTGTGTCTGCAATCAACACCGTGTCATCTAAATATCTTATTTTGTTAAGATTCTGGATGCTAATCATGAGCGCTGGCAGGACCTACCGCTTCACTGTAGAAGTTAAACGAGTCCGGCGAGAAGACACATCCTTGTCTTACGCTCCGTTCTATCTTCGTGTATTTACTGAATTAATTTTCTATCCTTTTGCAGGCGGTTTGCTCCTAGTATGAGTTCCGTATTATTCTAATATATTTCCTAAATGAATCAAGCTGACCTAACAGTTCAAACAGTTTTTGTGAGTTACTTTATCAAACATTTTTGCATAATCCGTAAAACATTTTACATTGTTGCCCAACGTTCAGATAAGGTAAAAACAGAAAAAAAAGGACCACTGCTACGTTTTATACACTCCCACTAGTAACCTAACGTCATGTCTATATTGGACCACGGAAATAATCACGATATGCAGATTTTAACTTCCGCTAGAATCCACAGCATATTCCTGCTCTTCTCTTCATGAAACTCTCTTGGAGGATGTATAGCCTCCTGTTAGTCCATAATTAATGTTTCTTAATTCCATGCCTTTTGTATGTATTTGGAATTCAGATAAACTAAATATTCTACAGAATTACAATGTTTCTGTTTTATGAGAATATGAGTCACGGTGTTTTCTTTTATTAATTTTGGGGTTTCTATCGCAACAATTTACAGACTTTAAGCTGATATGAAGGAAATGATTTTGAGACAATATTTGTTCTTCTTTAATTTCATATTCTTCTTTAAGTTCATACTAATTTTACTTGGGTTTTATCCCAAATTTTACTCAGACCAACAGCGAGTAGAGAGAGCACAGGATAATTAAAAATTTAGGAAGTAAATATTTGTAAATCATTATTTCTTTTAACTATGACTCATCCCAAACATCTGATGTTTGTCCTTCGTTGATAGCTTCTTGAAAATTCAAGCTATCAAACTGTCATAATTATTTGTGTTATGTACTTTTCTATCGTTTATTTATTTTTTTATTTCTTCTTATTTTTTTTTTCGATTCTATTTCTTCCTTGACTCTCGGCTATATCACAATATGCTATATCTTGAAATGAATTAGTTTCGCAGTCATACCTGTTTTTTTTTTTTTTTTTTTCTAGTTTTATTTATTTTTTAAGGTTTTTAAAAATGTTTTCTTAACATTTTCAGACTAATAGCTTTTCGGCTGTTACGCT